>OY744526.1:64958122-65008122 GCA_963556195.1 Sepiola atlantica
TATAGGAAAGTTTAAAGGCTCTTAATTACGTTGAAAATATTCTGCAACGTTCCATATATTCATTTAATAATAACGTTTTAAAAAGTGGCAATGCAACACTGGTACTAATGATAAAATGATAAATAGCTAGAAATTTTTAACTACCAGTAAAACTAAAATATATTGATCACTCTCCACAAGTGTATTTTTACGTTTGCGAAAATATATGAGCATTTACATGGGGTTTTACGGTAATCCGAAAATTATATATATATATATATATATATATATATATATATATATATATATATATATATATATATATATAGAGAGAGAGAGAGAGAGAGAGAGAGAGAGAGAGAGAGAGAGAGAGAGAGATTTTAAAAGAACGAAACAAATTCGGAATCGGGAATTTTTTAAAGAATCGGTAATTGAATCGGAATCGGGAAAATATTGGAATTGTTCCATCACTATTTCAGTCGTACCTATAATTTGCTCAACTTCCTCAGGCAAAAAATTGTCCCATTCATTACGCTTCCATATTGTAGAGTGAAGCAAAATTTCATGCATAATAATAATAATAATAATAATAATAATAATAATAATAATAATAATAATAATAATAATAATAATAATAATAATAATAATAATAATAATAATAATACAAAAAGAAACCAACCTCATGGCGGCCGACACATGGAACCGAATTGTAGCTTTCTATTTTTCTTTTTTAAACAAAAAAAAATGCTTTTGCCATCTATCTCTTCGCTTTTAATATTTAAAACTAGTCAGATATGATTTGTTTGTCCAAAGTCTGGCAGAAAAATCAGTTTTAACTTATTGAATTTTGAAAATTACTGCCCAAAATAGGATACAAAGACTGGTATGCCCGGACACGTTACCCTCCCCCCTCCCTCCTGGTCTCTTCGTTTTTCAAACAAAGAAAAGAATAAATCTCGTAAAACTGATAGCCGGTGCAAGATGCGTTTTATAATCCGGCGTAAATTTATCAAGTATAAATGGGAGGGGAATCTATCGTCTTTTAATCCCTCTGTATAAGATTAGAAAACTTATACGATGTAGTTAGATAACATATATTTATAGATATATAATTTGTTTTTCGTGTATTGTGTGATAAGTGCACATTTCGCCTCATGAAAATGAGATAAACACTATCCCTGTGACAGGATCACAGGCAAACTAAGCCTAGGCTTGGTGTAGCCACATACACCAACATATCAGTAATGCACAATAATAACAATGAAACCCGTGGGGCTCAGAAGAAACATTTGAATGTTATGATGAGCAGGTGCTCTCTCGATTGCGAATATAGAGACCCGGTCCGCATCCTGCGAATGTTGATTCCTTTGATTTCAGGAACAAAATTACGGACAAAAACATGTAAGTAACCCTTCTAATTCCAGGTATGACAAGGACACAGACCAAACACAAGAAAGCAAGAATGAAAAGAATAAACAAAAAAAACATAGAAAGAAATGGACCACAAAAGAGAACAGACCGGTAATGCAATGCTACTACAAAAGCCGCTACCCCACAGAAAGAGCCTACCGGAAGTGAATGAACTGGCTACTATACAACGGAACAAAGGATAGCAGACCAAGCAAAACAGATCCTCAAGAGAGGATGGTTCTCGGAGATGGAACTGACGGAAATCAAACAAAAGAGCGGAATAGAGCAAGAAACACCACTTGACGAACCCCCCCCCCAGGAAGAAGACGGACAAAACATAAAGTTTGTAACGGAAAAGGTCGAAGACTACGAAATAACAGAACTCATTGAAGTAGAACTCACAAAGGGAGAGGCTAGAGAAGTGGAAAACATCAAACTGTACATGTCCGAGAACAAAACAAATCTCCCATCCCTAAGGAACGAAGATGGAAAGAAGTTAAAATTCAAAACAGAGACAATAAACAAAGTACTCGCGTACATCCCAAAAGACACTATCACAGACCTAAACAACTTGATATATGCGGAGGCAAAATCAGTAAGTATGAAACTAAAAAAAAGAAAGAAAGACTGGCCAAAAGAATGGACCGACAAACCCTGGATGGGAAATAAGACTGGAAACCCAGATTACCAAACTCTGAAAAGAAGCTAACACCGTAAACATGATTAAAGAGAATAGGAAAGAATGGAAGAGCAGAAATCTGGTTCACAAAAAAAGACTGAAGAAGAAACATGAAGAATAAAAACAAAAGATAGCAGCAATAGAGGATAGACTGAGACGATATAGATACAAATCTGAACAGCAAAAACCGAACAGGACCTTTGAAAACAATGAAAGCCAGTTTTACAAAAACGTAAACGGAGAACGAACAACAACAGAACATCCGGATCCGACAGAAATAAAACACTTCTGGAGCAAGATATGGGAAAAGCCTAAAAAACACAAAAAAAAATGCCAAATGGTTGAAAAACATGAAAAATGAACTACATGAAATTGAAGAAAGAACAGAAACGGAAATTAATGAAGAAATCATTAAGGACACCCTAAGGAGAATGGCAAACTGAAAAACACCAGTCAATGATGGAATACATGCATATAGGTTTCAAAAATTCACGACCCTACATGAAAGGCTAGCGCAGAAACGGAGAAGAGGTATCCACAAAACAAACGTACTAGAGTGGATGACCTAAGAAAGGGCAACGCTTATGCAAAAAAATGACAACAAAGGAACAATTACAGACCAATAACCTGTTTACTAAAAATGTGGAAAATCTTGACAGCACAACTTAGAGAACAAATCTACCAATCCCTAAACAAACGTGGACTACTCCCCGAGGAACAAAAAGAATGCCGGAAAGGGAAAAGAGGGGCGCAGGATCTGCTATATATCGATCAAAAGATCCTGAACGAGGTAAAAAAACATAAAAAAGAACATATCCATGGCATTGATTGACTACAAGAAAGCGCACGACAGAATCCCTCAAGCATGGATAATTGAATGTTTAAAGATATACAAAATACCCGACAGGATTATTAATCTTATTAAAAAAGCAATGGAAACATGGAGACTGGAATTGACAGCCGGAGGACAACACCTGGCTGAGATGAAAATACAAAGAGGCATTTTCCAAGGAGACTCCCTATCACCACTACTGTTTATAATAGCTATGATGCCATTCAACTACATACTCAGAAAATGTGATGCTGGATACAAGTTTACAGACACAAAACTAAGAGTAAACAATCTGATGTACATGGACGACCTGAAACTATTTTCAAAAAGGAACTATAAAAGCTGATAAATACTACCAGAATCTTCAGTCAGGACATCCAAATGGAATTCAAAATAGAAAGGTGTGCACTACAAAAAATAAAAAGAGGAAAACTGGAGACAACAGAGGGAATGGAACTCCCCAACCAAGAGGAAATGAGGGCGCTAGGCGAACATGATAGCTACAAATATCTGGGAGTTCTGGAAGCAGACACTATCAAATCTACAGAAATGAAAAAGAAGATTGGAAAAGAATATTTACGAAGAACAAGAAAACTCCTAGAAACGAAATTATATTTCATGGAATCTAGTAAAATGGAATAAACACCTGGGCAGTATCACTAATAAGATACTCTAGACCATTAATAGCCTGGACTAAGACAGAACTCAGGCACCTTGACCAAAGGAATAGAAAATTAATGACCATTCACAACGCACTACACCCAAAAGACGATACGGACAAGCTCTATACGAAAAAAACGAAGGGGGAAGAGGACTGGTAAGTATAGAAGATTGTGTGGAAGACTAAAAAAAGAGCTGGAGCAATACATAACTCAGAACACGGAAAGGCTAATCACCGCAGCAAGAGACACTGTTTTAACGAGCAACTCGGGAAGCACCGAAATCAGAAACAAAAAGACAAGAAAAGAAAAGTGTGAAGGAAACAACTACATGGACGCTTCAGAAGACTGACAAAGAGAAGAACCCAAGGAAAATAGCTGGGCATGGCTAAGAAAAGGACACTTGAACAGAGAAACAGAATCGCTATTGATGGCTGCACAGAATAATGCGATTAAAACGAACTACATTAAAGCTAAAATAGATAAAACCCAAAAAAAACAGTAAAAGCAGACTGTGTGGGCAAAGAGACGAAACAGTAAATTATATAATAAGTGAATTTAGCAAACTAGCCCAAAAAGAATACAAGAACAGACATGACTGTGTGGGGAAAGCAGTACACCAGGAACTGTGCAAACAATTGAATTTCGAATACGTAGACAAATTGTACAAACATAAACCAGAGACAGTACTGGAAAACGAAAAACACAAAATCATCTGGGATATGGATATACAAACAGACAAACTCATACAAGCAAGGAGACCTGATGTTATTATAATCTACAAGACGGAAAAATCTTGAAAAATCGTAGACTTCGCTGTTCCAGCAGACCACAGAGTGAAGATCAAAGAAACGGAGAAACGAAGCAAATACACGGAACTAGCCAGAGAACTGAAAGGAATATGGAGCATGAAGAAAGTCAGTATAATACCAATAATCGTAAGAGCGCTAGGAATAATCCGAAATAAAATTGGAAAAAGGACATAGAGAAATTGGAGTCGAAGAGATCATTGGAACTATACAAAAGACGGCAATGATCAAAACAGCTACAATCTTGAGAAAAACAATTGAATGCGGAAACCAACCCGTATAAGCTACGAAGGTTCACATGGAATCTACTACAGGAAGAAAACAACCCCACAGAAAGAACACATCACAAACAAAGGAACAGAAAATGCAAGAAACATCACTTTATGAGCTCATCCCCAATAAATTACAGCGGCCTCAACTAACACGACACAAAAATGAACCAATGAACAGAAATAGCAAGAAACAATATCAGCTCCCCGCCTAGGCTGACACCACACAAAATATTTGCATATGGTCAAGGAGGATGAGAAGACCGAGGAGGGACAGCACAAACCAGACCTCCACTGGAAGCGCATAGACTGATGGGACCTTAAAGAGGCTTATTGCCACCCAAATCCCAGAGAAGACCAATGTTTTTTTACCAGCAAGAAATCAATTGTAAACGGCTGTTGTTATGCTGTAAGTTTATTTGCGGTGGCTATCGAAAAGAGGTGGACAATACTGGAAATCTGGGGAGACTTATTGTCACTCAGACTCCAGGAAATACCACCAGTTGTCGGTGAGCAATCACTGATGACCTGTGTGAGAACTCCTAGTGAGTACATAATAATTATAATAATAACAATAACAATAATAAGTATTACAATGATTTTTATAATAAGTGTTATAAGTAATGTAGGTTGGATGGGATAGATAATTAAGTGAATAGAGTATGATTAAAAAATATATCAGTTTGACTATATGCTCTTCAAGAAACATAACTGGATACTTCAGTTGATATATAAATAATACAGTTCAATTAATATATATATATATATATATATATATATATATATATATATATATATATATATATATATATATATATATATATATATATATATATATATATATATATATATATATATATATATATATATATATATATATATATACAGGGTGGGCAAAAATAAGGGCCCTATTTTTAAAAATTCATAACTTTTTTATTTATTGATTTTTTTTTATTTTTTTTTTTTTAGAATAAGTAGTAAAGGACCCCTTCCGAAGCAAGCATGAGCCGTATTAGCCCTAAGGAACGTACCCTCATTTAGAAAACATTATTTTTGCTTAAAAAACTCAAAACAGTGTAAAAAACAATACTTTAGTTTTTGTAAGTTTTAAGAAGTGTTTTTCGGCTAAAATTTGTTTTGTTTATTTCAAAAAATCTCGGAAGGGTCAGTCTACACACACATAAAGTTTGGTGAGTTTAACTTTTATTTTGTGGAAGTTATTCAAATTCAAGTTATTCAAATTTAAAGATAGGACCCTTATTTTGGCCCACCCTGTATATATATATAAATAAACATTATAAAAGGGTAGAATTTTTACGTGAAATCGTGCATTTGAACTTTTTTTAAGAAAGTTTTCGTAAGGTGCGACAATAGCTGAAGAGTAGTAACACTATCTGCTAAACTAGCGGTCGAGTTTCGAATCTGCTTGAATTGCTCGCCATATTTCGTCACACTGCAATTCAACTTTACGAAAAAAAAATTCATAAAACAGCGATTCTTGCGTCAACTCGAATGTTTTGGTTCTATAGTTCGTCTTGCGGAGAACCGATTAACAAAACAATTCTATGCCCCTTACGAAGACGAAAATCAAGATATAATGATACTAAACATTGTTTCTAGAATCCTTATTCCAATTTTCATCATAATCAATTACAAGATTTTGATTCTTGAAAATTTAAGTCTTAAGCTTAAAGGGGCTTAAGAAGAAATTAGAATTCAGGGAATTAATGCTCAATTCCCATAGACAAAATTCAATGCAAATTTGAAATATTTGAAGTTTCAACTGAAAGGTTGTGTCTATATTATGCGCCGCGAAAACCCCTTTTAAAATACTTCAAAAAACTGAAATTTAAGGAATATTTAATAATTGATATGGATTAGCTATTGTTAAAATTTCCTTTAAATCAGAGGTCTCTAGATTTTCACAAAGGGTCTCCACCTTCTATTTTCCCCCTATTGTATAAAACTAAATATAGTCCACATTACGCAATTTTACGCCTAGCAGCTATGTTCGAAAATTCATAATGATCGGTTCATTAGTTTAGGGGTGAATTGTGTACATATATAAACCTATAAACAACTTTTTATAGATAGAGCTATAGATGTCTCTTTATTAGCTTTGGCTGTAATTTTACAACGTAAGGTCCTTTCATATGACTTTTACAACCTCGTAGGCGTATGTCTTTAGTTTAAGACCGGATAAAAAGCGTGATGAGGAAGTAGTGCCAGATGCTGACGAGCAGGATGTATTCGTCCGCAGTGATTCGCCTGCTCCGGTGCATTCTTTAAACCGCTATTTTTTATAGTCAATGCACATCAATGTCTTGGTGGATTTCATGATGTCGCCTGGCGCTTTTAGTCTCTTGTGAAAATCGACAACACAATCGTGCTTAGAATCAACCGTTTGTTCCTCAATGCACTTTACTTCCTCTTAAAAATTCGATATCTGAATCAGCCCAGACTGTCGTGGGGTCATTCAATAGTTTACCTATGTGCGCGAGTGCACGTGTTTTCGGATCTGCGTGCATGCGCGTGGGACGGAGATATTTCATCGAATCTCTCGTTCTAATTTGATTATGAAGTCGAGAAACCAAACGCGCTTTGAATCGCACAGGGCAGAGATATTTTCCCCGCCGATCGACTGATCACAAATCAATCAGAAATCGATCGCTATTGCTTCAGGGTAGAGGACAACGAGTGCAGAGAGAGACAGAGACAGATGCAGACGCTGAGAAACAAAGAGAGAAGCGAAAAGCAGCAAAAGATAAATCTATGCATAAAGACGCAAATTATAATATTTAAACAACAACAGCAACATTAATAATAATAATAATAATAATAATAATAATAATAATAATAATAATAATAATAATAATAATAATAATAATAACAGCAAACAATGGAAAAGCGGAAATAGGGCTGACAAATAAGAAGAAAAACTAAACAAGAAACATGAAGAACTAAAAATAAGATACTAGCAAAAGAGAGAAGACTGGGACGATACAGATACAAATATGAAGAGTACAAATAAAGAAGGGCCTTTTAAAACAATGAAAATCAGTTTTAAGAGTAAGTAAATGGAGGAAGAACAAACACAGAACAACCAGACCCGACAGAAATTTGAAAAACCTAATGGGGTAATATATGGGAAAATCGACAATACAACAGAAATGCTGAATGGCTGAAAAGAAGACTTTTAGAAACTGAAGAAAGAACAGAAACGGAAATTAAGTAAGAAATGCCCAAGACGACTATAAGAAAAATGACAAACTAAAAAGCCTCGAAGGAATACATGAATACTGGTTTAGAAAATGCATGAAAGACTAACAACACTGAAAATGTATATATATACGAAACAGACTGACCATAATGGATGGCCAAGGGAAGAACTACATTAATACAAAAAGACGCGGTGAAAGAACGACCCAAGCAAATGCAGAGCAATAACCTACCTATCAACCATGTGGAAAATCCTAATAACACAATTGAGAGAATAGATTTACCTGTCCCTTAATAACGTGAATTACTCCCAGGGGAACAGAAAGGATGCCAAAAAGTGACAAGAAGTACACGTGACCTGTTATACATATAACAAATGATCTTGAGGGAGGTAAAAACGAAAAGAAAAACATAGCCATGGCATGGATTGACTAAAAGAAAAGTTATGATAGAATCTCTCAAGAATGTATAATTGAGTACTTAAATATATATACAATATCTGAGAAAATTATCAATCTTATAAAGAAAAAAATGGAAATATGGAAATTAAAACTGACAGCCAGGAGTAAACACTTTATTAAAATAAAGACAAGGGAGGCATTTTCCAGGAAAACTTTTTATTACCGCCACTGTTTATCATAGACATGATGCAACCCAACAACACACTCAGGGAGTGTGATGCTGAAACCAATCTACATACATAGAAGAAAGCATAAACCACCTCATGTATATGGACGACCTGAAGAAGACTGGCAAAACATTAATCCTGAAAGCGAGGAGAGCGAAGACTACGAAATTACAGAACTCACTGAGGAAGAAGCAAGAAGAGTTGAAAACATCAAACGAATTATGAACAATGAAAACCCAAAACTCACATCCCTAAGGAACGAAGATTATGAGAAATTAAAATTAGAAGCAAGAAAGGTAAACAGACTTCTTCCACCATACATCTCAACAGATACTTATGACATAACTGAATAATTTTCTATATGCAGGGCAAAATCATTAAGCATGAAACTAAAAATAGAAACAAAAGCTTGCCAAAAAATGGACCGACAAAGCCTGGGTGGGAAATTAGACTGGAAACCCATATCACCAAACTTCGAAAGGGGCTAGGATGAAAGAGAACAGGAAACGATGAAAGAGTGTGGAATCTGATTCACATGGAAAGACTAAAAAAGAAACATGAAGAAATAAAACAATAGATAGTTGCAAAAGAAGGAAGACTGAGACGATACAGGTACAAATCGGTACAGTACAAACAGAAGAGAACCTTTGAAAACAATGAAAGACAGTGTTATCAAAACGTAAGCGGAGAAACAACAAAAACAGAACAACCGGGCACAAACAGAATACTTCTTGAGCAAGATACGGGGAAAGCCTCAAGACCTCAACAGAAATTCCAAATGGCTGAAAAACATGAAAGAAGACCTTCAGAAATTTAAAACGGAAACAAACACGGAAATTAATAGAGGAAACGCTTACGACAATCCTAAGGAAAATGGAAAACTGGATAGCACCAGACCACGATGGAATATATGCATACTGGTTTAAAATTTCACGACCCTACATTAAAGGCTAATCCAAAAACTAAGAGGCTGTATCCGCAAAACAGATGTACCGAAATGGGTGAACAAAGAGAGAAGTACGTTAATACAAAAAGACGCCGAAAAGGGAACGATCTCAAGCAACTAGAAACCAATATACTGTTTACCTACCATGTGGAAAATCTTAACGGTATAACTGAGAGAACAGACCTTCCAATTCCTTTACAATCGTGGATTACTTCCCGAGGAACAAAAAGGATGCGCGAAATGAAAAGGGGGGACTCACGACTTGCTATATATAGATCAAAATATCTTGAAGAGGATAAAAAGCAAGAAAAGTAACATAGCTATGGCATGGATTGACTACAAGAAAGCCTACAACAGAATACCTCAAGAATGGATAATTGAATGCTTAGAAATGTATTAGATTTTCGATCAAATTATTAATCTTATTTAAAAAAAGCAATTGAAACATTGAGACTGGAACTGAGAACTTGAAAACAACACCTTACAGAGATAAGAATACAGAGAGGCATCTACCAAGGAGATATTCTACCACCACTACTGTTTATCAAAACGATGATGGCACTCAACTACATACGTAATAAATGTGATGCCGGATACAAGTTTACAGACACAGTAGAAAGAATAAACCACCTCATGTATATGGACGATATGAGGCTATTTCCAAAAAGCAAAAAGGAACTTGAAAATATGATAAACACGACCAGAATATTCAGCCAGGACATTCAAATGGAATTCGAAATGGAAAGGTTTGCACTGCTAGCGATGAAAAGGGGAAACATGGAGACAGCAGTTGGAACTGCCCAACCAAGAAGGAGGCGATGGCGCTTGGCGAAAATGATTGCTATAAATATTTGGGAGTTCTGTAAAAAGACACAATCAAATCTACAGAAATGAAAGAGAAGATCGGAAAAGAATATCTCAGAAGAACCAGAAAACTCTTAGAAACGGAACTCTATAGTAGAAATCTAGTTAAAGGAATAAACACGTGGGCAGTATCACTAATAAAATACTCTGGACCATTCATAGGTTGGACCAAATAATAACTATGGCATCTTGACCAGAAGACCAGGAAACTAATGAATATGCACAAAGCATTACACCCGAAAGATGACACTGATCGATTCTACGTGAAAAGGAATGAAGAAAGAAGAGGACTGGCAAATATAAAAGACTGTGTTTAATCTACAAAAAAAAGATTTGGAAAAATACATAACCAAGAAGACAAAAAGACTGACAACCGCAGCAAGAGATATCGTCAAAATGAACAATATAGAAAGTGGCGAAATCAGAAACAAAATGACAAGAAAAAAGTGGTAAGAGAAACAGCTACATCGACGATTCATAAGAATGACAAGAGAAGAGAATCACGAAAATATCTATGCATGGCTAAGAAAAGGGCACCTGAAAAGAGAAACAAAATCGTTGCGGACAGCTTCACAATAAAATGCGATTAGAACTAACTACATTAAAGTTAAAATTGATCAAACCCAGGAAAAAAGTAAATGTAGACTCTGTAGACAAAGAGACGAAACGGTAAATCACATAAGTGAATGCAGCAGACTCGACCAAAAAGAATACAAGAACAGACACGACTAAATAGGAGAAAAGCAGTTCCATGGGAACAATGCAAACGACTGTATTTTGAACATGCAGACAAATTGTACCGACACAAGCCGGAGACATTACTGGAAAGCGAAAATCACAAAATCCTTTGGGACATAGAGGTACAAACAGATAAACTCATCCAAGCAGGGAGACCTGACGTCAGAATGGTTAAAAAGAAGGAAACAAACTGTCAAATTGTAGATTTGGCCGTCTCACCAGACCACAGGGTAAAGATTAAAGAGAGGGAAAAACGAATCAAATACATGGATCTTGCCAAAGAACTGAAAGGAATGTGAAGCATGAAGAAAGTCAATATAATACCAATAATCGTAGGAGCACTAGAAACAGTCCCGAAAAGAACTGGAAAAAAAACTATGGGAAATTGGAATCAAATGCAATGGACAGCGATGATGAAAACAGCTTAAATCTTAAGGAAAATCCTCGAATGCGGAAACCGACTCATGTAAACTACGAACATTAACCAGCCACATGGAAATTGCAACAGAAGTAAAACAAAAACATGGAGGGGCATCACATAAAGCTAAGGGAACTGAAACTGCAAGAAATCTTATAAACTTTGCCCATCCTTCATCGATGACATACAAATTAGTTGTTAAGTGTTAAGGAGGATTGAAGGACCTAAGAGGGAGAGCACAATCCAGACTTCCACTGGAAGAGTGCAGAGAGTACTGCGACTTTTGGGAGGCTTAAACCATCCAAATCCTAGAGAAGACCAATGGTCGTTTCCAGCGAGAAATCAATGGTAAGCGGATGTTGCAATAACGCAAAGTGATTTGAAACGGTTATCGAAAGAGGTTGAGAGTCTGGGTAGATTGTTGTCACCCAGAATCCAGGGAACACCACCGGTTATTATCAGTGAGTAATAACTGACGATTAGCTGCGTTAAAACTCCTAGTGAGAACAAATAATAATAATAAAAAATAATAATAATAATAAAAAATAATAATAATAATAATAATAATAATAATAATAATAATAATAATAATAATAATAATAATAATAATAATAAGATAAGAAGAAGAAAAAAAAGAAGAAGAAAAAAAAGAAGAAGAAGAAGACAGTAAATCTAAACTTACAAGTTAATGCAGTGAACTAACCTGAAAGGGATATGACGTGATCGGGTAGGTACTCTACTGGGAACTGTGCAAACGACTACACGTTAAAGGTATAGAAAAATCGTACAGGTACAAATAAAAACCACAAAACAAAGGGGTTTTGTGGTTTTTATTTTATAAAGTAAGACGGAACCTAGACATACAAACGGACAAACTTAGCCAAACACAAAAGCCGGACGTGATAATAGTCAACAAGAAATATGACACCTTCAAATAGTAGATTTCGCGTCGCAGCGAATCCCAGGGAGAATATCATCGAGCCAGACAAAAACTAAGCAAATACATGGAGTTTGCCAAAGAGATGAGAGGAATATAAAGCATGAATTAAACTACTACAATAGAAATAATAGTAGGAGCACTAGAAACAGTTCCAAAAGCTTCTTTTAAAAACTACGTGATATTGCCATCAACGGAAAGACTAACACTGGAACTGATGAAAACAACCGAAATATTAAGAAAAATACTGGAGTGCGGAAACCAACTCACACAGCCAAGTTATATACCAGCCAACAACGGGTAATTTGAAATAGAATAACACTACATAAACACAACTAGAAACAAAGTAAGACGAATCAATAGAAGAGACAATGGCAGAGTAGATTTATAAATAAGACCTATAATCTGACATCGGTTGGTACTACACAAAATGGTCGTGAAGGGTCTAGGAGGATGGAAAGACGGAGGAGGGAGAACACCATTCAGACTTCCACTGAAATGATATTAAGTATTGAAATCCTGAGGAGTCTTTAAGCTACTTAAATTCCAAAGAGAACTAACGGCTGTTATGAACGAGAACTAAATAGTAAACGGCTGATGCGAGAACTCAAAGTGATTTGCAACAGTTGCCGTAAATGTAGAAAATGCACCATATTAAAATAAAGCTGATAGAACTGCAGCGGAGTGAGGCATTGGAAGCAAAATGGGATTGTTTGGGGTCCGCGCAGTTAAATCGGTTCATATGTTTACATGCAGCCCGAACGCTGTCTTTGTTTGGAAGCATATTATCTGTGCGAGCAGCTGTTCTCTGCGATGAAGCTGAATAAAAGGTCACATAGGAATCGTCTCACAGATGAACACACCCAAATCCATGCTGAACCTTGCCCCAAACGTCAATGAACTTGTTGCCAAGAAAAGATGCCAAGTATCCAGCTCGGACAAAATGGCATCAAGAAAATTGAAATGTTAGATTTACTATTTTAATGTTTATACATATTTTCTCGTTTTTTTTTTTGTTTTTTGTTGTTTTTACAACATGATCTTATTTCAAATGTTTATCATTTTTTCGGGATATTTTAAAGTTATTTACATTAATCTATTTTGGGAATGAAATAATATACCATCTTTTTCAACACCTTTAAAATCTATTGATATAAAGTTAGGTATATATATATATATCTGTTTATATATTTGTATGTACAGAATTCACTCCTAAACTAATTAACCGAACATTACGAATTTTAAAACACAGCTTCTAGGTGTAAGGGGTCCAAATGTCGGTTATATTTAGTTTAATTTAGTTTAATGCCAAGGGGTAAAAAGGTGTGGAAGCCCTTCGTGAAAATTCAGATACCGTTGATTTTTTTTTAATTTTAGAAATAATTATTCGACATCAATTATTAATTATTCCCCTAAATTTCAGTTTCTTTGAAGTATTTTAAGATATTTTAAGGGAAATGTGTTGATTCGGTCGGGCTCAGAGTTCTGGTTGCAAGTATGACATTTTGTAGAAAAACGGAGTCTTATTTTAGACCTGTCAAAATAAAACATCGTTACTTGTTTAAAAGTTGTGATTTTGTTTAGAAGGGAAAATGATTTTATTACACCAGTGACCGAGACCACGTGATTGACACAAGGGCCAATGTCGAAATCAAATATCGAATTCGGACGAAGACAACGCGCGGACGATCCTGGCTTGTGCAGCGAACGCCCACAAAATCTAAAAAAAAAAAAGAAAAGACAAACAAAAGTGGAACATTCAATGATTTTCTTTCTTTCAGCCCCGCCGCCGCCGATCCAATTTTCGTTACCTTTTTGATTCGAGAAAATCTCGGCAGTCGACTACAATAACAATCACGGTCTCAATTCTCACAATCCTAAAAGAATTCGTTGACATATTTGGGACAGAGACATTTGCGCAACAGACTGTTGGCACGTTTTAAAAGGGGGTTGTCTTTTACACTAAGTAATTGAAAAACTTACTGGCATGCATGTGTGTGTGTGTTTTAAAGTTTCTTCTACGCTAGAACTTTCTTTCAACACGTTTACGCTAAGTTAGAAAGAATCTTCACAGTCGTGATTAAACAACATGTTCGAACCACATTAACATGTTATTAGTTACCTGACTTAAACATTGTTTTATTGATAATAAGGTGATGTAGTTTTCTTGAAGCATCATGTGTAATATGCATATAGAAAAGTCATAGAAGGCTATCACAATACAAGAAATCAAATATATGTTGGTGTTGAGAAGAAGGACAAAAACGAAGTGATTTTTCTTTTTTATAGTACATCTTACTTATATAGTCACAACGTCTAATGATTTAATGTATGTAACTGTGTTCCATGATATATTTCGAGGTAAGACCTCTTTATCAAATAGTAAGTGTTCTAAATCTCCTAAAACTCATTGGGAATGTTAATATTATTTTATTGTTTTATAATGAGAATATTTATTTGAATCTCTCTCTTTCTCTTTTTACTCTCTCTCTCTCTCTCTCTCTCTCTATATATATATATATATATATATCTTTCTCTCTCTTTCTCTCTTTCTCTCTATCTCCCTCTCTCTCTCTCTCTCTCTCTCTCGCGCGCGCTCTCTCTTTCTCTCTATCCAGCGTGTTTGGAAAATCGGAATTAAGTACTATATGCGTAAAAGAACCACTTTGTGGGGTGGTTGCCTTTTTAATAGCATTTCATTACTAGTCTAATTTCATTTTATTGTTATGTGGTGTGTGCTAATAATATTTAGTTACCTGTATTTTGTATGTTGTATTCTGTTACCTGAAATAAGAAGGGGCACAATTCGCAGGATGCCGATGGTCCTCTATGTTGGATATTAACATATCCCGTGCGGATTATGGCGCTCAGATCTTTCTCTCTGATACCAACGGCATGTATATTTGTTTGGTGTCTGTTTTCATAGTTGTGTTGGTATACGTGGCATCACCAGGCCCAAGCTTATTTTATTAGTGATTCTGTCACAGATATAGTGTTTATCTATTCCATATGTATAAATAAAAGTGCATTATCACACACATTGTACGTGTTAGATGTTTATAATAAAATATGTAGATTAATATTTGTTTCAAAATTAAAGAGATCCGTGTTTGAAGATTGAATAAGGCATTTGCCAAGTGTACAAGAAATTTTCGCAAAGTTTAGCGGCGGAAGATTTTTTAAAGATTGGGCGAGGAGTTCTCAAAGCAGCTATGTATACATATCCATGTTTGGATAAATTCGAATGGCTACCGTTTAGAGTTAAACAATAAAAGCAGCAAACAACATAAATCACACGTACACAAAGTCTTTGGAGCGCTATTAAAAAGATTCTGGTGCTTGAAAACGTGAGTTCACTTCAAATTTTCCTTGGTCTGGCAAATTACTACAATGAGTTTGTGGCAAATATGTAGTTTGCGAGATCCTCTAAATGAGCTATTAAAAAAGGAAAAGATTGGGTATGGACGATTAAATGCCAAGGATTATTTGAAAAAAAATACAAAATATTCTTACATAAGAATTATTGCTTACACACTATAATCCCGATCTCGAAATCATTGTAGCCACTGATGCCAGCTCATACGGCACTGGTGCATGCATATTACACAAAATGGAAGACGGATCACTGAAGCAAATAGCGTTTCAAACGCTACTATCGGCAGAGAAAAACTACTAACATATCGAAAAAGAAAGCACTGCGAATTATTTTTTGCAGTCATTCATTTTAATAGATTCATCCATGGAAGGAATTTAGTTTTGCAGAATGTGCATAAACCACTAGTATCTATATGTGAAAAAGGCTGCAGAGATTAAGAAACATTCTTCTCTATTATAATTTTAAAATAGAATTTCTTCCATCTACAAAAATGTGTCATACCGACGGATTGTTGAGACTTATCCTTAAATACACTGAACCCATTGAATACACAGTGATTACCTCTCTGAAAACTGAGGTAGAGGTAAAACATAGACCACGTAACACTATTAGGGAGTTTCGTGTAACACTCGAAACGATTAAAGAAAGTTCGTTAAATGATGACGTAAAAAAGAATGTAAAGAATATAAATTTTCATGGGAAGTTACGTTTATTGGACCAACATGAACAGGGGCATTGGGAATACACTAAAATTGCGTAAAAATTGTGCGTTGGCAGCAAAAACAACTCCAATAAAATTTAGCCCCTGCCCCAAAACTATCCAACCGTGATCTAGGATCCACATTGATTTTGCTGACCCACTGGATGATTTCTATTATTTGACTGTGGTAAACAGTTTCTTTTAATTGCTGGAAATCATGAGGTGTAAAAAAACAGCTACTGAAGTAACCATTAGTTTTTTACATGAATTATACACCTTGTTTGGGGTCGTTAACTGTATTGTGTTAGACAATGGTACGCAATTCACGTCTATTAAATTCAGAAAAGTTTGTCTAACATTTTGTGTTGAACATATAACAATTGCTCCGTATCATGCAATAAGCAATGGACTGGCGGAACGATCGTGGATACCATTATGAGAGCTTTTAGGAAAACGATGGGTACTCCTACCGAAAAGGCCATATGAGAATACTTGCAGGTCTATAGAATGACTCTTAATAATAATGTCCCATCTTCCATGACGCCAACATGGTAATGTTCTAAAGGAAGATGAAACAGTATTTGATAAAGTGTTACTAACCCATTCGAAACTTGAACGATCTAATAAAGTGACGAAGGGTCGTTTTAAAGTTGGCGAAAAAGTTTTGTTTCGCCTGTTTCAAAATAACAGGTTCTACTAAAAAAGCAGATACAGTGGATAAACGGATAGGGAACATGATATACACGATCAAAGGATCAAAGTTTATCCATAAAAATAAGGAAACAGTATTCAGATCCTGTCGAAAACAATCTCTCTGAGGAACGGTTTTCGAAAACCATTTACTATTAAGAGTGTTATTTTTTTCTGAAATAAATAAACTTCGTTTTTTATTTGAGTAAGTTCGATTAAAAAACTTTATGCCACCTTTAAAAATTGGATCCCACCCTTTAACAGATATCTATTTTTACATATTGATCTTACTTATTTAATCTGTCTTTATGTGAAAATGTTTCTCTATTCCATCCTTCTCGACTCTGTTTTTGTTTTTGTATTGGGAATTATTGCGAACATTTCCATTGGGTATTGCCTTATTGAATTTGACACGAAAATCATTAAATTGTCAAGTTTTCTACCCTATTGTAAAATTGATTTTTAAAAATGTAATTTTTGAGACACGAGTATACAACGGTAAATATTGTTGGTGTTGTATTTTTTGGAGCATGATTACAAACTATTAATTATGTAATAATCTTTGTATTTTACTGAATTATAATATATGAGCTCTGTCTGTCCTTATACGTTAGCCATTGAGCTCAAGATTATCTGCAATATTTAGTTGTATCCTGGAGAGTCGTAATATTTCTTTTATTAATAAATAATCTATATTACGTAATCTACTTTGATATAGCTACAGTTATAGTCATATAATAAACGTTTCATTAAATATATATATAAGTGTTAAAATTAAAATAAAACGAACATTAAGTAAAATTAAGATATTTCAATTATATAAATAAAAAATTAAAACATATTACGTTAAAATAAACAGAATTAGTTAAAATTTAATAAATATTATATAATTATTTAGAATTTTTATATAAATATAAAATTTGGAATTAACATATAATATTAAATTATTGAGATATAATATTAAAATATTAATTATTGGACATTAACATATGACACTTCTTCCCACCCCACAAAGTAAATAGCTTTTGGAGGGTATGAGAGCAAGGAAAGGCCGAGGAGGAATAGCACCATCTAGACCTAGATCTTTTCAAAGAAAAATTGTAAATTTTTATGAAAATAATGTATTAGGAGTGTGTATATTTTGAATTGGAGAGGTATGCAATATAGAGCGAACTTATGTGACACACACCCTGTTATATAGTTAGGTTGTCGGCAAGAAAGAACAACACATTTAACACAACTTTATACAAGACTAGCAAAAACTACCCCCAGGCCAGTAATTAATTTAGCTGAAACCTTATCTACAGAAAAACAAATAAACAATGTTTTTTCACATTTTGGTAATTTGAAGAAAACAACAAAAAAGTTATTGTCATGGTGTTATTTAATATATTCCAATGGTGAGTTTTGATTTTGTTTAAGTATGAAAATGAATTGCCCATAATGAAAGGAATAAACGGAAAATTCGAGGAGATTGTCACGAATAACCAACAGAAAAAAAGGTTGAAAAAAAACAAATAATCAACAAAAAACTGTTACCAAAAGCAATAAAGTTACTTTTCTACCTACCTGCTTATTTTTTTGTGTGTTTTAAAGTATTTAAAGCGTTTTGATTGCTTTTTAATAATTCGTCCAAATTCGATCGCGTTAAAGTTCCATTTGCAAGATGGCGTAAGCGCATGTTCCCGAAGTTTGTTTTTCGAATAAACAAATAACTGTCCCATACGTCTTAAAATTTACTTTTCTACCTAATTGAAAGGAGAAAAATACAAAAAATATCCTCAGACTTCGTAGACGGTCGGTAAACGAATATCAGTTTTTAGTCAAACGTAATTTACTTGACCGAACTTTTTAACTGAAATAAAAAAAATAAACGATTTAAAATACTTTAAAACACAACAGAAATACGCAGGTAGGTAGAAAAGTAACTTTGTATGCCTTTGGTAACAGTTATTTGTTCATCCTTTCTTTCTATTGGTTATTCTTAACAATCGCCAAAAGCGGAAAATCAATTGATCAAATAAAAGAGTTATATATTCTTGAGAATTTTAAAATGGTTACTATATGTTTTTCGCTTTTGTTATTAAAGACAGAAAAATCAAATAAAAACTTAATGACGATTTTAAAAATATACGAATCTATTTTTGTTTTTGTAATTTATAAAGCTTTTGTAAATTAAAACGCTTAGAAGCGGGAGGTATTTATTCCGAGAATATGATATCATGATGAACGAACTACATGCACTGACCCCAGGAAGGAGGTAATGACTGAGAAGGATGATATCATGATGAACGTACACCCTCCCCCTCCCCCCCCCCCAAAAAAAAGAGTAGAAAGTAATGCCTGGGAGCATGATATCATAACAGCAGAATAGAGAGTACACTACCCCCTTCTCATAAAAAAGGAGAAGGTAATCCTGGGAGGGTGGTATCGTAAGGAACGAACGTATACTATACTGACCTACCCTCCCAAAAAGAGGAGGTGATGCCTGGAAGAAATGTATACAAAATATATACTACACAGAATTAAATAATCATAAACCGTTTTAATGTTAATCTAATAAGGTTAGGTAGAAAAATCTTTCACATATTATTTATTTAGATGACATTAAAAACAATGGCAAATGTCGTTGTTCACGTGAAACAAAGTAATGAATTCTGAGATGAAAAATATAGTCGCCATCTTTATTAACAAGTACAAATATGCTAACTAAAGAAAAATGGTAAGTTCCTTTGATATTTTTCTAGTTAAAAAACATATTTATAAATTTGAATTATCTTTCTTCCTTAGCTAGCCTCTTTCTCGACTTGCTTAGATGGCGACTCTATTTTTTCGACCTAATTTTTATTACGCCGTTTCACGTGTACGGTGAAACTTGGCATGACAAAAAAGAACATTAAAAACCTTCAGTTGTTTTTTATTTTACTAAAACATGGTTTAAGTTATATATATATATATATATATATATATATATATATATATATATATATATATATATATATATATATATATATATATATCATGTGAATACCGACAAGCACCAATGTCAATATTAGGTCCCACTTTAATTTCATGCTTATATTTAATATTAGGTCGTGTGCATTCTATTATTTATTTATTAATAATTAAGTTCCCCCATGTGTGAGTTTTTTGCTCTCTTTTTATTTGTTTTTTGTTTGTTTCCACCCAAAAATGAACTACTGTATAGTGTAGGTTTTTTCAAGACACTTTAATCCAAGAACTTTTTACTCTTTGTGAATGTTTTCTGATGATTTTGTAGTGTTGCAGAGACGATATTGACATAAAAATGTTGTTTGGCACAAGACAAATTAAACGGACCGTAAAAAATATATCTCACAGTAATGTTATGTTTTTTGGAAATGTGAAAAAATAAAAATAATAAAATAAAATCATGGTTATTGGAATATAATATGAACTGACTTATATTTGCTCTGCTATCAATCATTGAGCTGAATCTTTTAAGGACACTACAAAGTAAAAGGAACTGATAGTATATGCTAATACATAAATTGCCATTAATAATTATATATATATATATATATATATATATATATATATATATATATATATATATATATGTGTGTGTGTGTGTGTTGTTTATAAGTAATACCGAAACCTATTTTACTCTCAATAATTTGATTGACTTAAATAGGAATTAACCTCAAACAAGAAAACAAAAGCAAACATGGCTGTTTTTTTATTAGTTATTTATTTGGGATTTATTAAGAAGTGAAAGAAAACTTTAAATAAAAAACTTACAATTTAAACATGAAATTCAATTTTATTCGTTTGCATTTTAAGTGAAAAAAGTTTTTATTTCAAACTATGTATATTTATCATTTTTCAGGAAAAATGTTGAGCTCTTACAGATGAGGTGATTCTGGAAGCACGGTCTTATGACAACAGAACCGATACTACATGTAGAATCCAGGAATGTTGGAGCTGAATATGTACTCAACAACAGAGAAATCAAAGAAGTAGATGGAGAGCGCAAGTTGGGAGTGGGGTTTGATAATACATTTAAGGCAAATAATCATATTTTGACCATTGTATCGAGGACAAATAGAATGATCGGGTGAATGGTTAGGAATATCATTTCGAGGGAGACAAATGTCGTGGTAAGGATATATAAAGCTCTAATAAGACTTCATATAGAATACTGTACCAGGCCTGGGCTCCAGCGACTAGATATAGAAATTGGAATGTAATATTGAAACTGGAAGGCGTACAAAGAAGGGTGACAAAACTAATAAGTAAAGGAGTGCAGTTACAGGGAGAGATTGAACAAATTGGGATTGAGTACTTTGCTGGAGAGAAAAATGAGATGTGATATGATTGAGATTTTCAAGATAATTAATGGCATTTCTAACTATGGTGGGGATTCTTTTAGTATTTCTCTTAGATCTGAAAGGTTATTGTCAGGGCAGTTTTCAAAAACTAGATCTGTTAACCAGTTAAGTTTTTTTGCTCACAGAGTAATATGTTTTTGGAATAAGTTGCCAGGTCAGATTAAGAACAGCAATAGTGTGGATCAGTTTAAGATGAGGTTGGGTGAATTCAGAGAAAGTGGTATGAGGGAGAAATTGAGAGGGCACTTTTGGGAGTTATCAAATGAAATATTTAACAGAATTTGATCTGGATATCGATACTGTACTAAGAGTTTAATTTTTTTAAACAGTTGATTAAGAAGATAGTTAAAGGGGAGATGCCCAAACAAATAATAATAATAATAATGATACTACACTACCCACCCCATTAAAAGATATTCCGATTAAATGGAGTTGTTTTTTTATTCATTTAAAATGCCTGGTTATAAAAACATTATTTTATGGTTCTTTGACCTTCTGGCTAAGATCAAAGTGTAGTATCCGTTCTCCACATCTCAGCGACATTTGCCGGAAGTTTCATGTAAATTTCTCCCTTGAAAATATAAATTCTAAAAGTTTTTAAAACTCTATCTTATTTTTAATATAAAATCTCTTAAATAATGTTATTAATAATTAAAATAATAATACTATAGACATAACGATTGCATGTATAGAAGAAAATTTGGCAATACAAATCAGAAATGTATATTAGAGAATATTAATTTATTAGAAACTTAAAAATAAATAAATATGCAAATGAGCAATATCGAGATTTGTTTTAGAGATACGGAGATTTCTATATATACGGTATTTAAAAACATTCTTGTATCATTAGAATAAAATAAGCCTAGTTAGTTTTGATGTTAATATAATTAGGATATATATTTACCTCTCCAGGGGGTTAGACACACGGTCAGGTAAGGTTTTAAAAAGCCAGCACACTAGAAGAAGTGGCCTACAAAAATACCTGAGCAGCTCCGTCGACATTCCCCGGTAGGGCTTGTTGGGCTATTAACAATAAACCAACCCTTTCTCAAAGAGAGTAGGTAACGCCTTGGAGGCTATAACTACACAGAACTATACCCCAAACTGACAGATTCAAGGTCATCACCTACTCAAAGGTGACACAGATTCTCTCGGACGGAGTGTCGAGTACGTATCCTCGAATGGTGTATTATTTATAGTACTTAGCTAGAAAAGGTTCTCTGGGCGCAATATCAAACAGATTTGGAGTGATGGCAGTTATATTGGCTTCAATGGAGAGCTCTTGTCACACGTCTGTCTCTAGCCACTTCAGTGCTGTTTTTGCATTTTCTATATTCATTCGTATTAACAACAGCAGTTAAAACTGTATCTACCCAAACTCCTCATTTTCTCATTAGACATATAGTCGTCATTGACCTTCGCATATCGACCTTCCGTAACCTCCAACCTCCCATGGCCATGTATTTATCGGCTTGTCATTGAATACCTCTAAGGACACTCAACATATTATAAAAGTTAAATAAGGATTATATTAAACTAGTTGAAATAACCGACATTCAATAAATTAAACTTCCCCACCCCCGACCGCATAAAAGATGCTTACTGATTTTTTTTGTTTTTATTATTTCTTTTGAATAATATAGATTAAGCACCATCTTTTCAAATTATAATTTTCTCTTTTTAATTAATTGTTCAATTTTTAATCAAATGGGCTGAGTTAGTTCATTTTTTATATAAACACCTTCTTTTTCTTTAGAATTTCAAACAGGGAGGGGGCATTTTGCATTAAACTTATACAGTTAACAAATCCTATCTCTCAAAATTGGACAGTAAGTTAAAAAGAAATGATGTTTAATAATTTGGGGATTTTGTTTTCAATCGCTATAGTAATCCAATAAAATTTATTTTTTAATAAGAAAACATAAATAACAAAACATTTTCGAGGGCGGTGAAGAAGTCCTCGGGAAATATGAACCCCTAAGGTATCATCCAAATTAAACGTACATAACAAACTGAACTCCTACATGATGATGATGATGCTGCTGCTGATGATGATGATGCTGCTGCTGCTGCTGCTGCTGATGATGATGATGATGATGATGATGATGATGATGATGATGATGATGATGATGATGATGATGATGATGATGATGATGATGATGATGATGGGGGACCAAACCTTAAAAGAAAAAGAAGAAAGAAAAAGATATCAACATAGACTTCCCCCTCTCCATCTTTTATACAGCGACTTATGGCGACTTCAATAGAAATTGTTAAGCGAAAATTCGGCTACTTTTTCTCTCCCAAACACAAGCAGATTATGATCATCTAAAAACAAAACATGGACAAAAAGACAAACAAAATCTTTTTTGATGAAACAAACAAAACAAGAAAGGATCCATTCTTAACATGTGTCCGTTCAATCTGCACGTTTTACAAAGAAAAATGATGTTCCAAATTTAGGCGTGACAGACCAACAGAATTGATATAGCGTGGACGAATCTAAAATTGCTATTTCAGACATCAGCGTGACCGAACGATGGACAGAGCCTCGCACAGTTTCTTGGACGCATCTAAAAAAGATACGTACATTTAATCTGCGCGTTTATCAATGGAAAAAAAACTATTTCAAACGGAAGGGTGACAGATCGATAGAACCTCTTATAAAGATGTTTGGTGATTCTAAAAATGTTATCTAAAACTTTAGCGTGACAGACCAACGAACGGAGAGAACGTTTTATAGAAAAGCGGGGATGAAGCTAAAAATGCTATTTCAGATATAAGCGTAATTGACCGACCGACAAATCCATTTTTAGAGATATTTTGACGCATTCGCGATAAGTAAAGTAAATTCGTATGAATCAACACGGTACAACTTTGCTGATCGACTTAATTCTTTTGCTGGCATTCTTGCAGGAGGGACCACGTAATAGTTGCCAGTATCCTTAAGTGAAAGTGATTCTATGGAACCGATTGGATTCGAACTTGGCACACTCAGGTCGTAAGTCCGCGTCGTTATCCACTTAACCACCTGCTTTTTAAAACCGAAGCGTAACAAACAGACCGACAGAATGTCATATTTAGATGCATAGACGATTCTTAAATGCTATTTTAAAGTTAAGATTGACAGACCGCCGAAAATGCTATTTAATAGTTAAGCGTGACAGACCAACGAACGGAGGGATACGTAGATGATTCATATAATGTTATTTCAAACCTTAGTGTGACAGACTAACGGATCGATAGAGCGTCTAATAAAAAAGCGTGAACAAATCTAAAATGTTATTTCAAACATAAGCGTGACTGAACGACGGACAGGGCCTCTTATAGATATGCTTGGACGCATCTAAAATAAGATGCGTCCATTTAATCTGTGCGTTTAACGATTAGAATGCTATTTCAAACTTAAGCGTAACAGACCAAATAAAATGCCATTTGAAACAGATACCTGACAGACCAATAAAATCCTATTACATACTGAATCGTGATAGACCAATGAAAATGCTAATACAAACTGAAAAGTGACAGACAAATGTAAATGCTATTACAAACTAAAACGTTGCAGACCAATGAAAATGCCTTTTCAAACTAAAGCATGACAGACCAATAAAAATGTTATTTCAAACTAAAGCATGACAGACCAATAAAAATGTTATTTCAAACTGAAGCATGACAGACAAATAAAATGTTATTTCAAACTAAAGCATGACAGACCAATAAAAATGTTATTTCAAACTAAAGCATGACAGACCAATAAAAATGTTATTTCAAACTAAAGCGTGATAAACCGATGAATGGGCCGACAGAGCCTTTTATAGAATTGTATGGACAGTTTTTAAAATGTTATTTCAAACTTAAGTTTGACAGGCCCACTTACCGACCGACAGACAGAGCGACTCATTAGGATGGCTAGTGATTCTTAAAAATGCTATTTCAAATCTTCACGTGACAGGCAAACGGATAGAAGAGCGTAAATAAGTCTAAAAATGCCTTTTTTTTATTTCAAACGTAAGCATGACAAACCGGTACACAGACACAGCCTCTTATATAAATGCGTGGTCACATTTATATGCAACACAAAAAAAACAAGAATAAACAAAAATGCAAAATGATGTAAATAAAATCTAACAATATCGCCTTTCCTGTCTTTGATTGTTCTTCGCGTTTCCCAGTTTTAATCTCAAACTATTTAGGAAGTCTCGTAATTTTCTTCTTTTTATTTGGATAATTCTTTTCAAAAAATGTATTTCTAAAATGGAATTTAGTTCCACATCTTTAGAGAAAAGGGAAGAAATATGAGGAAAAAGAAAAGACATAAATGACTGGAACCAGAATGTGTGTCTTCGGATTGTTTGGATGTTTGTTCCATTCGCTGCCAAAGTTTGGCGTTTGATGTCTTCTTTAAAAGGAAGCTAATAACTTTTATGCGAAAACAAGAAGTCTTCCAATTGTCTTTCATTTTACCATTTTGTCTCTAGAACTATCTGTCCAAAGTTTAATTCTGGGGAAAAATCGAAAACGTTTTGCATATTTACAAAAGATCAATAAAACTGATCAAATCAATCCGATACATAAAATAACAATATCCTTTTTTTATATATAACAAAGGATTCTTTGGGGGATCCTTTAATGATTCGCCGATGGCGTTTGTTGATCATTGGGAGCTGCTATCTGTAACGGGTATAAACTTCCAAAAGGGTGAGAACCTAATTAAACATGATATATTAAAGGAATATTTCTTAAATTTACTTTAGAAATAATGTGTTAGATAATTAAGAGTGTTGGGGTCAGTTCTCCCCATTGGAGATATTTGGTGTCGGTGCTAGATGGCGCTACGGTCGGGCGATTTAGTGCTCTCGTGCCCCGGATTTGTTTGTAAATTCAAAAATAAGTTTCTCTCTCCAATTCTCCCTCTCTCCCCCCCTCTCTCTATCTCTTTCTCTCTCTCTCTCTCTCTCTCTCTCTCTCTCTCTCTCTCTCTCTCTCTCTCTCTCTCTCTCTCTCTTTGCGCGAGATCCTTAAACTGGGTGGACATTTTTGTCTGATACTGTTCATTAACATGAATTAAAACGCCAAAACGAACATTGTTCGTAGATTCTCTGACATTTAAGTAACTTTATATTCCATGCATTCGCACACTATTATTCCTTTCCTCAGCAAGTCGTGTATTTTCATGTTGTGATGAAACATATGTATTATTTTATTTAGAAGTAATCCTTTAATAGTATTTATGTGGTTCACTATTTTATGTAATAATATATCTTTAACATGATTTTAATGTCTAGTCGGCATTACTAATATAACACCGACAATTGTATAATAAACATAAATGCTATTGCTAACCAACTGGTTCCGTGTATCCTTCTTTCCGACGCGTGTGTTGTATCGTCGATTCGACAAAAGATAATTCACACGAACAACCGTTGCCACATTCAAAGAGGATAACATATCCCTAACACGTGTGCCGCTATTCATGAATAGAATATAAACTATTCCCGCTTTAACTTGGGTTAACTTGTTGGACCCTGAGACTTTAAGGGGAACGCATGTGATTATAGAGAATTAGAAAATGCGACCATTCAGAGAGAGAAAACTAACCTATCTCCTACAACTCGCTTATGGGTAGGGTGTCGATGTGAATCATGTCCAGAGAGAAAGGTTTAACTCACGCCTGAAAATTGGTGTTCCGGAGCCAATGATATAAAAGACTATAAAACGTTAGTCCTAAAATGTCTATTTGATTTTTTATCTTTTTTTCTTTTTCATAATTCTAACAAACTTATTATGTCAGACTGTAAGAAAAATAAATAATTTCGAAAAATTATGTTTTTATTTTGTCTTTTATTATTCTTGGTTTTCCGAGCTTTCGACTAAATTAAAACATTTGGCAAAGTGTATTTTCAACATACTACTTGAGGTAATAGAATATCCTACACTCCATTGTTCCTATATAGACTTACTATTATATACTGGTGATACCAGATCAGGCTGCCCTGTGGCTCCCTGAGACGAAATTCACCTACATTGACGTTTTTTTTTTTTTTTTTTTTTTGTAAAACTTAATTATGTTCTACAAAACCAAAAACAAAAACAACAGCCCCTCTCCCTTTCTCCCTCCCCTTTTTTATTTTATTTTTAGAACTTGAAGCATAAATCTTTTACTATAATGACCAGATTCGGCATTAAATAACCCAAAAAGGGTTGATATGCCGTAAAACAAAACTACCAAACCAAAAACGATGATTAAACATTTGAAGATATAAAGAACTTGAAGCATAAAAACTTTTACTATAATGACCAGATTCGGCATTAAATAACCCAAAAAGGGTTGATATGCCGTAAAACAAAACTACCATACCAAACCATACTATTATATATGATCACGCCATTTGCAATGGTCTTGCTTCTGACATTAGAAATATTTTACTAATAGAATTATTAGCCTTTACGAACCCAAATTCTAGTATACATTAAATATTAAATTGCTATTAACGCTAACACGTAGTTAGAGCAAAATAAATTGTTTGGGACTATTAAAATAATTTCCAACGCTATCGATAATGCTAACTTATTTATTTAATTGTTTTATTATCGCTTATATTTGAATTCATGTTTTGAAACATGACGTAAATCATAAATATATAACGTTACGCCAAAGCTATATTTATTTTTAGGTAAGGTGATGTTTAAGCGCTATTTATAAGAAAGTACAAATAGATCAGTTGGTAGAACCTCAGACTGTCACATATATCAACACGTGTGAATTACTCTCGAATCCTTTCACTTGGAGTCATTTAATGATAAACTGAAGAATACATGACCATGGGAGGTTGGAGGTTACGGAAAGTCAAGTTACAACCTTTCTCACCCCTCTCCATATATCTGTTTAAATGTGTGTCTGATGTTAACTACTACTGAGCATTGTCATAACGCGGATGTTTCGTGGGAAACTAAAAAACTAGGGTGTCACGAGTAAGATTTACAAGTAATAAGAAACAAAATGGTGTTTGAGAAAAAACATAGTACAAATTGAACAAAGAAAGAATGGAAACGTATATTTGAAGAAGTGTTGTATTATATTGTTTGTATCCTTTAGAAAGGGGTACAATAGACAAGGTTTTTACCGAGTGGAAAGAACAACTAACACTGTAGTATAGCGATGAAAGAAAAGTGTATTGCAGCAGAGAGTGTAATAATGGCGAGACAAACATTTTATACAAATAGAGATTCTTTTTCGTCTGTCCATCCGTCAGTCACAATTTTCCGTCAGTCACAATTTTCCGTCAGTCACAATATTTTAAATGTAATAAATACATTGTGGAATTTGTCTCATTTTGAAATATCAGAGAACTTAACTACTTTTAGAAATGGAAAATATTGAATTAATAGTAAATAATAAATCCCCAATAAATAAAGCGGATGCCACGACCGGAAACCGAAACAGAAACCTTCAGATCTTCAGAGCAGATTCGATTTAATCTATAGATTAGACCCTAACAGGTACTAACATTCCGGGTTAAAGCTCCCAAATTCACCAAATTGGGGCTTTACCATCGGATGCAGTTTTGTTTCATGCTCAAAACAATAAACACGTAAACAAACATACAAAAAACAAACAAACATTCAATAGAACAAAAAAAAATAGTATACAAACAAACAAATAAACAAACAGAATTTCAAACAATACACCCCCCCACACACACACACCGAAAGATAATATAAAAAATTTCTGTAAAGATAATGGGGAATAAAAAGAAAATGTCTTTTATGGTTTTTCGTATTTTCTCTTAGCCAAATATTTCGTGAAGTGTGTTTCCGTTACCAACCAGGATATGCGAATGAAATGGTTTTCCCCATTTGCTGACCCTCGGCCCCTCCTTTCCTTTCTTACCTCAAATACCATGGGTATAATTTTGGGAATGATAATTCTCCCGCGCACCCGGCTTTTCTCGCCTTTCCTATTTTCATTAAATTACCTCATTCACACTCAATACCCTTTGGTTCATTCAGACATGCGCATTGCAAGCAGCGGAAGTGAAGTCATTGACAAAACCGCAGATGATGTTTCAGTCTTTATCCACCATCCCTTCCGATAAGTGAATTCTTTACAAATTGGGTGTGTCTGTTGTTTGCCGTTTCTTTTCTATTTGTGTTCCTTTTTAATTGCAGCCGTTTTGTTGGATTTTCTCCAACAAACCAGCCAAACGATATGACACGAACACCAGTTAAATATTTAACTGCGTAGATGATAAAAATGTAAACGTAAGCAAAAACAGACAAACAGGAACAGAAATTCTTTCAGATAATTTCTTGATCATTTGTTGTTTTTTTGTTTTATTTTTAATTTCATTTTATTTTTAATTTCATTAATAGTATGTATTATTTGGATTGTTCAGACTACTGTTCTCATCTTTGGATGTTATTCTCATAAGGTGTCGGCTGGTGTAAACCTGACTTTCTTCCGATGTGTCTTGTCGAACTCGGGAATCTGTACGGAATTTCGAACAGAACCGTTTATTTGATTCACAATGAAGACGGTTCTACTCTGGTTTCTTCAGCCATGACCGGGTAAATGTCTTAAGTAATTTCAATTATATTCTTAGTATCGCATTCACTGACTCGTGGCGCAACGGATAATGTGCTAAGTTATAATCAGTTCCAAGTAGCCTTTATTGTTTACAGGCTGTAATTATTAAAGCTATTTTTTAAAAAAACACCAGCAATCTATTTGCCCTGAGGCTCCATTTTTTTTTATTTATATTGTTTTTTTTTAGTTTTACAAATACAAACATTTTTTACAGTATTTTTTACAACAAGAAACTTGATTAGTATCTTATAATAATATTGCATACATAATTATTAAGCTTCTACTCACACGCTCTTTGTGTTGGAGATAGAGCTCTAAAAAAGATGTCTGAATCCGTTCAGACCGCCAGCTAGAGAGAATGATCTCACTATCTTATTCACTACTTATCACTCGAGACTTCCTGTCCATGACGTCATATCCTGAATACTTCAGCTTAATTTATACTCCTAGATGTCTAGTGTAATTTATCCGTTTTACATACTTGATCTAACTTTACGTTGAAATTTTCATTTTTACGTCATTTTAATACACCCATGTCCAAATATTGCTAAACTGTACATACTTACTTGTTAAACCACATGGACGACCTGAAACTATTTGCAAAAAGCAAAAAGGACTTGGAAAAGCTGATAAATACGACCAGAATCTTCAGTCAGGACATCCAAATGGAATTCGGAATGGAAAAGTGTGCACTACTAGAAATAAAAGAAAACAGAGGACATGGAACTCCCCCACCAAGATGAAATGAGGGCGCTAGGCGAACAGGATAGCTACAAATATCTAGGAGTTCTGGAAGCAGACACTATCAAATCTACAGAAATGAAAGAGAGGATTGGAAAAGAATATTTACGAAGAACAAGAAACTCCTAGAAACGAAATTACATAGCACGAATCTAGTAAAAAAAAAATAAACACCTGGGCAGTAGCACTAATAAGATACTCTGGACCATTCATAGGCTGGACTAAAGAAGAACTCAGGCACCGTGACCAGAGAACTAGAAACTTAATGACCATGCACAACGCACTACACTCAAAAGACGATACGGACAGACTCTACGTGAAGAGAAACGAAGGGGGGAGAGGACTGGTAAGTATAGAAGATTGTGTGGAAGACTCAAAAAAAGAGCTGGAGAAATACATAACTCAGAACACAGAAAGGCTAATCACCGCAGCAAGAGACACCGTTCCAACGAGCAACTATGAAAGCACTGAAACCAGAAACAAAACGACAAGAAAAGAAAAGTGGGAAGGAAAACAACTACATAGACGCTTCAGAAGACTGACAAAAGAAGAAACCAATGGAAATAGATGGGCATGGCTAAGAAAAGGACACTTGAACAGAGAAACAGAATCGATAGTGATGGCTGCAGAGAACAATGCGATTATGACAAACTACATTAAAGCTAAAATAAATAAAACCCAGAAAAACAGTAAAAGCAGACTGCGTGGACAAAGAGACGAAACAGTAAATCATATAATAAGTGAATGTAGCAAACTAGCCCAAAACGAATACAAGAACAAACATGATTATGTAGGGAAAGCAGTACACCGAGAACTGTGCAAACAATTGAATTTCGAACACGCAGACAAATGGTATAAACGAAAAATATAATATCATATGGGATATAGATATACAAACAGACAAACTCATACAAGCAAAGAAACCGGATGTTATAATAATCAACAAGAAGGAAAAATCTGGCAAAATCGTAGACTTCACCGTTCCAGCAGACCACAGAGTGAAGATCAAAGAAACGGAAAAATGAAGCAAATACACGGAACTAGCCAGAGAACTGAAAGGAATATGGAGCATGAAGAAACTCAGTATAATACTAATAATCGTAGGAGCACAAAATACAATAAAAAAAACTCGGAAAGGGACTGGAAGAAATTGGAATCAAAGGGATCATTGAAACTATACAAAGAACGGCAATGATTAAAACAGCTGCAATTTTAAGAAAAATCCTCGAATGCGGAAACGAACCTGTATAAGCTACGAAGGGGCACATGGAATCTACAACAGGAAGAAAACAAAACCACAGAAAGAACACCACATCACAAACTAATTAACAGAAAATGCAAGAAACATCACTTCATAAGCTCCCTCCACCAATAAATTATACCGGCCTCAGCTGACACCACACACAAATGAACCAATGAACAGAAATTGCCAGAAACACCAGTAGCTCCCCCGCTCTCCTTCCCTTCTCTATTCCCTCGTTCTCCTCTCCCGCTATCCTCCCCCGCTATCCTCCCCATTCTCCAACTTCTCTCCCGCTCTCAAACTCCTCCCCTTCCCTTCCCCCACCCAAAAATAAATAAATAAATAAAAAATGGTGCCAGGCTATACTGACACTACACAAAATATTTGCAGAGGGTCCAGGAAGATGAGAAAATCGAGGAGGGACAGCACAAACCAGACCTCCGCTGGAAGTGCAGAGAGTACTATGGTTTTTGGGGAGGCTTATTGCCACCCAAATCCTAAAGAAGGCAAATGGTCCTTACCAGCGAGAAATCAATCGTAAACGGCTGTTGCGATACTGCAAGGTTATTTGCGGTGGCTATCGAAAAGAGGTGGAGAATACTGGAAATCTGGGGAGACTTGTTGTCTCTCAGATTCCAGGGAATACCACCGGTTGTTGTCGGTGAGCAATCACTGATGATGACCTATGTGAGAACTCCTAGTGAGTACAAATAATAATAATAATAATAATAATAATAATAATAATAATAATAATAATAATAATAATAATAATAATAATAATAATAATAATAATAATTGCTAAAATATCCATCCAACGATGGAGTCATAACACTAAGATAATAGTGAGACCTTTAAGCAATGCAATGGGAATCAAACAACAAAATACTTCAAAGCAATCAAAAAGTAATTGCTGTGAGACGCCATTAAAGAGAAAGAAAAATGCAAATGATGATAACATTATTCCGCAAAATTCAGACAAAATGAATTATGGAGACTGTAAAAATGACATTAAATTCTATTTTAACACTATTGACCGAGCAAGGAGTGGTCAGAAAAGACTCAATTGCATCACGTGCAACATTAAAATGTCTCTTCAAAACAAAATGGCCGACCTTTTAATTCATCGGTTTGTAGGACGGGTCTTTTATAACTGACGTTTGGGTGGAGTAATTATCTCGATCGTTGTCAATCCTTGTTGTAAAGTAGTATTCAAGAGTTTTGGCTTTGGTTTACTCAGTTCAGAGCAAACGTCTAACGTTTAGTGGTTGATGTGTGTACTACGGCGCATTATGAAAAGTATTTTGGTTTATATCTAGCGTATATTACCTGACCATATATTAGAATGTTCGTTCAAAATCAAATAATAATAAAAAACAAAAACGATACAATAAAATCATCAACAAACTTTTTTTTTAAATTACAATATTAAAATTTAAACAAATTGTTCAAGTTTATTTTCTTGTAAACTAAAAATGTAATCTCGATGAAGAAAGCCACTGCGGAATTTCCACAGTGTACCACGAAGAAAAATAAATATATTATATGAAAAAGTAAATAAATAAAATGAATAACTAAGATACTGATTGTGTTATATTATGACGGACCCTGTATTTTAAACGGGTAGATTAACTAGTATCAAATAGCTAATTTTGTTATCGAAAAATAGGTTTTGTTTCTGGACTCAGAAATGAGTCAGAGAAGTGTTTGATCCAGGAGTAGTCATAATAAATTTAGACCTGACGTGACCTTGAGTCAGAGATCAGAGTGAGACGTTTTTGTCCCCATATTGTGCGTGGGAACGATGATTACGTCACCACAGAAAACAATAACTTAGTTTTTAGAATCAGTCTGGGCCTAGAGGCGATACCGCTCAGACCGGCTGCGAGCATGTAGCCGGTAAAAAGGCAAGGCCCCGCTGTGGGGGGCAGAAGATATCCCAGAAAGGAAAGAAAATAGCCCGAGTATGAGAGAGTCGAAGCCGGAATCCCCCAGACAGCAACCGAACCGAGAAGTAAGAAAATTGTGTGAGAATAAATAAATTTGTGTGAAATATCCCCTCAAGAAAATTCGTGTCTCGTGTGTTCATTTTGTCTGAGACAGACTTCTTCCTTCGATCAAGACGACACAGCCAGCGAAGACTAGACGAATCACAGGCCAAGGAAGAGAACAGAAGTTAAGACGACACAGCCAGCGAAGACTAGACGAATCACAGGCCAAGGAAGAGAACAGAAGTTAAGGTAAACTTTGAGATTTATTTGAGATTTATTTGAGAACTTTTTAGAGACTTTAAGATACGTATAAATGCTGAGATGCCGTGAACAGATACGTGGTTTTAAAAAGGCTTGAGATGCCGTAAATTGATACGTGAAGATTTAAGACTGTGGTTACGAAAGTATAGAGAAAAAGTGATATACAGTTCGAATTTTATAGAGTAAAATGATTATGAAAATGATATAGATTAAATTGTATCATCAGAAGTATTAAGAAAAAAGATTGAAATCACTATTAATCCTCTCGTGAACATTTCGCGTTGTTTTCGGCCGGAGAGGATGTAATAGCGAACTGCTGAGGTGGTTTTGGAGAAATGCCTCATTTGGAAGGATTTCTGCGTGTAGTGATAAAAGAAGCTCTCGCCCCCCCTTGCTATGTAACAATGGTTAATTTGGTAGCCGTGACCTGCCGTTTCCAACATGAAACGGTTCGATATCGATCTGGTGCTGTCATGAAGTACGAACACATCGTGTGGTCCAAGTAATAGAAAAGGGAAAAAAAAAAAAAAAAAAAAGAGCGAAACACGAGGGGAAAATTGTTGAGATACACAAAAGAAAGACACATTTTGTTAGAAAAAAAAAGAAGAACGCACACATACACATACCATTATTGAATTACGCAGAGAGAGAAAAAGACACATTTTGTTAATTGTTAAGATTCACAAAAAAAAAAAAAAAAAAAAAGAAAGAAAAGAAAAAAGACACATTTTGTTAGAAAAAAAAAAGAAGAACGCACACATACACATACCATTATTGAATTACGCAGAGAGAGAAAAAGACACATTTTGTTAATTGTTAAGATTCACAAAAAAAAAAAAAAAAAAAAAAAAAGAAAGAAAAGAAAAAAGACACATTTTGTTAAAAAAAGAAAAGAAAGAAGAACGCACACACAATTATTAAGTTACGCAGAAAGAGAAAAGGACACATTTTGTTAATTGTTAAGATTCACGAAAAGAAAAGAAAAAAAGAAAGACACATTTTGTTAAAAAAAGAAAGAAAAGAATGCACGCACACACACACACGCGCAAAAACAATTGTTAAGACCTTGTAGGAAAAGAACATTCTAGTTAGGAAAAAAGGACGATTTGCCGTAATTATGTTTTTTTTTTTTTTTGTGTTCTGTTTTAAGAATTTGTTGCTGTAATTTTTTTTCTGGTTTGTGTTGGTGGGGGACAAAGGTGAAAGCAATAACGGGCGAAAAAAAAGAAGAAAAAAAACGAGGGAGGTATGCGTGTTAAAAAGTGAGAGAAAGAGTGGAAGAATGGAAATGTTAAAAAGGGTGGATGTGCTGAAATGACATGTGCACGCGAGGACGGAATATGCATATTTAGAAAAAAGAAAGAAAGAATGTATTAGAAAGAGAGAGACAGAGACAGAAAGAGTATAGAAAGAGAGGGATTGATGTGCCACCCTGTGGCCGAGGTCTTTTGTTTTTTGGAATGTGTGTGCGTCTTAAAAAGAGAGAGAGAGAGAGAGAGAGAGAAGAATTGAAATGTTAAAAGAGATTGTTTAAAAAAAATGTGCGCGCGAGGTCAGAATATGCTTGTTAGAAAAGAAGGGAGAAGCGAGAGCGAATGGACAGAGAGAGAGAGAGAGAGAGAGAGAGGGAGAGAGGGCGCCCGTGGGCCTTGAAAACCGCTGGAGAGTGTTGCAGGAAAATGGCGACGGCGGCGGCGGGTGATCCGATGGTGTCCGGGTTGGAGTTTGACGACATGTCAATACGTTATGGTGTCGGGCGCTGTTCTCTTTTCCCTTTGTCTTTTGAATTGTATTGTATTGTGTTGTGGAGATATGTTCTCCATTGGTTCTGTCGGTTTCGGTTTGATTTTTTTTGTTGTTGTTGGGTGGAATGAATTTTTTTTTTTTTTTTTTTTTTGATGTATTTTGATGTATTTGTTACATGGAGGATTCCGGGTTCCTAATGCTTGAGTGAATGATATTTTACCATTTAGAGGATGGAGAAATTTAAAAATGTAATTAAAAAAAAAAAATAAAAAAAAACAGTTCTTAAATTGAATGTTACGTGGGTCAGCCGGGCGATTTGAGTTGATTAGGTTCGGGCAGCTGGAGTTGGTTTGGGTCGGATCGCGGAAACCCTTGGACAGGGTTGATTTTATCGGGAATAATCCCCGTGTACAGAGTATGTACAGGCTTGAAAAGTCAATGAGGGATTCCCGGCGTTTGCTCGTATGCTCTCTTTTATAGAGTACCCATGGGTTAGTGGCGAGGCTTGTGGTAAAGCCTGCATACGTTAAAATTGCGAACGGGAGAATGACGGTGATATGGTCATTCTGTGGGACCACGAGAAAAGGACGGTGGTCAGTTATGGAAATTGTTGTTTTTGTGACCCAGGTGTGCCCAACTGCGCCGATAGAGTGTGTGAAAGTTGTGTAAAATGTTAAGCTTTGAAATTGTGGTCCCATTTTTTTTTTTGTGGATTTTGGATGTTTGCCGACGAGTGTGCTGCGAAGATACCCCACCCCCTTACCGCATAGATAGGAACACGGGAAGGGAACGCATAGAATTGGTGTCTGCTCAACACCAGTGGGGATGGAGTTAAGCTGGGGTGTGGTGTGACTCGGGTGCGCGCGTCGGGGGCGGATAGAACCATGGGGATCGATTTTTTAAAAAAAGAGGTACCGGGTGTTAATTGGATTTAATTATAAGATTATAGGTTGGGCCTAGTTTTTGGTCATTCGGCGTGTTCCGGGAGCAGAGATGATTCGATGTGACATTTCGCTCAATACCGTATCGACTAGATAGATACATGGGATGGGGTCCTTCACGTTTAATGAAAAGGGCTGGGAGCTAGGGACATGGGTGATTGTTCGCGGACGTTTGCGCCGGGGCACTGGAATGTTCGAAGTATTTGGTCCAGATTAGTAAGCAAGGTAGGAAAACGGTACCTCTTGTAATCTTGAGAGGCTGACCATTTAAGTTTACAGGTTAAGGAAAGGGGTTTCTGTTTTTGTGCCCCCATATCGCGGCAATACGCCCGATCAGCAATCGGTCGTGTACCGATGATTAGATGAATATGTGCGTGTGTATTTTAAAAAAAAAAAGTGTTGGTGATGGATTTGGATATTTGTGTAAATTTCTTCAGGGAAGAAATTTTGAAAGATAAGGTGGAGAGGAGTGTTATATTATGACGGACCCTGTATTTTAAACGGGTAGATTAACTAGTATCAAATAGCTAATTTTGTTATCGAAAAATAGGTTTTGTTTCTGGACTCAGAAATGAGTCAGAGAAGTGTTTGATCCAGGAGTAGTCATAATAAATTTAGACCTGACGTGACCTTGAGTCAGAGATCAGAGTGAGACGTTTTTGTCCCCATATTGTGCGTGGGAACGATGATTACGTCACCACAGAAAACAATAACTTAGTTTTTAGAATCAGTCTGGGCCTAGAGGCGATACCGCTCAGACCGGCTGCGAGCATGTAGCCGGTAAAAAGGCAAGGCCCCGCTGTGGGGGGCAGAAGATATCCCAGAAAGGAAAGAAAATAGCCCGAGTATGAGAGAGTCGAAGCCGGAATCCCCCAGACAGCAACCGAACCGAGAAGTAAGAAAATTGTGTGAGAATAAATAAATTTGTGTGAAATATCCCCTCAAGAAAATTCGTGTCTCGTGTGTTCATTTTGTCTGAGACAGACTTCTTCCTTCGATCAAGACGACACAGCCAGCGAAGACTAGACGAATCACAGGCCAAGGAAGAGAACAGAAGTTAAGACGACATAGCCAGCGAAGACTAGACGAATCACAGGCCAAGGAAGAGAACAGAAGTTAAGGTAAACTTTGAGATTTATTTGAGATTTATTTGAGAACTTTTTAGAGACTTTAAGATACGTATAAATGCTGAGATGCCGTGAACAGATACGTGGTTTTAAAAAGGCTTGAGATGCCGTAAATTGATACGTGAAGATTTAAGACTGTGGTTACGAAAGTATAGAGAAAAAGTGATATACAGTTCGAATTTTATAGAGTAAAATGATTATGAAAATGATATAGATTAAATTGTATCATCAGAAGTATTAAGAAAAAAGATTGAAATCACTATTAAACCTCTCGTGAACATTTCGCGTTGTTTTCGGCCGGAGGGGATGTAATAGCGAACTGCTGAGGTGGTTTTGGAGAAATGCCTCAGTCGGAAGGATTTCTGCGTGTAGTAATAAAGGAGCTCTCTCCCCCCCCCCTTGCTGCACGTTACGTTTAATGCCTGTATTATAACAATTGTATGTGTATACTATAGCGCATTATGAAATGTATTTTTATTTATATACAAGCAAATAATCTAGCCCTAAGTATTTGAAAGTGTATAACTTACATTACATAGCGTTAATGCAAATTTATTGGAATTTTTTAAAACTAATAACTTTCATTTAAATTAACTCTCTTGAAATTAATAAACAATATTTCATGACAGGTTTTAGTAATTCATTGTTTTTTATTAAATCACTTTTATTGAGTACTATTAATATCGACAGAATTATCGAATATGTATGTATAGGAAATAGGACGATAAAAAGACAACTGAATAACACCAAATATCAATTTAATGTAAACTGTTTTTAAAAAATACTTATGCAACTTAGGCATACGAATAGATGTGTTTGGTTTTTTTCTCTCTAGTATGTATACAATATTCAAAAAGACTATGTTTTATTATTGATTTTATATATAAAGTAAAGTAGATTTCTCCCTTTTTGATTGACCATTATAGCTTTCGAACCAAAATCTGCATATGCTAATCTATTTCGCCAGCCATTTAGGCCAATTCCTGATGTGTATTTTCAGAAAAGATACATTTGTTTCGTTCTCTTTCAATTTTGTTTACATTTTCTATGTATTATTATTGATTTTATATGTAAAGTAAAGTAGTTTTTTTTTTACATTTTCCCGGCTTAACAGCTTGTCCTAAGACGACAATCCACATAGGAGATCAGTGGTATTTTCACTCTCACGCTAATACATATTCCCACAGCTGTGGGAATATATATTAGCGTGAGAGTGAAAATACCGTTGATCTCTTATGTGGATTCAAAAACACTGAGCTGTCTCCGATTTAAACATGACAATAGTTACTTACATTATTCATACTTTTAACTATTCTTTTCTTCTTATTTAATCTTTTTACATATCTTTCATATGATATGATTCATGTAACAAAATAAAATCAATTCCTGGCTCACGCCAGGTACATTAACTCTTTATTTACATTTCTATTTTCTCTTCATTTCTCGATTTTCGCTTTTTTACATATTAACACGCTGGAACACAGATTCAAGAATACAGGATCATATGATGGAATTTTTGAACAGACAAAAGACTTAGATCGTGTAAATACAACATGGTTGTTCAACTGTTCGTATGCTTTTTCTTGCTTCGTTCATAGAAAAATTCGTAATTTACTTTCATATATTTATTTTCTTCTCTCATTCTATTTTTTATTTATTTATTTTACATAACTTCTGCATACATTCTTGAATAAACTTTAAACTTCAGAACAAGATTTTTTCAAATACATAAAATAGCAAAAATCGCGAAATAAAAAAATATATACGGGCAGTTTTAACTTAAAAAAAAAAACGAAATATTCGCAAAGAGTTACATTAAAACAAAAACATGTTTCGGGATTTATTTTTGTTATTTTGACGCGTATTCTGATCTTGGTTGTTCTATTGAAAACTTGGTCCGATTGGAAGGTTTCCGAGTTTGAAAAGATGCACCTGGAGAAGATAGAAGGTTACATCGGCCGAAATGTTTTGAATATAAACACCAAGATGAGAATAGTAGTCCGAATAAGTCAAATAACAACAATTTAAAAAAAAATGCTTTCACTTTTTTTAAGCGATTACTTCTCCTATTTACTATATTTAATCTTTTCTGACTTTTAACGCTACCGTTACTTCTTTATCTTTCGTATCGTTGTTGAATTATGAAGGGCCCTATATTTCTGAAAAAGTGTAAGGAACTAGTATGAATTGTGGCTGAGTAAGTTTAAGTGCATGGTTAGTATGACCCGGTATTTTGTTGAATGATTCATTCTCAAAATCATAATCCATTGACAGGATTTGTCCGGGATGAAAGAATTGGGGTCAAAGGGGTTAAGCACAAATCGAGAGCAAATACGGTTGTGTGATTGGATTACGGAACAAGGGGACTGTGACGTCACGTGTTGTTGTCGAGACGAGAATCGTAGTCAATTCTACTATGGTACTCGAAGCGAGTGGGTGTCAAAAAATAATGGTCTGAAACTTTAAGTTCGGGTCTCGAATGAGACGGGAATAAGCCACTCCATCTATCTCTCCCCCACCCAGTCAAAAGAATAGTTAAGTCCAAAACCGAGAAGAAAAACCAACTTGAAAACGACGACTCTCTTCCAAACGTTATCAGGAAAGAAGGGATCAATAAAAGACTTTTCATAACCCTCTCAACGGCTGTCTTCTGAATTCTTTCTTTGTCATGTAAAAGAGTGTTATTCCCAGATAGCAGATGCACCGCACTAGAAGACAATCAAAAAATCTACACGAAGACGACAAAGGAAGGTGGGAAAATCTAAGAAACCCACGGCACTACACTAGACGACGGAGACGACTACGGTCAAATGAAGAGTGGAGAAAAAGGAAATTAAGAAAAGTATCAGGTAAATTATGACATTGATTGGGAATGAACAATAGTGTTAAAAGACAGTTAAAAAAATCCACGTACACACGCACCCACGGTTATAAAAGAGTAAAAATGTTTACATGAAGTTTGGGGCATCGTATGATCGATGATCTGCATTGTAAGAGACACACACACACGCATAAATGGGCACTCACACATGAATGCCTCGTTACAAGAAACACCTCACCCACGTCGGCCCACGCAGTCAGGAGAAGCAAGTAATTTTATGTCAAAGTAGCTAACAGTTTAAAGACCTCAAAATGCTTAAAGAAAAAGTGTGTGAATGCGTTTCTAGAGTTCCAAGTTTCAAGAAACGCTGTTTTAAAGATTTTTGGTAGCGATATTTTCATCAATATCGTAACATCGTCATATTTTTCGTTTTGTTTTTGTTTTGTTGTTTTGTTTTATTTTGTTGTTTTTTTTTTTGTTTTTTTTTTATTAAGTCCGGGTTAGCAATTAAAATTCGTAGTTCTTATTGTCACGGAAACATTGACTCAACAACCAATTTTAGCAATACTCATGACAATTTAAATAATAAAAAAAAACATAAATTCAAACATGAATTATTGAAAGCGATTGCTGTTTTAGATTTATATTGTTTTCTTTTTGTTTCTTTCGTATCGTCATCCCGGACTTTATTGCTAACCCGGACTATTTATATTAAACGTATTTTTGTTGTTGTTTTTTGTTTATATTTTTGTTATTTTCTGAAAATTCAGCAAAATACATGTTGTATTATGAGAGACCCTGTATGCCTAAAAGCGTGTAGGTCCACTAGTTTTGATTGTGAGAAGGGTGAACTTTGTTCGAGTTAAGTGCAGGTCGAAATGACATCCATTTTGGGACAAATAGATTTGTTCTCAGAATGAGTAATCCCAAGAAGTCATAACAACTGGTGAAACCCGGCCGACTTCAAAAGTTGAGGTTCAATAAAGGTCAGGCCAGCTCTGGTTATGATTTGTATGACAGGACAAAAGACGGTGACGTCACTTGTTGTTGTCGAAAACGGGAAATGAAATGAGTCCATCATGGGAGCTCGAAGCGACAGGATCGGCGTGAGAGAAAGCGGACGAAATTGTCCAAAGATGTAGACAAAAAAGTAAAGACTACGTCTCTAAAAATGAGACATAAGATCGACATCTCGCCCCGTCTACAGAATTTAGAAGTTAGCAGATAAGACAAGAAGAAAAGAAGAAGCAACATTAGATGACTACTCTCTCCCGAGTAAAAGAATATTTAGACCAATAAATCGTTCACGACCCTCTAGAAACGTCATCGGAGTTATTTCTTTCCCGTTGGGAGAGTTTTCCGTTTTAGGGGACCGATGCTCCACGCCAGCAAACGGGAGGTGACTAGACGGAGGAAGAAACCCCCACGGCAGAGCTATCAACGATGAAGAGATCCGGCCAAGGTAATTAATTGGGACCGGTATGCAACATACACACTTTTTCTTTTATTTTGGAAAATAAAACACAACTACAGTATTAAAATGCGATTTATTTTTTGAAAAACGCACCCTTCGTTTAACAAACACTATTCCTATATCTATGTTGAAAATAAAGTCCTGGATGACTATACGAAAAAAAAAACAATTAACGGGACCGTTAAAAGTTACTTTCACCCCAGATGATTAGATATTGTATAAAGCAAAAAAAAAACCCTCGCTTAAAATGGATTTTTTTAATAATTACTTCGATTATTCGGACTACTATTCTCATCTCCGTTGTTATATTCACAACGTTTCAGCCGATGTAACTTCTGACCTTCTTCATGTGAATATTTTCGAGCTAGGGAATCTTTGAGATGAACCTGCATAAGACCAGCCGTTACATCGTCCGAAACGTTGTGAATAGAACAACCAAGATTAGAATAGTTAGGGTTAGGGTTAAGGTTAGATGAGAATGCAAAATATCAATATTCCTTAAAAAAGAATTTCCGAAACATAATTTTTTTAATTTAAGATTTTGCGAATTATTCGCTTTTTTTCTACAAACGTTTTCTGGTAGGAAAGTGGGTGATCATTTGACGGTAAATTTATATGCGAAACAGATCCCCCCATCACTATAAATTTTAAATAATAATTTTTTACCCCAATATTTTTCAGACTGTTCCCACGTAATCGCATAAAATACGCGAGAATACTTTATTTAAAAATAAACATGCGAAAACTAATCTATCGTTTCTACTAAGGTAATACGTATTTACATTGTGTATTAAACACAAAGCCTCCATCCGAAACACAAACAGCCAGCGGCAAAGTAAACAAGTCGGTGAGCATCCACGACCACGTGACATTAATCCATTTACCACTCTCCACGCTTTCGACCACAAAAATAGAACTTCTTAGCAATTCTATTTTAACAGATGAATTAGTATTCATAAACTTTATTCTATAAAATTAAGAAATATTTTAGAGTTTATTCTTTGTGATTACAATATATAAATAACAAAAAACATTAGGAAATCAAACGTTTATTAACTCATATTTAGTATAATATCTGATTTACAAAATTAAGTAAGTTTTATTAAAATTTACATTGAATTTAGTTATTTTTCTACATAAATCACAAACTATTGCTTATTAATTAGTTTTTAATCAATTACACAACAAGATAATTTGCGTTCTGGAATTGTTTTTGAGTTATTCTACTTTCCCGGGCACGGATAAGCTCGTAAATTAATAAAACTAAGCGAAGTGAGTGGTGTAATAAGTAGCAACGCTGGCTATAGAAGTTGCTGAACTGAGTTCAAGCTAAATATTGATATATCACCTTCACTTAGACAGTAATACCATTTGAAAAGCTCTGAACGCCGTTTTCTAGTTATGGATATAAGAGCAATTTGTGTTAAATTAATTGTTTATGATAGTCATTGTATTTTCAGTATTAAATAACCAGAGAAGAGTTGATATGCCGTAAAACAAACAAACCAAAATAAACAAATAAAAATATTTTTTTAAATAAAAGTATGTGATCTTTTTTTTTCTTAATATATACTTTATTTATTTATTGCGATTGTATTGTCCAGTAGAGCCGGCTAAAAAATATGCCAACTATAATGTCCAACAACATTAAACAGCTAAGACTTTGTAAGTCCAAATAAATTAACTTCAACGATCAGGGTCGCAAATCCATCTTTCCATTAACGGACTCTCACCCTCAAAAGCAAAAATCGCAGTGTCTTTTAATAATAATAATAAAAAACACAGCCATTTATTCCCAAGACGAGACTTCCCATTGGTCATGATAGCCAGGGGGGGGGGGGGGTAAAAAAATTAACATATCAAACGATACTTAAGTTAGCAAGTATCTTGGACTTATTTTCTCTACTGACATCAATTATCGGCGACACTTCTTTTCCTCTCTTACCATGAGGTAAGTGACATCTTATTTCCTTTAATTTTAAAACTATACGCTCCTACACGTCCCCATGATCATTAAAGATAATTTTACATTGCATAGTTCTGCGTCCAGATCGGCATATTTCGCTCTCTTTGTGGTCTTTGAATCGCCACCGCCTCATTTCTATCAGCTTCAAGTTCAGTGTTCACGTCTTCATCGTTCGCACGGAACACGCGCCTTAAGTCCAAAATATTCCACGGCATCTCATCAACGGTCAGGTTTTTAGGGGGTTGCATCCAAGTAACCACTTCTCTTCCCCATTGCGTCGTACACCGCGCATTCGGTGGCTTTACCTAAACCTCTTCTCCTATTTAGATTCTGGTTGGCCCTTGCTCATCGATATCTGGAGATGTATCTCTCGGATGTCCCCATCCATACTTAAAAATTAGCTTTTGTGGTAATGTTTTCTCTTCCTGTCTGAAAGTGGCTTCTACAAGCGATATATTTCCTCTCTCGGTTATTGCTATCACTATTCGATGATTTCGTCTACTATTCCATTACTTCCGGGATTTTAAGCCGCTCTATTGTTGGCATCCGTCTATCTAAGCAGACAGTAGATTTCTGCGCCTCAGATTTGTCCTTTGCCGAATTGCAGCGTCTGCTGTGACTGTGCAAGCTTATCCTGGATCGGCAAGCTCTATTGCAGTTTCCACAGATGTTGATTGTGTCTGGCTGCGAGAGCTCTGTTGCAGCCCTCTGCCGTCTGTGCTCTCTCCTGTCTCTTCATTTCTCCAGCGACTGCCATCTTCAGCCACGAATTCCCAGCCTGTAAGGTCGATGCTACCTGCCGTCATGTCACGCTTGCAGGCTTGCAGACATCCTTGTAACGTAGGACAGGTCTTCCTGGCGGTCTAGAGGCGGTTGCGAGTTCGCCGTATAGAATATCCTTTGGGATCCTTCCATCGTCCATTCGCCTGGCATGACCAAGTCACCGGAGTCGTCGTTGGGTGAGACGAGCGAACATGCTTGGAATGTCCGCCTGATCAAGGACGCTTTTGTTTGAGTGATAGCAATGCAGGGATTTTCCTAGGATTCTTCTGAGGTTGCACAGGTGAAAAGTCATGAGTCTTCTCTTTGGGCGGGAGTAGAGGGCGCATGATTCATTGCTGTAGAGCAACGGGCCTCGTTCAAGCATCACCTTCTACAATTCGTCTTCAACTGCAGCTGTCGTTTCTGCATGCAATTCCATCCATAGTGCTTGTCTCCCAGATCAGTAACAATATGCACTCCACGATCGTGTGTTATCTTTATAGCTAACCATGTCCAATTGTTCGCAGTCACAATTTCATCAGGAGTATATATTCTTATTGCAAGGTCAATCGATTGCCAATGGGCGCAATTCCTATTTTAGTTCTAGTTTTTTCTGGTCCATAGATAGCATACATGAACATCTTCCTTCTCGACCAACCACCGTTTCTTTATTCGCGTTAGCGCATCTGATTTGTTTCTTTCCGAAGGTATAAACACTGCCTTCATTCGCAGTCCAAATTTAAATATCAATTCTCTAAGTATTCCTAATCTCCACTTTACAATTATTTCTCCAGCACTCTTTGTCCGTATTCTTCCGCTCTCCTCCACAGTAGAGTTCACCCAACTTAGTAATGTGGCTGAATCAGCCCTTATTTCCATCTCTCTCAACCTCAATTTTAAAGCTAAATTGACACCTTTAAGCACAGCATCTAATATGAATATAGTAGTCCATTTTCCCCAGAAATCGTGCATCTTCCGTCACAAAACCAATGAGCTCCATAAATACACATGTTGCAATACTAATAGCATCGCACTACACTCTTTTCTTACCAGATCTAAGATCTCCAGTATCACTGCAATAGTTTTGTGATCAACTTTACTTTCTCAGTCTATCCCACTTGCTCTTCTTTTAAGGTAGATGCACGCCGGTTGCAGCCATCTGGATAGTCTCCTAACAATTTACCACAAACAGAGAACAATTACTGCCTATTCTATTTCTCCTGTAATGGTTGAGTTCTTTCTTCGCTTCTGTACTGCCGTGAACATCGCCGTCCGCTGTGTCTGCAACAAAAACCTTCATAACATGATTCAGGAGGCAAACAATCTTTTAAATTTGGATTAGTTTTATTCAGACGTCAGTTTTCTGTCGCTCTTGGAGATGATTTACTAACGTTGAGGGAGAGATCAATTTACTACTTTATCGTAGTTAATTCCTAGCTATCTATGGTCCATTAAGTCCTTAGCCATTCGAGGCGGGGGGAAGAAGTGGCATTGTCCAACACTTTACTGTATGTCTAAATCTTTGAAAATGATCCACCACTTCCTCCGTCGATATATTTGTCACATCTATCATTATGTCGGCAATGTATTAATCAGTGGTTTCTTTCGTCTTACTTCCATTCATCAACACAGTTTTTAGGACAGCTGTCATAATCTTTGATGCACCATTGTCCAACCCCTAATCGTGTCAGGCAGTAAGTTACTCCTTTATAGTAGACCAGCTGGTACTGTCATAGTTACATTGCCACGTGGCATCATGAGGTAAGCGACATCTTATTTCTTTTCATTTTCAAACTGCACTTATATTTTTACTTTATTTACTAATATTATCTATTTACGTTTTATCTGATACTAGCAAAAACTACCCGCGCTCCGGGCAACAATTACTGAGGTTGCAGTTTTCTTTATAGAACCCAAAGAGAAAAGAATTTCAATTGACATTTTTGTAATTTGGAGGAAAAATCAAAATGATGATTGTCGTAGTGTAAATTTTCTCCACATTAGAATATGTGGAGAAAATTTACTGTGCATAAACATAGTCAATTCTTAGTTTTTAGAAAAACAAAACAAAAAGGTGAATTGATATGATCATTAAGATATTCAGAGTCGAGGAATTTTATTTTGTTTCAGCATAAAAATGAAAATGAATTCCCCATATAAAACTGGTTATATAATGAAATGAATCAAACATAAAGGTGGAAGGTCGATTGGTCAAATAAACCAATTTATATTACTGAGTAATTCGAAATGGGTACTTTGTACCTTTCGCCTTTATTACAAAAGACAGGAAAACGTCTTAATAAATATTAAACAAAAAGAATCTATTTTTTTGTAATTTAGACAGATGAGAGGAGTCTTTTTTCTATGGTAAATGTTAAAGTCATCATCATCATCATCATCATCACTACCAACATCTTAACTCTTTGGCCTTTTAGCTAGGGGACAAAATGTAGTATTTGTCCTGAATCTTCACTTAGTTTAATGTCCTCGGTGAGTGAAGGAGAAATCTTTCTAGACTGAGGTAATTGACATTTTGTTACAAAAAGAAGGGAACAGTTGAACACAAATGCTACATATTTGTCCAGGAAATAAAACAACATCGTGACACAGAACTATTTATTATATTGAAATCAAAACAATCATTCAATTCAAAAAGGATAACAAGTAAAAGTCAATTAATAAAGCGACATTTTACAAAACCAATATGCAAATTAGTTTACCTTACGACTGAAATCGCATATACATAAGCAGTATATAAAAAAAGATGGTGCGTTCATCGTATAAAGTTGAGTTAACTTGAAATAGTTTGGTTTTTTTACTTTACCATTCGTGCGAGAAATGGGTCCAACTTTCGCATTTATTCATTTGGAAGATTTAAGCCATCCGTAACTAAAAAAAGTCTGATTTTCTTATATAAATTTTTGTAAGATTTGTTATGGTCTACACAAATCTTAGTCTAGTATTGTTGATCGACCCGAACAAAGACTGAAGAATAAACTACGAACTTGAATAGCACTAATCTAACAACCCACAAACAAAAAAGGTGTCAAACAAAGAACAGCCAGGCCTTTTGTTTGAGAGGAGTTCGATCATTGGCCAATTAAAATATTAGCCCTAGAGGGAGTAATAAGCCGCGCGTGCGTGGTCCCCCTCTGTATGTGACTCGATGTGGCAAGTGTAAAATGCAATAAATTTGGGCAATTAGGGGTATTTTTGATCCGCCTTTGACCCCAAGGGGGCGCGAACCAGAATTTTTCTTAGGTCAAGGATGCTCATTTTATATCCAGAACAATTGCCTCTACATTTTGGCTAAGTTTCAGAAAAATTGAATGGATGGATCAAACGTTATGGGAGAAATGGGTCATTTTTGCGATTTTGGGGGCTTTTGACCCCCTGGGGGCGCGAACCAGATTTTTTCCAAGGTCAGCGATACTTTTTTTCTATTATGGATAATTGCCTCCACATTTTGTCCAAGTTTCAGAGAAATCAAATGAAATTGAAGTTACGGGGCAAAAAATGTCATTTTTTGCCATTTCGGGGCCTTTTGACCCCCTCGGGGGTTAACCAGATTGTTTTTCAAAAATCGGAGAATATCACTTTCTAACCTGACCAAATTACAACTTCATGCAAAATTTCAGAGAAATTCAATAGATGGTTGCGGAGAAAAATACGGACGGACGGACAGACGGACGGACATGGCTCAAAACATAAGTCCCCCGATTTTATAAATCGGGGGACCAATAATAACAACGAGTCCGCTTGGTTAGCTAGAGTAACCACTACTTAGATATAAAAGCAATTGCAAACAATAAATCCGCGAACTTTACCTGATGATTCCTTGCGGGGAATGAAACATGGTAATTTCTGCGTAGTTTATTTGTCATAGATATATTTTCATGCTACTACTAAGCTCTACTCACGTATTGAGCACTGTTGAACTAAATACTGAAAATATATGTCCACCGTATATTATATCACTTTATAATATTATGTGCGTATACATGAAATAGTAATACATAACTCCTCAAGTAGTTGAGCACTCTCACAAGGATTTATTTAATCTCTAGAAAATCTTTATGGCACTTTTGCAGCCTTTCGGTTAACGACACAAAATGTTATATAAAGAAGAGTATGACGAATGTCTCGCCGGATAGACGCTTTCATTTCTTTTTCTTTCGTTTTCTTTTTTACGAATCAGACGACATTAGGGCAAGCTAAGAAGAGATAGAAAGATGTTAGGTCACTATTTCGAATGGGATAATTGTGTTTTAACCCACGAAGCCAAATAGAGAATTATCAAATAATAAGTTAATAACATCGATTAATTACAGACTGGCTGGGTTGTCGTCTATTAGGAGGAGGAGGGTGACGAGGGGGGTTTGTCGCGGGTCTGGCATCTTTTAATTCAAGGACGGTTCTCGTATCTTAGGTCGAGAGAAAATTATCGGGTTATCATTTGGAAACTGACAATTAGTGGTCAATTTACTGTTATGTCGAAGGAATGCTCTTAATGGCATCCAATTTATTCCTCATTTGATGAACTTCTAAATTTCACTTCACGTGGGAGTGAAATGGAAATTACGAAAAGAAATAAGGGAAGTCGTAATTCCTCCGAGAGAGACATGCAGATGCCATATTTATTATGGATGGAGACATCCTTTCTCGTTTGGTCTTTTTTTTAAATTAAGGTTTCCTTTAAATATAACGGGGGCAGAGGTAATTACGGAGTATAATAGACTAAAAAGAGAGAGGGGACTTATAAAAAGGCGGAAAGAGAACAGAAAATGGGAGAAATAGAGAAAGATACGGAGACAATG
>OY744526.1:65010622-65103122 GCA_963556195.1 Sepiola atlantica
TTTTTAATGTAAGGGAGATGCTTTTTCGTATAACAATTATAGTCAATGCTGTTCGTGTCCTTAAAAAAGGAATTTTGTATTTCTAATCGATTTTAATATTTAATCAGGTTCGATAGTTTATTTTCGATTAATCATAAACACTAGGAACAAACTTAGTAAGAAATATTTTCCAAGTTTCACCGATAGTATATTATATTTCAAGCCTTTAAAGTTGCCAATACTCTCTCTTCTCCTCCCTCTTTGAGAAGAAATTTAATGACGCAATGTGTGTGTGTATGTTTGTATGTCTGTTAACTACTTTTAGGATATAAGACATAAGAACTTAAAATTTTGCAAGAATGATAACCTACCTGTGCAGATTGCCGAGGGGTTCATCCTTATCTTGTTTTCTTATGAAGATATCTCTAGGGGATCATGAACCCCTCCCCATCCAATGAACATTTTATTTTTTTCTATGTCTTCTATAAATAAATTCCATAAAATTATGGTGATTAAAAAAATTGGATAAAAATCTTTTACAACCGTCAAATGGATGGGGCGGTTACACGACTGAAGTCATGGGCTTAGAAATCTTAGGTAAGGGCCCTTTACAGGATGTCGAAAGGATTAAAATTTGCTAAAGCTTTGGGGATCTGAGTCCATGTAAATGCGCTGCAAACTTATACAATATAGGAGGCAGTTTGCTTGTTCGGCTGTTCGGTATATTAACAGTTTAAAAATTCAAATTAGTTTCAAGAAATTTAATTAATTCAAATTTTCCTCCGATTCCATCTAGTGTCACGAAGGTCCAATTAACGATTGCAATTATTGCTTATAACACTGCAATTGAACACAAAGAGCTAAACGAAAATAAAACTTAAAGATCAAATGAATTAGTTCACATGAAGCTTCAGATCACGTTAAAACAAAAGTACTTTATCAAAAATCCGTTAAAATATATGTTTGTTTTAGTTAAGAAAACGCGATTGAAACGAAAGGGAAAAGTCTCTATGTAAAAGACTTGTGCCGTTGTTAATATAAAAAAGTTGTGTACTTGTATTTATCAAGAAAAACGGACAAATGACTGTCGGAAATATAAAATCTTTCGTATAATTTACATGCTTTTAGGTTTTCCATAAGGCTAGATATTTCAAATGTAAAAAAAATTCATCGTTTAAAGTGGAGAGACATATTATAAATATATATTGTGTCAGAAATGTATGTATATAATATTGTTTCAGAAATTCATTCCGAACGTTAAGATGTCGTAATAGATTCCAAATAATTCTAAACTTCTGAGAACATCGTCCACCTATTATTGAACCAAAATGAACAAAAAAAACAACAATGCAACGTCATTACTACAACTGAGTTATTCTCATATATTTCAGACCAAAATAAGTCTCATCATGAGAATCAGATTAAAGTAAAAGGCTATTGCCCTATTTCCTTCGTCATACAATGGTCTTGTGAAGTGTATCAGTAGGAAGTCGGTGGGTTCCCAAGTAACAGATGTAGAATTCCCCATAGAAAGCATTTTATCCATTTTTAAGCCGTAGGCCATTAAAAATGGCGTCGAATTTATTATTATTATTATTATTATTATTATTATTATTATTATTATTATTATTATTATTATTATTATAATAATTATTATTATTATGTACACACAAGGAGTTCTCACACAGGCAGTAATAAATGATTGCTCACTGATAATCACCATTGGTGTCCTCTGGAGTCTGAGTAACAACAAGTCTCACCAGATTTCCAGTGCTCTCCACCTCTTTCGATAACTACTACAAATGAATTTGCGTTATCACAACAGACGCTTACCATCGATTTCTCATTGGTAACGACCATTGGCCTTCTCTGTGATTTGGACGGCAATAAGACTCCCCAATGTCCCAGTGCTCTCCGCACTCTCCCAGATGAGATCTGTTTAGTGCTATCCCTCCTCGATCTTTCCATCCTCCTTGACCCTTCACGACTGTTTTGTGTGGTACCAGCCGGGGATGGTGCCATCACTTTTTTTTATAGGAAGGGGTTAGTTTATGAAATTTCTTGCAGTTTCTGTTCCTTGAGTTCTTGTGGTGCTCTTTATGTGATTTTGTTTTCTTCGTATTGCATCTTGCATTTGATAGGTTAGTCTTCGTAGCTTATGTGGAAAGGTTTCCGCATTCAAGAATTTTCCTTAAGATCCCAGCTGTTTTTATCATTGCCATCCGTTGTATGGTCTCAGTCTTCCCTTTGATTCCAATTTCTCCCAGTCTTTTTCCCCAGGTTCTTCGGAGCTGTTCCTAGCGCTCCTGCAATTATTGGTATTATATGTACTTTCTTCATACTCCATATCCCTTTCAATTCTCTTGCAAGTTCCGTGTATTTGCTTTGTTTTTCTGTCTCCTTGGTCTTCACCCTGTGGTCGGCTGGGACGGCAAAATCTACGATTTGACAGGAATTTTCCTTCTTGTTAAGTATTATGACATCCAGTCCCCTTGCTTGTATGAGTTTATCTATTTGCACCTCCATATCCCAAAGGATTTTGTGTTTTTCGTTTTCGACTACTGTCTCTAGTTTATGTCTGTACCATTTGTCCGAGTGTTCAAAATGCATATTTTGCATAGCTCCTAGTGTATCGCTTTCTCCACGCAGTCATGCCTATTTGTGTATGCTTTTAAAGCCAGTTCTGGGCATTCACTTATGTGATTTACTGTTTCGTCTCTTTGTCCGCACAATCTGCATTTACTGTTTTACTGGGTTTTATCTATTTTAGCTTTAATGTAGTTTGTTCTAATCGCATTGTTTTGTGCAGCCGTCAGTTGGGATTCCGTTTCTCTATTCAGGTGTCCTTTTCTTAGCCATTTTGTTAAATTTTGCCCTCGTGTTGAGGCAAGTAAACCCGGTCTGTAAACTTCATAAGCACCATAAAAAAGGCAAATTTGTATGATATAGTATAACAGGACCCGTGTGATATATAAGTAGCATGGTATTAATTCGTAAAAAAGAAGTTGAAAAGAACCCTGTAACTAATTTAGGTGATTAAAATAGGATTTATAAATGTCTGGAATCAAACAAAATAGATTTTTTTAAATGTTTTGTGTGCCTGCCCCCACCCCCACCCACTACGATTGCTACTGTAGGGTTATTTGTAAAAATAAAAACCAGTCCCCCTTCCAAAAAAAAGTAAATGTGATCCGAAAATATGCGTGAATATTTCCAAGTTCACTGAAGGAAAAATCCTTCTAGATTGATACAATTTTTATACCAATCCGGAGTTCCATTTTTGGTTGTAGAATGAATTTTCCCACCATAAAAAGCAATGGTGTTTTTTTAATGTGTTGAAAATCTATCCCCTGGAAAAAAATAAAATTTGTCGCAGACTCGAACGATTTCTTCTTCACTGACCGAGAAGAGAAAAGATTAAGTAACAGATACTACACTGTAAAGTTAAGTATATTTTGAAACCTAAAAATGAATAAGTAAATATAAACCGAATTAAAATAACCTTTTTGTTCATCGTAGTTAGTAAAAAAAGAAATGAACAGAGAGATAGTGTATCATTTGGGGGGTCCCTAATCCATCGAATAGAGATGAAAATAAAAATTGCCGCAGTTTATTGTAATGAGTGAATAAATGAATAAAGAGAGAGAACGTGAGACGTAGAAAGCGGATGTTTATAATAGGTAAAAGTTAAAATGAAAAGAAAAGAAGAAAAGATATGAAAATACTAAAAATAAAAATCACCCAAAGTATGCAACTTTTCGAGAAGTATAAAGGAAAAAAATCATATGAAAGAAAAACAATAATAATAATATATTCCGAGATTTTGCTATAGTTTTAATAATGTTCGATAAGTAGGGGGGGTCAAAAGTGAAACAATTTGCCTGTTTTCTGTGTTTTTTCTTACTAGCCAGTGTTGTGGAAAAAAGCTGTTACGAGGCTTCGTAAGATATCTATGAGCAATTTGATGGTTTTTAAGCGTGGACCTCTGTTCGGTTTACGCTGTGAATTGGTTTAAATTCATTTATAAGCCTTAAAAATGTTATGGATGTAACAAGCGATGTAATTTAGTCACCGGCGTTAAGTGGGAGAGTAGGAGTACATAAAGATTAGAGGGAAAAGTGTTTGCTACCATCTGTATGGAGTATGTTTTTGTGAGAGTCTGTGATGGCGGTATAAAAGTAGCATTTTTTGTTAGATGTTGAAAATAGTTATAAATTTCGTGAAACCCGCTCGAGTGAATAAGGTGAATAGAGTGGTGAGTTTAATAGCATATGATGCATGTGGTTATTTTTGTTTAGTCTCGGCAAAGTTACAGGGGAAAACTCAAGTCTATTTTATATATATATATATATATATATATATATATATATAATTTTTTGATAGCTTTTTGACCAAATATATATGCAGACAAACCTATAGATAGTATATTGGAAAAATGACAACAAAAAGAACACTTCTTTTCTTGTGTTTGTCTTTGTTATTTCTGTGTTTAAGATGCAGTTTTTATAGTTTTATGAGTTGAAGACATCGGAAGAATCCAAATCGATTTTCTTCCAAACACTTGTCGTCATTGCAAGAAAACATGTGACGTCAATAATGTGACAGCGCTCCGTCACCATTCACGTGTCACGGCCTATTGTACCAATACCGCGGTTGCTGTCTACTTATCTCCAGACGTCGGTACCTGTGTTACTTCGCCAAGTCATAAAGATAAATAAGTATTAGAAAAAGGTAAATAATTGGAAAATCTTTTTGTAAATTAATAAAAACGTTATCGGCTGGGAAACGCTGTACAACTATTGCGAGTAAAAATACAGAAACATTCTATATTTTTTAAAATGGAAAAATTAAATCTTTACTCCCGACAATACGTGTAAAACTGAAAAAGGTTCGGTTGTTTTTTTTTTGTTTTTTGTTTGTTTGCAACATCACCACTATGCCCCACTCCTGTATTGATCACTGACACAAAGAGTATATATGTAATATATTATCTAATAAGTGTATATAAACATTTATATATATATATATATATATATATATATATATATATATATATATATATATAAACATATAAAGGATCAAGTCATTACATTTTGCGTTCCTAGAGTCCCAACAACAAGTCCAAATTGGCGTACAATCGTTTCCAAAACATTTTGGAAATACTTTATTTTATTTATACTTTACAAAAAATAATTTTTAAAGATTGTCCAAAAGTCTCTTCATCAGCGCCTGCATCGATACGTTATACAGAAACGGCCCAAAAAGAACACTCAGAAAACAAATATCAAAACATCAGGAGAACCACGAGCTTGTAGGGCGAAAGGGCATACGAGTCCTGTCTAATCCTCATCCACTAAAATTGGTACAAGGAGTTATTAGAAATTGGGTTTAAAATATATTATAGTTGAGTACAAGCACGACTACAGTAACTTTGTTACTGGCAACATTACGAGATAAGTGTAACGGAAAATGAGTCGATATTTTACTTAACTAATACAACTGTACATGAACTTGTGGAAAAAATCTTTAAAAAAAGTCCTGATAGCTGTTTGAATTTAATTTCAACATAAATAATCGAGTTTTTATTGTCATCAGCACGGGTTAAGTATTACATAAAAAATAAAACAACAAATGTTCGTGTTTGAAGTTTTATTTTGAAAAAAAAAAAGAAATTCCTGCATGAGTTTAGTATTACTTAAAAAATAAAACAAGAAATAAATGAGGATTTATCTGAAAAAAAAAAAACGATCCTTTAGCTGTAAAACAGTAAATGTTCTTTTTTTTAATACTGGATCATTTATGTGGTATAATCCAACTACACAATTGTCAAGCCGGAGTAGGATATATCTATGTACAACCGGAAGCCAGTGAACTCGTATGTCATATTTGCAACAAGACTTGTAAAAAGTAAATCTTTTTTTGTTGTTGTTTTTTAACATAGTTCACCCCAAACAAGGCTAGCCGCCACTGTAGACGTAAGGGGCTACTGAGAAAGAAGGGTGAAGGTTGAAAAGTTGGGGGGTCAACCTAAATTGGGATCTGTGCAGCGAGATGTCTGTTTAGATTAGTTTTAAATTTCTGCATGTCAATACTGTCAGGGAAACAGGGGCAGGGAGGAAGTTCCAGAGGCCAGCAGCATGAGGAAAGAAGCTATTTGAGTAGAAAGTTCTCCGGCATCTGGGGACCTCCACAGTGAATGGATCGGATTTAGTTGATTGTCGAGTTGGTCAATTTAGGTCGAGGGGGTTATCTGTGTCCCTACATTGCAATCTTGTAGGGATGGTCTTCTCTTGCAACATGGTCGTTTTCAAGTCCAATGTAAACAAATTCTTGTTTAGCCATCTTCTTAAATAATCAAATTCTGCCCAATTTCCATCATCATTACCAATCATCACGGTGTTGTCTCACTGTCCACCTCACACTCATTTAATCCTTATCCTCGAGTGGACTTTAGTAAAAAAAAAAATATTCAAACACATAAAAGTTAACCATCTCAAAAATATATAAAAAGCTCAATATCTATTAAGGTTGAGCTTTATGCTAGCATATATATATATATATAGTACATGTATTATTTTTGTTTCCTAGACGTTAATCCAATGAAAGTCCAGTGTTTATTAAAAAAATGTTCTCAATAATAAGTAGAGCTGTTTTTAGTATAATTTTTTATTTATAAAAACATTATCGGTTACATATGTGCATACATGTTTGAGCTGCGATCTTTTTCAGGAACCAGCTTCCTCAGACCTTCGGAAAAGGTGAACTAAAAAAACTTCTCTTATTTCATTTTTTCCGAGGATCTGACTATATATATATATATATATATATATATATATATATATTAGAAGAATACACGTCGCAGGACAGGTAAAATGAATTTCCCGAACAAAATAGTTTTGAACCAATTTATGCCCCGTTACGAAGATTACAATCAACATATACTGATAGTAACCCTTATGTCTAGAATCCTTATTCTAATGTTTATCAAAATCTTTTATATGATTTTGATTCAAGAAAATGTCTAAAATTTAATTCTTAAGCTTAAGGGGTCTTCAGATGAATTGAAATTCAGAGAATTTTGCCTAACTGGTGTCTAATGCTTATGGATTCAATTCAATGCAAATCTGAAATATTTGGAATTTCAAATGGAGGGTTGTGTCGATATAAGGTCCCCTAAAAACTCTTCAAGATACTCCAAAGAAACGTAAGTTTCAGGAATATTTATTGATGTCTATTCCCTTTTGTTCAAATCACACAAAAATCAGAGATATCTGAATTTTCATGAACGGCTTCCACCCATGTTTTTACTCCTACAACATAAATCTAAATGAAACTAAATATAAGCTATATTTTAACCCTTTAGGCGTATAAGCTGTGTTTGAAAGTTCATAATGATCGGTTCATTAGTTTGGGAGTGAATCCTGTAATACAAATATATAAACATATACACATACCTAACTTTATATAGATATATAGCCTTATATACAAGGAAACAAAAACGCCGGATAAAGCATAACTGTCTTGGTGAAGATAATTCTAACCCTAACCCGACTCGTGGAAGGGAGCAAATGCTGAAAATAAATAAAAGACAGGAGAAAGTTGGGAGAGGGGAAGAAAGAGGGAGAATGAGAAAAGATAGAGTGAAAGAAGAAAGGAGGTACAAGACAACGAAAGAGAGAGGGTATATTATGGTATAAAAACAGGAAATATGTAGTTATCTAACACATAAAGTTATCTTGTCGGATTTCAATATCAGACCCAAATAGCAATGGATCTGACTAATCGATGCTTAATTCGGACTAATCTTTTTTGTTTTATCTTCGGTTGTTATTGACCCGAATGTAATTCAGTTCACTTAAGAGTCACTCTTGATAATAATTACGCCAGCTAGTAACTTTGTTAGACTGGAGACATTTTCCGTTTATGACCTAACCAGCACTGGCCGCTTAAGAAATCGATAAAAAGAAATTTTAACAGTTCCTTGTGTACGACTCCAGATAAAGGTTTACATTTAAAAAATAAAAATAAAAACAAAAAACCCATATGCCGTATTAAAAATAATAAAACGAAGAAAGCATACTCCACGATGATCTTGTAAAACTGACGATAAGGACCTCTTATATAGACGCTTGTGTTGGACACTTAAAATAAGAGTTCATTATACCTGCGCGTTTAGTGATGAAAAGGCTATTTCGAGCTGAAACGTGACGGACAGAGATGCTTGAATGCCTGTAAAGAGTCAAAGTCCTGCGGACGACGAGTAATACATCTATAGACAAAATATGATGTATCAAATCTACAGTTTAAAAGAATACTCTGTGATTACATTATAAACTAATAACCCCCCTCACACACACACACTCAAAAAAGCTTAAAATGTTGAGAAACTTTATCGACTGGATTTACATGAAATCGAACGTGTGAATAATGACCACAGCACAACCACCGGCACACACAAAAGTGTGAGTAACATTTTAGAAAAGCGGCTGCCATTATTCTTTGGTCGGTTTTGCCTGATGGCTTTATCGTTAAACGAAGGGAATGTTCAAACTTATCCCTTAATGTGATCCGACAAACAATCATTGCTTTATTTTATTTTATTTTTTTCCGATCAGATTCGTTCATATTCTGCGATCACACTTTTGAAGAGCTGACAAATTTTAATGGAGACGTCAGTAAGTAAAAGCGTATCTTGACATCTCATGATAGAATGGTTGGTCGTAATAACTTTCATCGAACCAGTTATACGGTGTTTTTGTTTGTTTGCCGTAAAGTAATGCTAGAGAACCCGTGGTCTACTAGGCCAACGCTGGTACTTTGTATATTAGATAACTATATATATGAAAAAAGAGAAGTAAAAGATTAGACAGGTACACGCAAAGCGAGGACCGCTGGGAAAGATTAGCTAGGAAAGAAAATAGCAATGAAAAGACCGACTGATCCATTGAGCCCCACATACCAATGACGCCATGACAGTTACTTGTTAACTTTCTAGGTGGGTAAGTAGCAGTAACTAAGTTATCCCTACAACTTGCCTTATGTTGTTTTAACCGTATCGCGATTACTGAGACGACCATCGAGCTATATCACACTTAAGCGTGAAACAGCAGTTTCGTCGCTCTGTCATACTTGTTAGAAATAGTATTTCCTGTGCTCTGTCATGCTTCAGTTTAAAAGAGAATTTCTCTATGAAAGGCTTTGTCTGTCGGTCGTTTTCTCTTTCTGTCACGCTTAAGATAGAAATAACATTTTTATAGTAAAACACGCGGATTGAATGGACGCACCTTACGAATGTGCGTTCTTTTTTATCTTTTTTTTACTAATGGGTAACTGCTTATCATAGTCCGGAGTTCACTCAAAGATAAGGGTTAAAGAGATCGTCAGTTGAACGATTAACGCCACCGCGAGCGGATGTGAAACAATAAATGGGAGTGGCAGAATACTACTTTAGAGGAATTGATAATCAAACGACTCAAGAACGACTTAACAAGTATTTATTTACATTAGACTTGAAGACGACCATGTTGTAGTTAATTGAGAAGCAGCCTCGTGATATTTTGTTCCACAGATGGGATGTTCTAGGAAAGAAACTTTGTTCATGGAAGTTCCGTTTTGTATTTGGTACAGAGAAAGAGAAAGAGAAAGCAAAGTTTTTTTGCTGTGGTTGTAGCTGAGCAAGTTCTTGCTGTGAATGTTTTACAAGTGATTAGCAGGGATTGGAGCTCAGTCGAGCACCTAGCATTAACATAACGATAGAGTAGAGAGAGACTAGCAACATCTCTTCTGTGTGAAAGAGGCTGTAGGGACGAGAAGAGATCATTCCCCACTTGATTGCGAAGTCGGTTTTGTACTCTGTCAAGACAAGAAAGAGTGCTCTGAGTAGAACCTCTCTCTTAATATGTCTGTCTGTCTGTCTGCCTGTCTGATAAACGCATCCTAAATTTGATACGATTACCTTGTTAATATTATGAGATTGCGATGTGGTCGTGTTTTGACACTTCCGAACCGAGCTTATCACTTGCCGCCAAAACCAACGCTGACATATCGAATACCGAACAATAAAAGATTATATTCGCCATTGTTTTCGTCTTCTCTAATCGAATATAACCATTTTTTTTAATCGATCGTGCCAGAGTTGAACGCCCAATCCTGGAAATACTTTTGACAGACGCCAATAAAACTTAGTGGGGTGGGGGTAGATATTTGAAAGGGGAAAAACAATAATCCAATTTTGTGAGCGTGGAAAATGGGAATAGGGTGAATTGGTTCAGATTTGAGCATAACGATCGTTCAAGTGAAGAAACAATATATGTCGATCGTCAGTTACCAAATAGAGAAGGGGAATTAACTCTTTTTTGGAACGCCATTTTTAATTCTATAAAACACAGTTGGGCATTTTTATTATTATTATTTATTTATAAGCATTCTGTTCGATTTCAGATTATGTTTTTCTTTTTCATATGTTTGCTTCTGGTAAAGTTATATATATATATATATATATAAAGATATAGATATATATAGATATATATATATATATTAGATTTTTTTAATGTTAGATGATATATATAATTATGTCCACATTCAGACAACGCCGCAGTCCACACAATCCATAAAAGCCACAAACCGGAAGTCCTAGGCTAGTCTATGACTTCTGGTTTGTGGCTTTCATGGATTGTCTCGACTGCGGCATGGTCTGATTGTGGAAATAATTATATATATATATATATATATATATATATATATTAGCAAACATTGTTAAAAAATTTAAATAACGGAATTCTACTGTTTAATTTTTTTTTTTTCATTTTCCTAATGATCTATTTTGTGTTAAAATAAAACAAATAATAATGTATGTTCCATATGTATCACAAACGTTTTCGATTCTTGGTCGAATCATCTTCAGGTTACAAATGCAAATGCACAAAAAAGCTGAAGAAAAGAAGAGAAGTTCAAAAGTAACCGAGAAACACAATCAGACAACGCCGCAGTTAAAATTTGAAGTTCTTCAAAAAAAAATTTAAAAATTCTTACTGGGAACTCACTTGGGTTTGGACCATGTCACTTGACAATATAATTATTCGGTGTAGTAAGGCTAGGTGATCTACGAGCGATTTTTTGTCTGGCGTTGTACAGGGATGGGTGGACTCCAAACTAGTGAATGACGGCAACACCACGCCCGTCAGGCTTCATTTTCCCGTCTCTGCACGCCAGCATGTCTGCGGCAACGACGACAGCGACACAGCAGCAACCAAGATGGTCTGTCCCTCACTACTAGCGCTGGTGACGACGACCGCTATATCATACTCCAGCGTAACGGAAAGACTGGTTTCGACTACGAGGTTTCAGACGTTATCACCGCAAAGGCAGTGTGGCACTACGGCTTGGTCGAGCGAGCAGGCGAACTGTTGCTCCAACCACTAACCTCTTTTTTATATAATGTATTTAAAACTAGCCAGAGTACCCGTCTATGCAGGGTTTCTCAAATGTTGCCCTTTCTGCATGTTAACTCAACTGGGAACAAAACATATGGAGAGTATAATGCGGACTTAATAGGGTCGTCTTCAAATCCAATGTCAAAAACAAATACTTGTCATAAACCGTTCCCATAAGTAATCAAACTTTTCGAGTCATCATTTTCAATCCTCTCATAATATTCTTCATCTTCCAATGTATAATCTGTCTATCTCATCAACGCTTAGCTTCGAATTACTTTTGGTCATGATAAGTGGTGATTCATTAGTAAAAAAAAAAATGGGGAAAAAAGCATGGGTTAAGAATAATATGAGTGTACCTACTGCATTAAACGTGTCGTAAAGAGATATATTTGAAAATTTGAGAAACCAGTCAACAGACGCGTGAATTTATATCAATAAATGAAATTTATTAATCATTTTATATATATATATATATATATATATATATATATATATATATATATATATATATATATATTTTATAAATCCGAATTTTCAGTTTAACAAACCGTAATTATGGAAACAGACAGTATATAAAAAATTTTCTGACGATTGTCTCCGATGTTAGTGGAGTGTTTTTATATATGTGTCCGGTGCATATATTTTATATATATATATATATATATATATATATATATATATATATATATATATATATATATAACCATTTCAATTATTTAATAGCGACGCCAAGTAGTTTGAAATTTTGAAAATCTCGAATGCAAAACAGACATAATGTTATGGACGTTCATGTTTATTATATAAATGATGAAATACTTTAACCCAACTCCGTAATTTGGTTTGAATACTAAAATTCCGCAGCTGATAAAAACCTGACAATCAACTGCACTCGGTGCCTGTGGTGTATAAAGAATTGACCATTTACTTGGAGGTTATCAGAAGCTAGGAAGATTTAAATATTTCAACAGATAATTGGTAATTGTACTGGACGTTTTGCCACGTGATAAAGTAAAATACTGAATAACCTCCTCTTATTTTCGTTATTAACGATCTTGTCTCACTTTTTCTTTCTTTCCTTTTTTTTTGGAAAAGAATTCTTCAGTTTTTTTTTGTTTTTTTTTTCTAGTTTCATTTTTATCTAACACTAGCAGACACCCCGATGTTGTCCAGGAATGAATAAGTACCTCTGTGTAATATTGCTCCCAGCCCTTATCCATATGCAACCATTTTCATTCTTACTTTTTAATTTGTATAATTTTCAATTTTAATTGGTTATTGGGGAAATTTTATAGAGTGATTTCGCTTGAATTTCTTGAATGAAAGAAAAGTTAATTTTTCTAACTTTACAATACCTAATTTGAACCTTGATTACTCGAAATAAAGGATTACGAACCGGAGTCCACACAGACCCACGGGAGTCCACATAATATCTAGAGGGGGGCTACGAAAACGTTGTACTTTGGGTGTCCATGGTAAGTAGTAAGTGCTTCATATGGAAATATGTTTACTGTAAATAAATGTATGTATAACAATTATATTGTGAATACATAATAATGGTATAAAAAGAATATGTAATATAGATAAATGCTGCTTTCTTTGGTTAGCATGTATTATAGAACCGGACTGCCAGACATACTATCATGGCGTATGTGGAACTCAAGCCTTGCTATTACTGAGCACATGTAGGCAAATAATTTCTTATTCGTTCTCATGCTTTGTATGTCATTTATAACATTTTAATCCGCTGTAAATGTATTTTTATGTTTATCAACACATTTTACATATGTTAATAAGAATCTATTAGTAATAATTGATTTTTTTTATTTTATATGCATATATGGGGTCTACAGATAATAAAATAGCTCTAAATCAATTAATATGACAGTACGTCGTTTGCCGAAACGTTGCTGGGGTTATACTGAAGCAAAATGTAAGCTTTGTAAATGTATCTTTGGTATTTTTTAGCGCTCAAAAGATAGACAGGCAAAAGCACGATATTAATAGATTATTCAGGTCTGGATGCGTTTTTGAGTACAAAAAGAAAATTAATATTTTCTATAGAATAGATTCTAATTCCGTGGGGTTTCAAATATGTCTATAGGTGGTGTACTGTGTCGAAAATAAACATTTTTTGTGCATTCGTCTGCTATTTATCATCACTCACCGTTGCTATTTACTTGCCTCCCCTGGAAGGGTGGATGTGACACAAGGTTGGGTTTATTGAGGGATGTAGTTATTGCTGAACGTCACATGGGCGCACACGGACGGTAACAAATTTTTTATAAAATTTGTCTACGTCTAGCATGACTTTTCTTGCTCGTACTGGGGTCATAAGCTTTATATATATACCCGAAAAAGAAAGGTGGATGATATCGTCGCTACTTCTGATTTTTTTCTAAGTATTTTTTTCTTTATTTCCGTTGTTGTATATAGTGTCCATAATCACTGAGGTCAAGATTGAAGATGTTCTCTGAATTCTTTTCTCGAATAGCTTGGTAAATTCACGAAGAAGGCAGACGGCTAGTTTAACTTAAGATATATTAAGGATTAATTATATATGTCTCTATCTAACTTTTGAAAACATTCCTAAAACAATGGCGTCATCCTCCAAAATAACATTTTTTTCTTTCAATTAACCTAATTCCAAACATCACTAATAATGTCATATTTCGATTATTCACTTCTTTGTAAAACTAAATCATATTATATCAGCTTATTAAAAATACATAACTATAAGATATCCATTTTCTTCCTCACAGTTTCTTTTTCTTCTTAAGATGGTGTCATTAGGGGTCTAGGCGCTCTTATCAACAAGGAACTTACAGTACGTGTATCTTAACTAAGATGTCTGCCGCAACTGCTATTACACTTCAAGTCTCCCCTACGTCTCATAATGAAGCTAACCAATCGGCTATCTACCCCCGTATATGTGGCCACCATTGAACCCAAAAGTCAGCATTCGTATATCATATCTAACAAACCGTCACCCTTGGCAAACTATATCTACACTTAACTCTTATTATTAGTATTATTTGCGTGTCTTTGAAGCATATGGTCATACGACAGTTTCCCATTTTTACGCAGCCCTTTGCGTTATTATTGTACTTTTCAAGATCTTTCAAGCTTAATCGTTGGGCAGTAGAGGACAGACAAGGCAGTGTTTAATCGTATAGTCTTTCTCTCTCTCTCATTCGCAGATGGTTGGGTCGGTTTTGTAGCTCAATTTAGCCATAACAACTTTGATCGCCCCATTCCCGTTCTCAGGGGGTTGAGTGTCCTCCACTAAACACAGGGTACTTCTGAGTCAATAAGGGATTCACATGTCTCTTCCTGATATGTTGTTAGGGGCTCGGCATAGCTGAGGAAGCTTCTCCTTGTTGGGCCGTTGGTTCACGTCCATAGAGGATATGGCGTTTATCACTGGTAGCCTTTGTGATCTCTACTCGGCTGGCAACTTCCTGCCTTACATCCGCAGGGCCAATGCTAGCGAGGAGATGCAAGTTGTTCAGGTTAGTAGGCTTGAGGCAACCAGTGATCAAGCGGTAGAGATTTATTGGCATGGGTTGATCTCCCCCAAACATAACTGTTAAAAGAAAATGTTACTATTAAAAGAATAAATGCATCGCTTCATTCGTTATTCAAACCAACGGAGTAAACACTAAAATTAAAGTCGAATATATTTGTAGCAATAGGACTACAAACGGCATCAACAATAACAGTGGCAGCAACAAGCCACTATTAACGATTTTTTTATCTCTGCTTGACTTCTAAGCTGGGCTCTGATTGGCGCAAACATTTAACTTCGTTTCTGGTTTGCCCAATCAGAAACGATCTCTCATACAAACTGATTATAAAAGAGAGTGTTCACCACTGTCCTTCCTCTTTGGTCGCAAGCATCCCCTACTGTCTACACATCCACATCGCTCAGATCAACAATAAAATTTGTCTCTTGGCCTACAAACCAAACCCGCCGAGCCCCTAGCTCTGGCCTCGACAAGAAAACTTCAACATCCAACATGGCGACCAACCGCACGTACGTGAACTTCTATCATTGTAAAACACGCGCATACGTACTTATAGACACACATGAATTCGACATGCCTTTAAATAATACATACGTACGAACATTCACATAAGATTAACTCATCTCCTTTCCCTGCCAACAGGACATTTATCTAATCCTTTATATTATGACTTTGCAAGCCTTTTCTTCGTCCAGACTCCTGGACATATTATCCTCTGTTACTAACTCCTTATGTTCCCCATGTCTAATACTACATATTAACGAAGATGGACAATAACGTTGTTTCAAATGTTAGAAAAAACTTTGTCTTTCTATTCTACACAATCACTGGATCTCGGCCAAATTAAAAAATTAAAAACAACAAAAGTTTGAGTTTTGGGCGTTTCACGTCAAAAAGGTATTACTTTTTGATGGACCAGTCATCTTCTTTCTTTCTTTTTTCTTTACATTAATCCCTAGCTACTGTGAGGTTCGATTTTTGCCTTTCTTGGCCTTTTGGCTGAGATCAAAGTGTAGTATCTGTTCCGATGGATACTGTACCCCATACTGGTGTTGTCTTGACCTTCGGGGCTTGATTTACGCCGGTCAATGGGTCTGTCCTGTGCAGTTCTGGGAGGTCCACCCTCCCAGGCTTCGCCTCCCCTCTTTGGGGAGGAGTAAGTTTATTGCTTACTGCCTGAGGCGCCCCTACCGGGGAATGCCGACGGGGCTGCCCAGGCAATTTTTAAACCCCACTTTCCCGACCCGACCTTGGGTCACATCTTACTTGTGGGAGTAAGATAAAAACTGGCCTTGTGCCTAACTCTTGGAGAGGAGTAAATCAATACTGTGTGGTTCGCAATAATGGATATTTGCCTCTACTTGGCACGACGATGGACTTGGTCCGGGTGAAAAGCCGATTTTTCGGAAATCATCATGCAGGACGTCTGCCCATCTCATAATCGGCCTTCTCGATTGCTTGTCGGCGACTTAAAATTTAAATACGGTGCCGTTGTCTGCCCTCAGCATATGTACGAACCAGTTGATGCCGTAGTGCCTTCGAACGTCGTCATTATAGACGTGATCGAACAGTGTAACTTCCCAGATTCAGCGGAGCATTTTTAGTTTCCGAAAGACTAGTTATCTGATATATAAATGTCATTACCACTATCTATGTACATACCTACGTTATCTCTGATATTTTACCACTGTGGAATCTCCAGATGTAAAAAAAATAATGTTGAATACCTGCTCTCTGTGTTGGGTAAAATAATAAATTGAACAAAATATTAGCAAAATAAATATATATTTTTGCGTCCTTTACTTTATCTTCGTTGGTCTGAGTTCAAGCTATGGCGAAACCGCAGAGCGCTTCTTTTTGATGTTCAATCTTCCACTTTCTGCTCTTTTTTTTCGTGAATGTGCGTAACATTTTATCTTTTAAATCCTTTCGCTATACGCTCGTACACTTTACAATCGGCATGTCTCAATCCTTCTTTAAAAGTTGAGTTCGCTTGTCCCGATGCTGGCATTCCATAACAATAATAATGGCGGCTCAAAGTGTTGTTTGTGGGGGTCAAAATATGCTGATCCATGGATCGGCGGTGGTTTCTCCGAAATATGTAAAGGCAATTAAAACTCCACCGAAGGAAATCAAATTCTGTGACAGCTTTTCCTTCGATTTTGAATGCGTCCAGGGATAGCTCTTAAAAGGGCCAATGGGTTTTAACTATGATTCCTTAACCTCCATTTTTTATGTGAGGGAACTAACTAACTGTATGAATTGTGGTTAATGATAATTTATTTCTCTAATAGACATATGCAGATGTGAAAACTGCAATTTGAGAAAAGAATCATATATAGGTAAAATGTACATAAGGGTTGAAAAACGGCACAATATGTACAAATAAAGAAAACTCATATAATGAAGCAGAATAGTCGATTTAAATACGAAAGCAACACCAGATACATTTGAAACAAAAAAGGCTTTCTCAAGACCACGTGGAATACAGAATGTGACCGAATTTTAGTACTCCCATAGCGTTCCTCATCTTTCGGATGGCAATCATTTCCGTCTCATTAACCCTTATTCTCTAGTGGCTCTTAGCCTTGGTAAATGGTTACATATTAGTAATATATATATATATATATATATATATATATATATATATAATGACAGATCAGGGTTATACCATACTGTGATTTAATGTCAGTTTCGAAGCAAAGAAAAACTAACACGTGTTTCTAGGAGAATTCAACATATACTTGAACAAATTCAAGTTGTAACACAAAAATCATGTCATCAGAGTTTGTTACCAAATGAGAACCGTACAATATCAAAGCAAAACTTGAGTCAAAAGTCTTCATGTTGCGTTGGAATTTGATTCCCATAAGAATCGACCTGAACTATATAAAATAATTGTTTATTATACTATCTTATATATATAGTCTTGGAAGTTTCTCAACCATGAAAACTATATTAAAAAAACAAAAACAACCTTAAGTCCCAAGTCGTTCAGTGGAAAATCACTCATGTAAGTCAATTTAACTTTAACAGTTATTATATTAGTTTGCTTCTAACATTATTTAAGGGATCATCAGTTGTTTACCATGAAAAACTGTTTCGGGAATTTAAAAACAAGACAGTATTTAATTTCATGGCTTCCCAGCAGAGTTTATCAGACCCCACTTCCCTTAAAAGACAAAAATATAAACGTTCCGTATACTAAACCTAAGTTTTGTTCTGTATAAATGTTTTGCTAACTTATATTAGTTGTTAAAAAAAAAGTCCTCTTATATATATATATATATATATATATATATATATATATATATATATATATAAAGTAAAAATGATTTTCCAATGTCCCTTTGTCAAGAATAGGAAAATAACCACACGCATCATAGGCTACTAAACTCACCACTACATTACGCTTATTCACTCGAGCGTGTTATAGTAAATTTGTGATTATTTTCTCTAGCTAACACTAAAGATTACTTTTAGCCTACCATCTTTGGCTCTCTCAAAAACATACTCCATACAGAGGATAGCAAAAACATTTCCCACTATAACTTTACTACTGCCACCATCCCCATCGACACCAGGAACTAATCAACAACATTCACTTTTTAAAAACGTGCCTCTTATTATTTACTATTAGGCTGCTATTAATTTACTACATAATACGCACACATTTAATGGACGCTCCCTCTAATCCTGCTGATTTTCGAGAATAGCGTATCACGTTGTTTCTACCTATTACTATACAGTTATACTCATTCCGGTTTTCAGAGAATATATTTAACGAACATATTTCCTTATAGCGTTCCATTATTCAACATGGCGGCTACAATTTCTTCAACGAATCGACTTTAGAATTACTTCAATATACGTATATGTATTAACAATACTTTGACTATGTATATGTGCGTATGTGTAAAAACTTCCCAAATACTTGACAAACCCTTAAAGTTATTTTTTTCTGAATCCTCAGCCTTTTGAACGTATAATATCCAAAAATTGGAAAAAAAATCGATTTCTTCGTATAGAAATGACCCAAAGCGTGTGACGGGTGGACACTAAATTCGGTCGACTTCTGTCAGATCATATAATCTGTGCATGCGTGCTTACGTGCATAAAACTTATGCCAGCTTATTTTAGTCAACTACTTCTTTTCTTGGTCCTGTGATTATCGACGAACGTCCATTACCGAGAGTTTTAGGGTTCGAGCCACGTCTACTCAAACAATTTATTCTTTTTCTTATAAAAGTGATCTAAACATACATAGAAGGTGTACGAGGGAGCGATCATTTCTCTTCGAGCACACATGGTTTATTAGTGCTCTGCGGCCCCCCCCCCTTGTTATATTTGTATGTTTCAGTAGTGCTCAAGAGGTATACTCATTTTTCTTTTTTCTTTTTACTTTCCTCACAAAAAAAAGGAATTTCTATACAAAGATAACGGGGATAATTGTTTTATTAGTGCTCTGTAGGCGTCCTTAATCATATTTGTGTGTTTCAGTAGTGCTCAGGAGGCATACTAACGTTTTTTTCGTTTTTCTTTCCTCACAAAAAAGGGAATTTCTATACAAAGATAACGAGGTTCAGGAATTCGTTTTAATAATGCTCTGTAGGTCTCTTTGATTTTAAAAGTTCTCATTATCATAGATAGAGCGGGTGTTTTATCAAAAAGAAAAATTCTTGAGAAATACCGGTACCGAGGGATGGGCAGAAAGACTCCTACACCCGGAAACTTAATTTCACTTTTATTTTCTTATTACACAATATATATTTAACTTACACGCTTAAACTAACATGTACATTAGTTACACATGGTCCACTTTAAGTCACATTTGACTACTCACGAGGGCAACGTAAATTCTTACTGCGTCGATGACGGACGAGAGAATAGCTAAAAGCCCGGCCCGAAACGAATAACCTTTTCCATAATCGGTCAGTGAAGGAAATATCCTACTACACTGTGGCAATTTCTATTTTTGTTCAACTCAGAAGTAATCTTTTTCGTGTGTAAATATTGTTAGATATGACCTGTTTGCGTTCTCTCGGATGTTAGCAAATTTTAATTCATTCTCTTACTTTTCTCCCGGGCAAGGCCGGGCGCCGGGTCCAGCTATATATATATATATATATATATATATATATATATATATATATATATATATATATTATTTAAATTTAAACAAAAATGTGATTAATAGCTCAATAGTGTATATATTACTACAGCTCAAAATATAATAATTCAATAAATGTCCCGAATTTGTTTTCAAAAACATTTTTATTCATACAATTGTTTCTACTCATTTTCAAAACACTTTTTTTAATAATAATTATATATATATAAACGGTTCTTTCTGTCAGTAGGTCTCTCTGCCAAGCTTGATTTTGAAATGTCCGTCTGAAATGTTTGAAATAGCATTTTTAGATGCGCCTACACAAATATATAAGAGGTTCTGTCCGTCTATCGATCGGCTCGTTGACTCGTCACGTATAAGTTACTGGCAAATAACGCCATTTTCGCAATGTAAAAATGTGCAATGCTGCATGTTTAATTGCAATGCATGAAGATGACGGGTCTGAAATGGAAGAAATATTTAGAGAGATAAATCAAGATATGGGGTATCTTTGGAATAAAAATAATGTCTTCTTGGATACGAGATTCCATGCTGTGATTTTTAGTCACCTGAGTCTGGGAAAGATTAATATCGCTCCAGATACGAAGCACACTGGGCAATAAGTTTTTATGTCAGTAGATAAGCAACTTAGCCTTTTATGTCAGTAGATAAGCAACTTAGCCTTTTATGTCAGTAGATAAGCAACTTAGCCTTTTATGTCAGTAGATAAGCAACTCAGCCTTTTATGTCAGTAGATAAGCAACTTAGCCTTTTATGTCAGTAGATAAACAACTTAGCCTTTTATGTCAGTAGATAAGCAACTTAGCCTTTTATGTCAGTAGATAAGCAACTTAGCCTTTTATGTAAGTAGATAAGCAACTTAGCCTTTTATGTCAGTAGATAAGCAACTTAGCCTTTTATGTCAGTAGATAAACAACTTAGCCTTTTATGTCAGTAGATAAGCAACTTAGCCTTTTATGTCAGTAGATAAGCAACTTAGCCTTTTATGTCAGTAGATAAACAACTTAGCCTTTTATGTCAGTAGATAAGCAACTTAGCCTTTTATGTCAGTAGATAAGCAACTTAGCCTTTTATGTAAGTAGATAAGCAACTTAGCCTTTTATGTCAGTAGATAAGCAACTTAGCCTTTTCAAGTGAGTTTACTCTGTGGTTTACTCTAAATTACACAGGTTTATATATATATATATATATATATATATATATATATATATATATATATATATATATATATATATATATATATATTGTAGCAGAGCGCGCATGAGGTCCGTTAAGTTTCTGTGGGTCTCAAAGACAGATGAGCTTTTGAGCTCTAAGCTGATGAACTGTTTGTGTTCGGTTGGATGATAGGTTTTGTATTCGGTCAGACTCATAGTTCTGCAAGTTGTTCGGTTGAGACTATCATTGTAATCTATCAAAATAAAACATCGTTACTTGTTATAAACTGGAGTTGTGGTTTTGTCTGTAGGGAGAATCTTTTTTGATTGACACTGCGATCGGTGTCTGCATCGCGTACCGAATTCAGATTAAGACAACAAGTGGACGACCACAGCCTAAACAGGAAACACAAATCGTTGCACACATGAAATATTGGAAACGTGTCACTGTCTGATGGTCACTGACAGAGTCGTATTCTTGGCCTGGCTTCGCAGCCATTTGAGCATCACAGGAAATCAAAGGGCTTACATACTTGCAATAGAAGCAACTAAGATGACAATAATAACTCTTAAACTTCCAAATTATAAAAATAAGATTATATTATACATTAAAAGGAAATGGCAAGCAATAGGGGATATATTCCTAAACAATAAATCATAAGAACATGAACAAACAGTTGAACAGAAACCGATTGAAGACAAGATATAGTATTAAGCTGCATCAGAATCGGACATGCGCATCTAACACAACATACTCAAAGCGGAAGCTGCACATCGATGCACATACTGCGATCCACTATTCACAGTTAAACATATTTTAATAAACTGTGAAAAAAAAATACAGGAATACCGACACGAAATACTAACACGCATTAATCTTAACCATGCACTTCGAAAATGTGCCTAAATTAAAATTAATTACTTCCAGCTTCTATAGCAAAAATCAAAGATACAATTAAATAACTTTCCATGACTTATCAAATGACTGTTATAAATACATGACACAAAAATAATTTATAGGATTGATGTGTCGCAAAAAAAAACCCAAAACAATCCCAATCCTAACCCGATCGACAAAAAATAAAATGCAAAAAGTGATTGCTGTCTACTGAAAATTACAATTTTACCCATATCAAAATAAAAGTTATTTTAAGAAAACTTAACAAGTCTAGGGGATGGAAAACTCCGAAATAGCACATGGTAGATTATACTCTTAAACTGTTTTAAGCCAACTGGTCGCTGATGTGGAAAACTCCAAGATTATACTATTCGTGATGACAGTTTGTCTTTGTCCACCAAAGGAAATGGTACGAGAACGCACACTCTGGACAAACAAACAAAAAAATAACAGAGAAAGTTTTCACCGAGCTAGTGCATACCAAATCGTGATCTCAAAATACCATTATTGGAGGAAATCCCGAAAGGAAACCAAAACCAAGAAACGACCATAATTCATTTGGTGCCAACGATCTGTAAAACGCCGAAATATTCACAGCCAGGAATGCACATCCATCAAATCTTTTTTTTATCTATTTGTGAATGTCATATCTCAGCTCGACCGAGATAGGGACACATTCCTTAACTTCTAAGCAATTAAATGTACACCGTTCCTTCGTGGGTCTTCGGTGTCGAGTTGGTCGGCACCAGCTCAGAGAACTGTTTGTTTTGTTTTTTTTTGTTTTTGCTTGTTTGTTTGTTTTTTTCGCGTTTTGAGTTCTCATACCATTTTATTTTTCATATGACAGTCAGTAGCATATTAATGTTAGTTCGGAGACTAGTTGCCTCACCAACGTATTGAGAGTCTAGTGTGCTCTATTATTTAACCCATTGCTGGTGAGAGAAAGGGTTTTTTCATACTTTTCCCAAGGGTATTTTTTTTAACATAGTTCACCCCAAACAAGGCAGACCGCCACTGTAGACGTAAGGGGCTACTGAGAAAAAAGAAAAGGGGAGAAGATAGGGGCGGTCAACCTAGACTGGGATCTACGCAGCTAGATGTCTGTTTACATTAGTTTTAAAGTTCTGCATGTCTGTACTGTCGGGGAAACAGGGAGCAGGAAGGGAGTTCCAGAGGCCAGCAGTACGATGAAAGAAGCTATTTGAGTAGAAGGCTTTCCGACATCTGGGGACCTCCACAGTGAATGAATGAGATTTAGTTGATTGTCGAGTTAGTCTAGTGAATTTTCGTCGAGGGGGCACCAGAGTAGCCAATTCATCGGGTATTAATGAAAATATAACTCGAACATGACATGTTAAATCCAGAGTCCACCCTCGTTGTTGCATTTCAATCTTGTGTCATACATGTAGAAAACAAAGTTGCCGTCATTATTACAAAAACGCACGAAAGTTCATAATGATTATTATCCATACTTTGTTAGCTGCTTGTTCTTGTACGCACCCTTACTGTGATCCTCACAGACTGATGGATTCAAAGCTCCTCAATTTTGCCCTAAAAAAGGACGAAGTCAAAAGAAAGCTGTTAAAAGACAGATGAGGTTTATTCGACTTGATCTTTGTTTCAAATCATTGATCAATGGTGTAGAGAGAACAGAGAAGGAGATCGATAATTACTGTTTAATAATACCTTGTCACAGCATTTCAATTTAACATGTTCATACGTGACATGCTTCCAAGTAACTAACCGTCTCTCTCACTCTCTCTCTCTCTCTCTCTCTCTTACTCTCTCTCTCTCTCTCTCTCTCTTTCGTCATATCCGTTTTATTAATCCCACAGTCTAGTAATCATAACCTCTAGTTCAAAAAATTGACCCCGACTGAACTTTAACTTCATGTTATTCTCAACTAACCGTTTTATATACTAGTGGGTTTATTCGCCCGATATTGAACACCGTAACCACTGCACCATCGCCATTTCGTACGCCGCACTTCACCATTCTTGTAAAATCTTTCTAGCAATCTATATTTTTTGTAACTGACTCCATCAGAATGATAAATGATATTTTCCTTTCTATTTACTTTCATTATTCAGATGAAGCCATTTATTCTGGTTTCTATTTTTAGTTTATTTTTGTTTTGTTGTTGGGTTTTTTTTTCATTTTTCTTAAGGACACACGTCTATAATAGTTTGATTTTCTTCGTGGTGGTCAATTCAATCAATAGTTTGTTTTTTAAATAAAGTGATCGACCCGAAAGCTCCCATTTCATTGGCTACCACACCGAGATGTAGGGGAGGGTTCTACTCCTTTCCTAAGATTACTCCACTTACCCTTGATCACCATCTTATAGTGCTGAGTGTTTAGCAAGAGGGCATCAAGTACCATTTTGGTAGTTTTTCGTATGACTCGACCTAAGATTGAACCCCGTTCTCCCAACCCATTAGCGAACACTCCAACTATTATACCATATACGCAAATAGTTTAGTTTATCGTTTTACGGCATATCAAATCTTTGTTTTTTTGCCGAATCTCAATGCATATTGTAAACGATTTATTTATTGTATCATTCGAATTATCAGGGCTATTATTTATATCTTGATTGTTATTTTTACAACGTTTCGGCCGATGTAGCCTCCGACCTTCTTTTTGCGCATCATTTCGAACTTGATAATCTTCATGTCGAAGGATGGAATCTATACAGAATTTCAAACTGAATCCTTTATGAAGTGCCATTGTATTCTCTCTCAGATGTTGATGACTTTGCTAAGAAAGTTATAATTTCATAATCATAAGAAAGAAAGCAACTTGGTTCAGGTAATAACTTGTTTATTCTCGTATACTGGATTGAAAGTGGTTAGTATAACTGTTAATAACTGAGGTTAAATATATTAAGATTAGAGATTGTAGTAATGCAAGCGAATATCTCAAAGTCGGTACTATGACTTATAAAAAACCGTCGCTGCACCTTTCCCCTGGGAGATAAATAATAACAGTATTGCATTTCTGTTTTTCCTTACGTTCTCCGACCTGGTTGATAGTTTGTGTCTATATTTCTCACCCCGAACTTTATTCTTGGGAAGTTCACTTCATAAACGAACTGATGGGCGATATGTTCATGATCAGTTCTATCAAGTCAACTCCAGTTGTCTATCCCACCTCTCTAAACTTTCACCAAGTCCTGAGAATCTACATTGTGTAAAAATATATTCATATATGTTTTTACTAGGATTAATTGCTTTGCACTGAATATATGAACGATTCATAAATCGGCATTTCTTTATAATTTTGAGGCTACTGATTAATTGTTTAAATGAAAAATCATTTCACAACTCGTACTGTAATTCGGAGTCTTACATAATTACGAAGCCAACAGAAGACGAAGCGAATTAAAAAAATTGCGAACAAAAAAACTAGTGAAAATAGACAATTAATATTTTTAAGTCGAATGGAAAATATTACGATGTGCATGCAGACGGTTCGTGCATATTATGCTTCAACGAAAAACTAGAAATCTTAAATTTTAAAAATGTCCCAAAACTTACTAGATTGTAGAAGCGGAATAGAAACTAACTGTAGACACAGAATATACTTTACTTTAGGATAAGTAATATATATATACATAGAGAGAGAGAGAAAGAGAGAGAGATTGATATAGATATAGATAGATATAATATATATATATAACTTAAATAAATACGAACACCGTAACTAAAAATAAATCTAAAATGTCGACAGAAAACGAAAAAGTAGAACAGATAAATTATTGTAGTTCCGACGTGTCAGAGTAAGGCCACCATTATTAATTTGACCCACAGTGGGGACCGCCAAAACCTTTCCCAAACAAAAAGCTTAACACCTATTCGCTGATAGAAATATTAGACCAGGAGAAGGTAATAAAACCAACGTCTCTAATTGGTTAATTACCTAGAGTAAATACTACTTAGATATAAACTGTGCATTCACGTAATAATCCTGATGATCCTCTTTCTGAATGAAACATGTACGTTTCTTTGTAGATTACTTGCCAGGAATATATTTTCAAACTACAATTAATATATACGTAAATCATTCGCCTGAAGAATCACTTATAAATGATTGTTAACCAACGCTATTATGTCACGCCACGTTTGCATGTGGAGTATTCTTTACAATTACTACTTATATATATATATGAGTTCGGATGTGTTCTACTGATGAGCCCATAGGAGGGCGAAATCGAGTCTAGGATTTCCGGTTTGTTACTTTCATAGGTTGTGGGCTGCGGCGTTGTCTGATTGTGGAAATAATTATATATATCATCTCGCATTCAATATATATATATATAGGAAATAATGCAATAATAAACAAAGGTAAAGTTACATACTTAACAAGTTTATAATCAAATGTTTCAACAAAAATTCAATTATGAAAATGTCCTTTAACCCATTGATTTTCAAAGAAATATATCTTATACTCAGATCATAAGTTGTTGAAAATTATATAGTAAAGGATATTGGGTTCCAATAACATTTTTAAATAGTCAAAAATCAAACGTATTTTAAGATTAATATATATGTAGATGCATCATGCCTGTACAGACATATATATATTAATGTTCAAATACATTTGACGTTTGAGTATTTTCTAATTTCATTGAAACTTTATATATTTTACTATATAATACACTACTCCAAATTTGATCTTTTCGACAACTCATGATATACTGGTACATTTCTCATTACAAAGACCTTCTTGCTCATTAATACGTAAAAGAATTGTTGATTCTTTTTGCTTTATGCGTAATTCAAAGTTGTTCTGTAAAGTTTTCAAATTAATATTTACCAATAATTAATAATTTATTGGTGTTTCTCCTTCTGAGGATAAGATATATTTCTTTGGAAATCCATAGGTTAAAAGACATTTTCGTAATTTACCCTTTGTTGAAACATTTGGTTATAATAAACTTTTAAAATATGTACTTTTTGTTTTGTTATTTAATTCTATTCCCAATATTGAGCATACTTCTGTAACACTAGGATCTAATATAAAATAATTATTTTATAACATTTTATATATATATATATACTAGCGGAACCCGTCGTCCGGCGTTGCACCGGAGAAAGTACTACTTATTGCATAACGTCAAATAAAAAAGAAACGGCCTATTGTTCTTTCCCCCCCCCCTACCGTGTTGGCGAATGTTATAAATTTAAAAAAATAAGAAAAATGGTGGTAGAGTAGAATGGGATCGAACGCTGAAACTGGCGATCATAAAACCTGCGCCACGGTTTCGAGTTAGAAATACATGTGAAAATAGGTCAATAAAGCTAAGCTTAATTATGGGCATGCGTGTTATGTTAAGATTCAGCAATGACACGGTTTAGGTCATTTGAAGTTGATGAAAATGACTGGTTTTAGGCAAGTTTTCTATAATATGCGTGTTAAAGGTGTATGATTTTGAAAATATAAATGTATCGGGGTCTACCAGTATCTTGGCACTTATTGAATTAAATAAGATGTCGATTCGATCAAGAAATTGTAGGCGCCATGTTGAATGAATAAATGTTGCAGGAACTGTGTTCGTTAATTTCATTTGCTTAATTCCGAAATGAATGTAAATGTAGAAGTCATGGGTAGTATTGGAAATAACGTAATCTGATATTCGTAGAAAATCATCGGAGTCAATGCGTATTGCTTTATATTATGTAGTAACAGAATTGTTAGGGGGAAAAGTTTTCCTACCACCTATATGGAGTTGGTTTTTCGGAGAGACATTGATGGTGGGCCAAATGTAATATTTAGTGTTAGGTAGAAAAAAATAATAACAAATTTACTAAAACACGCTCGAGTGAATCAGTGTAATATAGTGGTGAGTTTAGTAGCCTGTAATGCATGTGGTTATTTTCCTATACTCCGAGAGGGCACAGGGGAAAAATCGTCTCTACTTATATATATATATATATATATATATATATATATATATATATATATATATAGCAGTGGTCAGAGTGCTGGACTTCAGTCACTGGAGCCCCGGTAGCGGAATCTCGCTTGATTCAGCCACGCTGATGAGCTGTAGACGGCAAAACAAATGTCCGAGGATAAATATATTTTATAAATGTATACGCTCTCCATATTGGATCCATCACACTGGTGAAATGGAAAACTGTTTCCCCTTTTATCATCAAGGTTAATGCTTCTCTGTAAAAAAATATATTTTAATACGTTCAATTGTCAATATCGCAAAACGAAAAACAAAAAGACAACATTTATATGCATAATATTTCCTCCTCGAATCTGGTAAGCCACGTTGATGAGTCGTAAAACCGTGAAACACGTATCCGTGGATAATTATATTTTATAAATATATACGCTCCCCATATAGTCATCCACAGACAGCTGATTTGTCGTCTATACGTAGCAAGTGTATCTACGTCGAGATTATTACTGGTATTCTAATCTACTATAATTATTCATTCTCATATTATATTTAATTCTATACTTAATCTGTAAGAGGTCATTCTCCCCCTACACATATGAATACATATACATACACATACACAGTCTGTGCCGACACTGTGATACCAGCGGTGCTACTACTGCTTCAACGTTCCACGGCTCACAAACAAAATAAACACATACATTAATTTGCTATTAATGTCATACACATCACCGCTGTTGCTGTCGCCCTCTTTTGAGCGCACACGGAAAACCACTGTGCGTACAGTGAATGTATATGAGTGTAGAATTTAATGCTTCTTTGAGATCTTTTACTCTCCACATTCTTCACTGTCTATAAATTTTTACTTCGTCCTACAAGTTGAGTATAGTTGTTCGAATAATCCAAATTATCTTCCCTCATCTTAAAAATTCCGAAAATGTTTTTGTTGTTTTTTAATATGTTTTCTTGTTTGTTTTATTTTTCTGTATTTGGTGTATTTTGAGGAGATGTAATTGGAGACACGAAGGATTTAACGCTTCAAAAGCTAAAAGCTATTTGACGAAGTTTGTTTCATAGCCGTGTTTTTTTTTTTTTCAGACCGAATAAATAGAAGGCGATGTAAGCTGACTACACTAGTTTTCGATGGACGGTCCACTTCAAATTCGTTCATGCTGCCGATATACACATATTTCCCTGCACACATGGAGTTCGCCTTCCTACAATGCGTTAGAACAGCATAACCACCGTGTGTCATACCACTTACGTTGGGGAACCTCAGTAAGAAAAGCGCCCTCTACTTTAACATTCTATACACGTTTATACTGGCTATCGCAACAACCTTCTTTTTGTATATACACACATCTAAGAACTATATCATTTATATATATAGTTTACTCTTTGTAATTCATTGATATAAACTGTGGTCTCGATTAATATATTTTTCTTTGTATTTTCCCGCTTACTGCATTCGAATTAATTATTCCTAGATTACTGAAAATATTCCTTGTAGACGTCGCGAACACGCAACAAGGTATTTTTTTATTTTCATTTTATGTAAATTAAATTTAAACGACGATTTGTTAGATTCTACACTCATATATATTTATTATACGCACATTGGTTGTCCGTGTGCGCTCAGAAGAGGGCGACAGCAACAGCGGTGATGTGTATGACATTAATAGCAAATTAATGTATGTGTCTATTTTGTGTGTGAGCCGTGGGACATTGAAGCAGTAGTAGCACCGCTGGTATCACAGTGTCGGCACAGACTGTGTATGTGTATGTATATGTATTCATATGTGTATTGATTTACTCCTCTCCAGGAGTTAGTCACAAGGCCAGTTTTTATCCTACTTTCACAAGTAAGATGTGACACAAGGTCGGGTCGGGAAAGTGGGGTTTGAAAAGCCAGCGCCCGAGAGGTGAGCACTCTGTCCATCTAAAAATTGCCTGGGCAGCCCCGTCGGCATTCCCCGGTAGGGGCGCCTCAGACAGTAAGCAATAAACTTACTCCTCTCCAAAGAGGGGAGGCAAAGCCTGGGAGGGTGGACCTCCTAGAACTGCACAGGACAGACCCATTGACCGGCGTAAGTCAAGTCCCGAAGGACAAGACAATACCAGTTTATGGGGTGCAGTATCCATCGGAACAGATACTACACTTTGATCTTAGCCAAAAGGCCAGCGCGTTTTTAGCGCTAAATATGAATTTCATTTTATTATTTGTGTCAGTTTCAAATAGTAAATCGTACGGTACACACGTGTTTCTCACCTTCGTTCATTTACTTAATTTACTTAATTTACCTCTGCATAAGTCCGCCTGACGACGTAAAGATAGGACAAAGTCTTATCTGGGCCTTACTTCTCCATATTGTATGAAGTATCCCCAAAGTTATGCCATGGAAAAGTTAATATCTCAAAAACTATTTATCTGATCGTGCTGAAATTTTGCATGGTTGTTTCTGTTATCAAACGGCATCAGATCTGTACATCAAATTTGGAACATCGGAAGTTGAAATTCCGTACAAAATTTCAAACTTGACCGAACTTGTCAAAGTAAACTGTACAAGGGCATAAATATGCGTGACGTCATTGCCTACGATGAACAGAATATGAATTATGGCCAAATGTGTGATCGTGACCTTGATCTAAATATCCCCAAATTAAACCAGTTCTAAGTTATACCATGACCGATATTTCAGCAAGTTTGGTGACGATTGATCAAGTGATGTGGATTATCTTCATGATGAAGACGATGATACGAAATAAATCGCAAACAAATTTGAACGGGGAAAAGAAATTCGAATCAGATAATATTGGCGACGACGAAAGAACCGAATGCGATAAAATTTAACAAAAATGTTATCAACAAAAAAACGCACACTATTGTGAGTCGATGAAGTGATATGAAACTGTTGGATTACATTTGTAAATGGCGGACTCATTGATTTTCTTTTACTTTTCGCCAGTTTTTTTACGCATGCGTGTGCCCGTGCTCAGACAGAAACAAAAATGGTTTTCTCGCAATGTCATTGTTTTGGGGTTGTTGTTTTTTTTTTCATAAGCAAATTCTTATCAAGAATAATTGGCAAAAATTCAGTCAAGCATATGATTATTTTTCTAAATACAAAAATAAAACGCCATTGCTTTGCTTGGAGCTATAAAGATAAGAAGAGATTGTCGGAATTGGAAAATTTTCTGGAAATTATCCTCTGATTGAAGAAAGATTTGATATGTGTCAGTTAACCTATCGTGTTTTATATTGAAACGCATTGAACATATAACCAAATATAAGTAATATTTTCTAGTTTCCCTTATAAGAACCACAAGGTGTGAATCTAGTCTTAAAGCATTTTTAGAATTTAATAATTCACGTTCTGCAAATTATACTCGCCTTTAATAAAATAACTAAATAAAATAAATTCATGAAAATTCAACTACATTAGTTTTATGCTTTGCATTGTTCAATTTTAAAGTTACAAATTGTATGGGTTATCGCCCTTGATGAAAACTATGTATATAAAAGAACGCACGCCATTCTTACGATCCGATGGATACTACGCCCTATAGACCAGTACCGTCTTGGCCTTCAGGTCTTGATTCCGTCGGTCTGTGGGTTTGTTTTGTGCAGTTCTAGAAGTTCCACCCTCCCAGGCTTTGCCTTCTCACTCTTTGAGGAGGGGTTAGTTTATTGCTAATCGCCTGAGGCGCCCCTACCGGGGAATGCCGATGGGCTGCCCAGGTATTTTTAGAGGGTCTTAAGTGCTCTTCCTCTAGGGTGCTGACTTATCAAATTCCACTTTCCGACCTTGTGTCACATTTTACCTGTGGGAGGTAGATAAATACGTTCTTACGATCAGCCCGATATAGAGTGGGTCGTTGTAGCATCTTTTGACCCTATTCTGCCGGGTTGGCGTATTCGTTCTGGGTGGTCCTAGGAGGTCCACCCTTACAGGCTTTATCTTTTTTCTTTAAGAAGGGGTTGGTTTATGGCCAATCGCCTGATGCGTCCCTACCAGGAAATACCGACGGGGCTGCTCAAGCATTTTTGCGAGGCCAGAGTACGCTACCTCTTGTTCGTTAGCCTACCATCCCTACCTTCCGGCCTTGTGCTACATCTTCCCGTGGCGGGGGGGGGGGGTAAACACTTTCTTAGTCGCTTCTAGAATCACTTAGTAGCCATTGCTGAACGCCACAGGGCCATGGACACAATTACGGCGTTTCATAATGGCCGCATTCCACATTAAACTTGACTCGACCCTATGTCACACGCAGTCCTTGGCGAGGGGAGAAGGTAAATATATCCTTAGTCGAATAAACATGTTATTCCTTCGTTCGTTGTAGTCGGAATTTTCTATATAATCTCTATGTTAATAAAATTATATTACCACTTCTCGTGTATCTCCGTATGTGCTAGTGTTTCTCACATCTACGTGACTTACAGATTATTCGTTGTTATTTACTATTCATCGAATAGTTATTTAAATCAAAAATGCAATAGTGTACAATAAAACGATTTTTAATCCTATATTTAAAAAAAATATATTTAAAAGAATTAAATCTACTATAATGCATTTCAGTTATTTCGTAAATAAGTCAGCTATTTCAATCTTTTGACGACAGTTGAAAACAAAATTGATTACTTCTTGACCCTTCGAAATTTGAAAGGAATTTGGAAGCATCTAAACTATCGAATAGAAAGTCATTTAAATTGGGTGTAAAATTCTTGACAAATCCTAATGTATTGACAGATTGAACGTTTTGGAAGCTATTTACATCCAATTATTTAATACATAGAGATTAAAACAATATTAAATAAACAAAATCAGTTAGAATTGGATAACAATTTGGTTCAATTAATAAATTAATAACCAAGTGATACCGTAAAAATTGAATTTAACTTTTAAAATTCTATTTTTTAAAATCTTTGGTAAAAAAACAGCATAATAAAAAAAAATCGAAACAAAAATAAAAATTTAAAGACTTCCGGGCAACGCCGAGTAAGTATAACTAGTTGTACATCAAATGGCAATCGTATTTTTGTGAAAATACCTTTTTATTTGAAAATTCTTGGAAATTCAGCTATTTGTTTAATTTTGAATAAAACCGTCGACATATTTAAAATAAGATGAATCGTATTTAAAAACATTCTCGTTTGAAAATTCGGTACTTCTGCAGTTTACGGACCGCGCTACAAACGACGTTTCGTCGGCATATTCCGGCAGATTATGGTGCCGAATGAAAACTGCGTGAGTTTTTGGAGGGTTTTTTTTTGTGAAAACACTAGCAAACTTTAAAACACTAGTAAGCTTTAAAACGCTAGCAAACTTTAAAAATCAAGGAAAAGGCATTTAAATATTGAAAAAAAACACTCAGCCTTTAGTAATTTCAATGAAAAAATATTTATTTTGGGTTTTGAAGAAAATATAATGTAAAATTAATGAAAAATATGTCTTTTTTTAAGAAACTTTAAAAATTAAGGAAAAAACATTAAAATAAAAAAACGTCATTGTATAGTAAGTTTCATAAATAAATATTTATTTTTTAACGAAGAAAATAAAACGTAACAACTGATAAAAAACAATTTTTTAATTCTTTTTTTTTTTTGCTTACTGCTTTTTTATTCTACCGACGAGATCAGGGTTAGGTTAGGGTTAGTTTTTTTTGTAAGAGTTAGGGTTAAGGTTAGGGTTAGTTTTTTTGTAAGAGTTAGGGTTAAGGTTAGGGTTAGTTTTTTGTAAGAGTTAGGGTTAAGGTTAGGGTTAGTTTTTTTGTAAGAGTTAGGGTTAAGGTTAGGGTTAAGTTGTTTTATTGCAGATTTTCTAGCCTACTTCTTTTAAACTCTACCGACTGGGTTAGGGTTAAGTTGTTTTTTGTTAGGGTTAGGTTATGGTTAGGTTAGGGGGTTCAGATTTTCTGTGGGCGTTAGTGCAGACGACAGCAAAAAATAATCAGAAAAAATAGAAGAAGTAGAAGGAAGGTGCTCCACAGGGTACGATTCAGAAATCTGCACTACTAAAAGTCAATAATCTCTCCAGGAAAATGAAGGGTCTGTTCTAACTCAGTTTAATTTATTATGTCTTTAACCAATTTTCATAACTTGTTGAATTTTCCGCAATATTTTTCTCACGATTGCCAGTTGTCGGCTGCTGCGATCTGATTGGCTAAGCGTTTCGGTATCTTCCGGCGGTTTATGTAACCTGCAGAATATGCCAACGAAACGGCGGTTTTAGCGCGATCCGTAAACTGCAGTAGTGCCGAAAATTCCATTACAAAACTTTTGTTTCATATGATTTAACTATAACAGTTTTTAAGTTGTATAATTGATATTTTGCGACAGTTCAGAATCTGAAATTTATATATTTTGTGTGAATTAATATCATATTTTTATAATGGTAATGGGTGCTGAACTTATATTGGGATTTGTATTTCCGTGTTAGATATTGAGCGGGTAGATCACCTAGTATATAATTTAGTTAGTTGAGAATAACAAGAAATGGAAATCGCTGAAAGGTTAGCCAAGGTCAACTTGATATTCTTGGGTGGAAAATTGCTTAGGCTATGGGAATATGCTAGGAATGGATATGGTGTCACACGGTTCAAAGAGAGAGGGTGTTAGAAAAGATAATCTGTTGGGAAGCACATGAAGTGATCGAACGTGTAAGGGCATGGACTGATAAGATATAAGGAATTAGTTGGTAAGATGTGATGAAATCTACCTAAATCTTCAGCCTGTACAGATTTTTGAGTAAATGTACAGGCATCTCTCTACTATGACATGGGTAGGCTCCTTTCTGATGTGGCATGGACAGATTATCAAAGATCATACGAATGTATGATATATAAAAAAATAATTTTTATTTGCATTAATTACTTGGTAGACATGCTCATCTTCGTTATCCTCACAGAGTTTCAACTCTACTCTTGAGTCTTTTTCAGGTGTCTATTGTACTTTAACATAGACAAATACTTTTCTCAACTTTCTATTGTTAGATATTGAGCGGGTAGATCCCCTAGTATATAATTTAGTTGAGAATAACAAGAAATGGAAACTGCTGAGAGGTTAGCCAAGGTCACCTTGATGTTTCAGAGTTGAAAATTGCTTAGGCTATGGGAAATTTCTAGAAACGGATATGGCGTCACATGGTTCAAAGAGATAGGGTGCTAGAAAAGATAGTCTGTTGGGAACCACAGGAAGCGTTCTCTCTTTCTCTCTCTCTTTCTCTCTCTCTCTTTCTCTGTCTCTCTCTCTCTTTCTCTTTCTCTCTCTCTCTCTCTTTCTCTCTCTTAAAATTAACCTAAATCTTCAGCCTGTACAGGTTTTTGAGTAAATGTACAGGCCTCTTTCTGATGTGACATGAACAGATTATCAAAGATAATACGAATGTATGATATATAAAAAATAAATTTTTATTTACATTAATAAGTTGGTAGACATGCTCATCTTTGTTATCCTCACAGAGTTTCAACTCTACTCTTGAGTCTTTTTCAGGTGTCTGTTGTACTTGAACATAGACAAATACTTTTCTAAACTTTCTCTTGTTATATATTGAGCGGGTAGATCCCCTAGTATATAATTTAGTTAGTTGAGAATAACAAGAAATGGAAACAACTGAGAGGTTAGCCAAGGTCAGCTTGATGTTGCAGAGTTGAGAATTGCTTATGCTGTTGAAATATACTAGAAACGGATATAACGTGAAATGGCTCAAAGAGAGAGGGTGATAAAAACGTGTTGGCGCACACGGGGCGTTCGGAAGTGTAAGGGCATGGGCTGATAACATATAATTAATTAGTAATTTCTATCTGTGTCTCCCACAAAACACAGATTGGGCAATGATTTTGAACGAAGATCACATTGAATAAATGACCACTGTCTTCCATCAGTTTTGTGTTGAGTAAGTCTTTTTTAAAGTATAAATAAGATTTAATTACAGGACGGTGTTTTCTCGCTCTGGGAGGATCACCTAAAGGGTGTGTACAGTAGAGGCGATCAGCAGCCAATGTATGAATAACAATTTGTGAACTTTAATATTTCTGTAATGATTAAGGAAACTAGGTTGCTGCATGTATGACACAGGGTTGAGAACGCAGGACCCGAAGAAAGTTCAATACTCGCACGTGAGAAAGTTTTAAAAAATCATGAAGAGAAGCACTGAAATTTTAATTGGGAGCCACATCTTTTTAGAGAAAATGACAAATAACAGTATATATAATTTAACAATTTTACTTTGGAAAGTAATAAAGAATGATATACAACAGAAAATGGTAATTGAACAGAATGAAGAGGTTTGTGAATACATGTCTTCGCGAAAACTTTTCTGAGAAAGATTGTTCGGGTAACTGTATACACGCTTGTGCCCGTCAGTTCCTGCTCTTTTTGTGATGAAAAGGAATGGCTTTTGACCGTTGTCTTCCAATGGCTTCTGTCATAATACAGTCAGGCCGACGTCGATCGAGGTCGTAAAACTGGAAAAGAGCCTGGGGCAGCGCGCGTTTGAGCTTATATAGGCTGTCTCACGTGACCCCTAAAGGAACAGTGATTGGTTTACCTGTTGACCAATCCATGCTACCCTTAAAAGGATAATGGAGGCAACCACTGACCAATCAATGAGTGCGTTATAAATTCTAATACTTAATAAGTAAAAACTGAAAATAAAGTAAAATATCGCCAAGCTTTAAAATTTTAAAATTAAGTGATGCTAAGCTAGGCGTTAATAAATGCGTTAGGTATACTATTCAAGTTGATTTTTAAACTTTCTGAATACATTTGTGATAGTCGCCAGAAAGTTAAAACCATCTGATAAAAATTGGTTTGTAAGTATATTGGCCAATGTATTACTTTCGGTTATGTTGAAAATATAATTACAAAAACACATTATCAAAGCAATCCGCCCGTTTCCTGCTAAACGTAGAATCACCCGTTTCTGAACTCATAGAATAAATAGTAGCCGGGGGCAGTTGTCTACGATTGTTCTTGACTAATACTTCAGGGACCACGTCACATCGGTCATCATTGATTACAAACACTCACACTACACACAAGGTTTTGCCTTCAAACTTTAGAACACCGGAACACCGTGCGCCACGCCCGTTATTTTGGAACCACTCAATCAGTAACAGCATTCCTTCTTCCACATTCACATTCTACAGACACACATACTGACTATCATATAAACACCGATATAAGAACTTTCTCTCTTTGTATTATTTTTTAGAGATGTCAACAAGAAAAGAAAATCCACACGTGAATTTTATCATATTTCCTTATTCAATTGTAAAAATCTTGTTTTATTATTTCTTGTTCAATTTGTTTCGCAATATGCATATGCAGTTAAAAGTGGCGGCATACCTTTTTTCATTGCTTTCAAACTTACATACAACTTCTATCATTAAAGTCACTTAGAAGAAAACAGTTATTGGTTTATTTTCAAATAATACTAACACTACAATCAGTTGCTGCTGGGAGGTGGTTGTGCTGAAGTGGATACTGACAACTCGGCGTGCCGTGTTCGAATCCTATTATATCAATGACACCACTTTCATTATGGACGTTGCCAACCTCCACGTGGTCCTTCCTGTGAGTACCTGATTCTAAAAAAACGAAAAATCGTGGAAACTAATATCAACACTATAATCAAACAAGTTAAAGAAACATAACATGCTGATTCATACGAGAAGTTTCTGTTGATAATAGCATTCGCTTGAATATATATTAAATTACCTCCCTTAGTCTGACACTAAAAAGAATAGCTATCTCTACGTATAGATATTGAAATGGAGACAAAGCGCGTATTCCATATATATGGGTGGGGCTCTACTGATATTGACATAAGGCACGTGACAATGGTGTACATATCTCAGCATTTTTTACCTTTGGAGTATCAGCAATTGTTTTAACTACTGATTGTGAAATATCTCCCAGTTTAAGTTTTTTAAGCTGATGCTATTTATCTTCCTCCCACAGCGGTAAGATGGGATACAAGATCGGGAAAGTGGGATTTGAAAAGCCATCATCCGAGAAGGTGAGCACTCTGGCCTACAAAAAATGCCTGGGCAGCCCCGTCGGCATTCCCCGGTAGGGGCGCCTCAGACAGTAAGCGATAAACTTACTCAACCCCAAAAAGGGGAGTAAAAACATGGGAGGGTGGACCTCATAGAACCGCACATAACAACCCCACAGACCGGCGGAATCAAGACCCGAAGGCCAAGACGATACCGGTCTATAGGGTGTAGTATCCATCGGAACAGATACTACACTTTGATCTTGGCCAAAATGCCAAGTTTTTTAAGCTGATATTTGACTTTTTGCGCCGTTCAGTCAAAGAATTACTAAACTAAATATTTATGAAGAAACTAACTTTTTAATGAAGCTTTAAAGTATGGTGTTTTTACGTGCACAATGACATTAATTTTGAACTAAAAGTCATATACGATAGGTGATACTATTAAAAAGTACGCCCCTTTATTTTAGTATAACTTCATTAAATTCATTATTCACAGTTCTTTTATTTGTTTATAATTTATAAAAAATAAATGCGCGATTATTTATCATCTTTTTACGATTTCTGACCTCACTTCTTGCATTTTCCCTCTCTAGTGGGACATACATCCTGCCTTATCTCCCCTCCTTGTGACATTCTTGTTAAAGAATTAGTAAAACGCAATTATGTTAGGAATTTTTTGATGGCGTCAGTCAACGGACAATGTGCAGTATAGTTTATTAGAATGTGATATCCGAATTCCGGCCATAATTTACGCAGCCAGACATCCACACGACTACCGTTCGCTTGTATTAACATACGCATGCACACACAATACCAGTATAGACTCTAACTGCATAGCGCACTGCATTCGTGTTTATTGGTCATTAATAAACTAAGAAAAACTATCAAGAAGATAATAAATGTACGTGTTTTCTTTTGTTTTGTGTCACTAACGAAAGTGACTAACCAGGAACTACAAAAACAACAATCACAGCGCGTACGAAACAAACTAACCGATAACACTACAAACTACCTGGTTCCGACCGCAATTTTTAAAAAAAGTTATGGTTATCTATTCTTGTCTATACTTCTTCGGGCGAAGTATGAAAAAAATAAGCGACTCTCTAGCTCAGACAGACATAAGAACCCAACAACGAGCTCAGACGATGTTGATATGCACGCTTTCTTTTGCATTATTTTAATTACCGGACCCAGCCATGGCCGCCATCATTGCTTATGAAGGTAGTGATTGTGTTTTAATGGTTCACAATCCATATGTCCTTTCTCCAGCTATAAGTGAAATAGTAGGGCAGACTTAAGTCTCAAATATTTGGTAACGTAACTTTTCTCGGGGGGGGGGGGTGATAACTCCAATATAACACCTACAACCTGGCAGGTCTTATATAAGAGTTTCCCTTTTCCTAAACGAGTTTCTTAACTAGAGTGAATAGTCATCACTTACTTTCCGGGTTGTTTTTTCTTTTCTTTACAATGTCGATTCATTTAATAAAAATGTATGTGTTAAAGTCTATCTGATGATTTCGAACTTGTCTTTGTGATCAAGGAGCAACCTTTTTTTCTTGAGTGAAATGGTTTGTTTATATATTTCTTCAAGCAGATTGTTTTGTTTTTTACTTTTAGAATACATTCGTGGGAGTCGTCAGGAAGTTAACGCTTCCAAGAAAAAAAAGCCATCTGAGGAAATTTCGTTCGCATAACTTCCTGCTAAAAGCACCCGTTTCCGAGCCACTTTTTCGATCGACTCACAGTATAAAAAGTAGCCGGGTCAGCTGACTACTGTAATTCTCGATCTCCGCGTCCATTCCACATCGTTCATGGTGCCCCTAGAAACAGTCACCCTACACAATGGGCCACATCTTTCTATGGCCTACTAAACTTTAAAACACCAAAATCACCGTGCGCCACGCCAGTCATTTTGGAGCCACTCAGTAATAGCATTCCTTCTTCCACATTCCCATTCTATAGATGCACATACTAACTATAATATAAAAACCTATTATAATAACTTCTTCTCGTATATACACACACTCGGGGAATTATAATTCATAAAAATATTTAATTCCTTATAATTCTTTGATATAAATTAATGTGAATATACTGTTTTTCCTTTTCGTGTATTGCGCTTACGTTGTCCTCATTGAGTATCTCTAAGTACTTGAAAACATTCCCCGTACATGTACCGAACATGCAACAATGTGATTTTTGTCTTTATTTTATGCTATTTAATGTGAGTGTACACTCTTCGTCAAAACTGACGGAAAAAATATGCTTCGTCAGTGTTCGCATTCGTTATTTATCTAAATATATCAAAATATTTATATAAAAGCAAAGAATCACGCGAGTAATTTATTTTTTCATATATAAATTACTAATATCATTTATAATGTCTTAAAGAAATGAAAACTCCCACCGTTGACTTTTTATTATAAAGTGAAGGATTTTTTTTTAAGAATAAATTCCAGGCTGCGGGGTAAATCTGAGGTGGTTGCCTGACATGCTATTTGCTTTCTCGCTTCCTCTTACCACTTGAAACGGTTTCGTCCGGAATCGAGAAACAAGCATATGTTTTAATCGCTAACTTTTGCGTGACGGGATGGAAGTATATATATATCACTATTTATATTTAGCTAAGTATATTTATTTGTTTATATATTAGTATGTAAAGGATTCACACCTAAACTAATTAACAGATCATTATGTTTTTGGAACGTGATTTTTAGACGTAAGGGTCCGTAATTTTGTCTATGTTTTTAGTTCAATTTGATTTTATGTAAAAGGGATAAAAAGCCCTTGGTGAAAATTCAGATACTTCCGATTTTGTGAAACTTTAACAATAGGTATTAGATATCAATGTGTTTATGGAAATCGCTCCAGACAAGGCATGAAACCACTTGGTGTAAGGAGCTAAAAAAAAATAACGCTTCAAGGTCAAAAACTAGCTAACGATAAGTGTTAGATGGATAGATTCCGACCCAGAAAACAGCAATTATTCCGCCTTTGTCAGAAACATCGTTCATGGAATGTGAGGACTAAAGGACAAAATAAGGGAAGCAAGAGTTACGAGGCTGTCGTAGGTAAAACCAAAGTCCACTTTCTACTCTCTTTACGAGTACTTCCACGGAATGTGCTCGTTGAACTTTTCGCACTTGAACCTCCTCAACGTAAATATCCCGACTAGCAGAAAAAAAAACCCACCTCCCCTTCTCTGTGAAGTTCCCTAAATGCCGGATGATTTTCTACTCTAATGGCTTCTTTCATTGGACCGCTTACCTTTGGAAATCCGTCTCTGTTCCCTGTTTCCCAAACGTACAAAAATGCAGAAATATAAATATAATGTGAAACAACATCTTGCTGCCCAGCTTCACATCCAGGTCGCCCCCACCCCCGATTAATTTGGCCTCTATCACAGTAGCTATTTGCGCTCCAGTGCCAATATTCCTTATCTGGGGTGAACAAAAAACAAATAATGTAGATCTAGTAAGATTCGAAACCGGATCGAACTGAGCTAATCTAAACTGCGAGTAGTTGTGATAGAAATTCTATCGTGTATAAATTAAATTATTAATTTATTTATATATTTAATTCTTATCATGGACTGCCCCAAAAGTAATCAAAGGCAGTTCATACCATTAATCAATGTTAGTACTCTCCATCTTTTAATTGGCATTCATTCCCGTCTCATTAACACTTATCTTTGAGTGGTTCTAAGCGGTGATCTCGAAAGTAGCAAATAAAAAAATTCATACCGATAACCAAAAGTACTCAATTATTTTACATAAGAATATTGCTCTTACGTTAAGTGGAAATTATCACCTCCTCTACCAGAGTACCCCGTTCATACGGGACATTTAAGGTAAATAGCTGCGGTAAGATAAGTTAAACCCTATCTCTATCGCTTAAAAAGAATAACAATGGTTAAGAATATATATATATATATATATATATATATATATATATATATATATATATATATATATATTCTTAACCATTGTTATTCTTTTATATATATATATATATATATATATATATATATATATATATATATATGTGTGTGTGTGTGTGTGTGTGTGTGTATTTGTGTGTGTGTATGATGAGTCAATGAAAAATAATTAGACCTGCAAATGGAAGCAAATCAATATCTTCAGTTGTTCAGAACAAGGAGCATTTAGTAAATAAAAATATTTATTCTTCGTTCAGAACAAGGAGCATTTAGTAAATAAAAAACATTTATTCTTCGACGAAGAATAAATGTTTTTATTTACTAAATGCTCCTTGTTCTGAACAACTGAAGATATTGATTTGCTTCCATTTGCAGGTCTAATTATTTTTCATTGACTCATCATATTTCTGCTCTATCCAGTATATTGAGCTTTTCTCACCTCACAATAGGTCTAATTATCTAAAAGTTACCTTTTAGTTACAAAATTTCATATATATATATATATGCATATATATATATATATATATATATATATATATATATATATATATATATATATATATATGATAGATTGAATGACAGAATAAAATAAGGAACAAATCAGACTTTATTACATATCAAAGTTCAAGAGCAAGGAGTAATACTGAGTCCTTAAACTATGGATTTTCAAAGAAAATCTCCTCAGAGGGCAATTACCACAATGACATTACCGCGAGTAAAAAAGAAATTCAGCTTTGAAAATATACAAAACATAAAACTCAGTATTACTCCTTGCTCTTGAACTTTGATATGTAATAAAGTCTGATTCGTTTCTTATTTTATTCTGTCATTCAATCAATCATTATTAATGCTCTATCCACTATAGTAAGCTTTGTTTTTATCTTAATAGTTAAAGACATTATTTATATCTTTGAAGTATCATCTTACTATATATATATATATATATATATATATATATATATATATATATATATATATATATATATATATATATATATATATATATATATATACAGTAAGCCCATTTTACAATTTACTGTCTTTATATTTAAATTTTGAAATATAAATAAATTGATCTGAGATTTACCGTCTCTTGTCATTTATTTTTGTTTATTCCACCTTCCGGTTTTTCAACATTGCATTGCTTCTGCCTCGGAATTCTCACCTTCATATTTACTTATATATATATATATTTATTTATTTATCTATTTATCCACAGACACCAGTAGTTAGTGCTCTACCAACAAAACTGCTAGTGGCAGTAGGAGAAATTATATCGTATATAAATGAAGCTATTAATTTATTTATACTTCTACGATACTGATGAGTTACAGATACTTTAAAGTAGATTATAATTGTTCTGCCTCGACGGTTATCTTCTCATTATTCAGACAATTATTCTGAACCAATAAACTTATTTCTAGTATAAGAGGTTATATAATATCATATACAGTGATATTTCATTGTTTGTAGGACATAAATATCTTATCTACATATTTTTTTAACTTCTACTTAAAATATCATATAGTAAGATTAAAATAGCCATAGGAGCAGTCATACGAACACAATTATACATTTATAAATTTGAGACGAAAAGATCCACTTTTTACTCTACTAAATTACTCTCGTAATTAATAAATATTCCCTAAATTCCATGTTTTTTTCGGGCATTTTGAAGGATCTTTATGCAATATAATATGGGCACAACCTCCAATTTTAAAATTCAAATATTCCAGATTTGCATTGAATTTGATCCATAGTCATTACACAATCAAGATTCCCTGAATTTCAGTTTCTTCTGAAAACTCCTAGCGCTTAAGTTTTAAATTTTAGACATTTTCTAGAATCAAAGTCATGTAATGGATTTTGATCGAAATTGGAATAATGATTCTCGATATAAGGTTTAGTATCATTATATCTTGAATTTAATCTCCGTAAGGGAACATAAAAGTGGTGCAAAAATGTTCTGTTCGGGATTGGTTTTACTCATCTTCTAATATATATATATCAATATACAAATAAGTACACATAGGTCTTTATTAAAGAGCGGGGGATTTTGATAAGAATTTTTTTGAGAGAAACTGGCGCAATATTGTGAAAACGAATCTTGTAAATAGATAAGTGAATTTAAAATATTTGCGGTTATCTCCCTTAATAATGTTATCGGTGTGAGCGCAAACACAGAGACCACATTATTATTAGGCTGCAAATTTGGTTAAGCACTGGTTTATTTCCCAAGTGAAGGGAGTTTAACGATATCGTGCGACAGAAACGCCGTTTTTGCTTTTCAACAGTAACAAAGTCACAAGCACAAATTAGATTATTATGTGTCGCTATTGCTCGAATTGTGATTAATATTCTGACCTTGTGTTCACCCAAAAGAGTGTCCTGAGTAAAAATAGATGAGTCCTATGTGGATACATCCGATTAAAAATGGCGGCCATTGAAATTAGTCCCTCTCTATTTCGTTTGGAAACATGTCATTTAAAAACTTGCTTGCATTCAATGACAGATACTCAATTGTGTTTGAGGGTGAGGGAATCTATATACTATTTAAAAGTTATGATGTTTGAAGAATTTGTTCGTACGGAAATAGAAACATGTGATTGTTGACAAAATATTAAATAGGCAGAGTTCATATTACTACGGCGGTAATATTACGATGTCAATACCCGATTTCGAATCTCACGTAAGTCTAAAGGACTTTTTAACTGGATACGTGTTTTATAAATTTAAAGAAATTAACATAACATAATAGATTAAAAAAAAGCATTATATAAATATTTTGTTTAACTAATTGACTGTTTTTCTTTTGTGATGATCCGCAAAAAGTATACATAAAAAGTATTTGGTATTAGTTCAAAGCGAATTATTTGGCTTAAAAACAGGATTTTGCCGTTTGGTAAAAAGAAATAGTGGTTACCGTTAGCTTGATTATAAGGAAACACACCGTTTGCATTGTAAATCAATGTTATTCATATATAGTTTCACCAACAAACGGACAGGGACCAGGAAAGGGTTACGTAGTCAAAAATACAAAACCATGCTGAGTTAGCAGAGGCGTAGACGTCCGTACTATTGACTGGGTCTGGAGTTTCGCGCGCGTTATGTCTTTGTTTTTGGACGAAACAGGATTATAGTTGTCTCTTCAGCTTGACGTCAGAACATCCGACTCGAGAAAAAATAAGAAAACAGTATGCAACAGTTCAGCGGAAGTGCCTCTCACGCAAAGTGTTCTGATTGGATAATATACAAATCACTCGGCATGTAAGGACAAACTTGTGCAAGAGAAAATAGATTGTAATCATATCATTGTTACACTTTATAACTAAAAATGAAGTTAAAACTTGAGCACAACAAGTTAGAGAACGAGGTAGAGTGTGACACAATACAATGAAGATTGCTCCTTCTTTGGAATAGCCTTGAATCGAACTTGGGACTGGTGGACTATAATGCTGTTTTAGCAAATAACATATCTTTGTACTAGCCATTGAAAAAGAGGCCTGTCAAGCAAATTTCTCCTCTCCCCCACTGGTAGGTTTGTTATCAATAACCCAGGTCGTTCAGTGCCCCGAAGTGTGGAAATGGCAAAACCTACAGTTTAATGGCAGCGGTAAAGGGGTGGGTGGGGGCCAATGGATAAAATACCATGAGTGACTCTTGTTCTCCTTTTCCATTTCGTTCCTTTTGTTGATCCCTTCTTTCTTTATTTATTTTTATTGAACTTTTATTTCTCCCTGTTTGTCGTCAGGAGAAAGAAACCCATCAATCGTTGAAATTCCGTCAAACAGATGAGACTGCCGTTTTTGTCTAGCGCCGGCAATTCGAGTTTTGTGTTTTTCGGAATGTAATAATGAAAATAAATACTATTTTTATATAAAATACCTTGTTCAATTTTATTTATCAAATGTTAATCTTCAGCTGCAGTAGTCCCTTTCTCAATGTACATGAAAATTAATTCCCTGCAGAGAATTAAAGACTAACATTAACGCGACTGATTATTACTCGTTCGGCTAGACAGCAGACAACACGTTTTGAGGATCTAAACACAACGTGGGCTCAAAAACAATCGTTAACCGCTGCTCTAAACGTGGATGTGACGCCTCAGACCGCGATAGTCTTACAAGAAAAGAAAGAGAGCAAAATCAGACTCCCAACAAAAGAGTTTTAAGATGGCGATTAACGTTTTACATGAAAGGGACAAAAACGTAAGAGTTTTTAAAATACATTTGAAGGAGGTAAATTTCCGAATATAGATGGTTGGTCGTTTTGTTTTACGGCATGTCAACCGTCGTTGGGTCATTTTATGATGAGACTGTATGTATTTTTTGTATACGATTGGTTTGTAGATTATTTTTTTGTGGTCGTATATTTTTTAAACAAATAATCTGTAAAGGATAATTTTTATTTAACCCATAGATGTTATCAACATCAGAATATATGGAGAAAAAAAAAACAGAATAATTGAGGAGTTATAGCGGAGAAATACTGTCGTATCTAAACGATACTCCGATGCTAAAACTTAATCGGAAGCTGTCAGTTCAACAGACGACATCCATGTGACAAACGCAATCTAATTACGTCTCATTATATGCATCCACGCTTCGGTCAAGTCCAATCAAAGCAAAGCAAAGGCTTCAACGTCCGAACTCAGCCAACCCTACCGCATTCAAAGCCTCTCAGTCTGATAGCCTAAAAGTAGTTAGCGAACATAAACAGACAGACGCACAAACAATAGATAGGGGATAGACAAACAGACAAGCATCTCTCATATAGGTTTTATTATCGGACATGATGTGGGAAGAGAAGTACATCTACTTTCAACATGCGAATTGACAGATATTTCTTGATCAGAGGCTTTGTTCGTCGGTGAGTTTGTCTGTCGTCAACAATTGAAAACTTTCAAAATAACCGACAAATCTGTTGGTGATTAACAACAGATGTAATAAAGTGTGTAACAAGAATCTCACTAGAGCTGAATATAACAATTGTTTCGGTTCATTACGCTGCAATGTGAGTAAATAGTGTCCACTAGGGAATATCTGGAAGTCTTTTCTCAACCATTAAACCACTTTCTCGCTGATAAGTATATTAAAGTATATTAAATTATATTAAATTATATTATATTATATTAAAGTATATTAAAGTAGGAGTTAACGAGCAGAAGTCTGAAGCACATAGAATCAACGCCGATGTGTCGCAAGGATCCATTCTGGGCATAATCCTCTTCCTGGTATTCATCAGAGGTCTTCCAGATCATTTTTATGGAATTCGCTCCAGACAAGGCATGAAGCCACTTGATGTAAGGGGCTAAAAAAACTACCTCAAGGTCAAAAACTAGCCAACGATAAGTGTTAGATGAATAGATTCCGCTCATGAAATAAGGACTAAAGGACAAAATAAGGGAAGTGAAGGTTACGAGGCTGCCGAAAGTAAACCCACCAGTCACTTTCTACTCTCCATATTCTGAAATCATTCGTTGACATAAATGCAGGCGACACAACTGTCTATGGCAGCACTTCGAAGTGAATTGCCTATCAAGATCTTGCCGTTTTTTTCTCTTCCGACCTGAAGCGCGTCGTGCAATGTGTGGGGGGGTTGTTACTTCTAACACCTCTAAAACCAAGCTTCTCTATCTTCACCACTAACGGTCGAGTCCCCATATTGCCTTAGTTGAAACGAATGGCTCTATAATTCGGAAAGCCCCTTGCTTTGATAAGCCCCTCGTACTGACTTTTACTCCAGACCAAAAATGGAAGATTTACATCAAATGGCTTGCTACGGTTGCTGGGGAAATGGTTGGATCACTCTACCGCTCCAGAAACTACCTGGATCATTGTGTAATCCTCTACTTGTATAAGAGTCAGATCCGTCCTAAAATGAGATATTGCTGCCACATCTGGGGAAATTCCGCTCAGAGCACCTTTTTATGCCTTTACAGAGTACAAAATCTATTTCGCAACCTAATGGGGGATTATTACTACTCGTCCCTTCATTCCCTATTTCACAAAAGAGGCATTGCTAGTCTGTTTCTACTCTATCGTTATGTCTACGGTAAGTACTCGACTGAGCTCCAATATCTGGTTCTTCCATGCAAAACTGTCACGGCAAGAACTCTTTTTCTACCACCTCTGCAAAATACTTTCCTTTCTTCCGCTGTCTAGTTAAAGCCAATCAAAATTCCCATGAACAAAGTTTCTTTCCAAGGACGTCCCTTCTGTGGAACACATTACTTCGGGATTGCTTCCTTGCAGATTGCGACATGGTCGTCTTCAAGTCCAATATCAATAAATACTTATCAAGGCGTCTTGTTGAATAGTGAAATGTTGTCCATCCATTTCAATCCTCTCATGGTGTTGTTCGTCGTCCAGTTGTCAATTTCATTTACCCTCTACCCTCGAGTTACCTTTGGCCTTAGTAAGTGGTGATGCATTAGTATCAAAAGAGACAAAAGAAAACGGTAACTATGTTGATATTTCGATGTTTCAATCTAAAATCAACAAATATACGAGAAAGGCAGGCATGACGAGCGCTTCAAAATCTGCAAAAATGATTATAACGCGTGCTTGCTTTACCCCGCTCCCCCTAATGATTATAACGCGTGCTTGCTTTACCCCGCTCCCCCTAGTACGCTCTTTCCTTCGTGAAACTTGAATTTTCGACGTGACGGTTGGCGGTACAGGAGAACCGCTCACCTATTTAGTTAACTCACAGGGTGGGGCAGACTTCAACAAATCACTGGAGTAGAACGAGCAAGAATCGAGAACGGATATTCTTGGCGTGCGTCCATTCAATCTGAGCGTTTAGCGATTTAAAACTGAAGCGATTTCTTTTCCTACTAATGAGTCACTGCTTTTTAAGGTTCAAAGGTCACTCGGTGATAAGAGGTCATGAGTTTGTCAAGTGCACGGTGAGACAACACCTTTTGGATTGGAGACGATGGTTGAATGTGGACAGAATTTGTTAACGTTTGACTTGTATACGACCATGTTGTAGTCTACTGGGAAGCAGCCCCGTGCTGTTGTGCTCCACAGACGGATAGTGCTTGGAAAGAAACTTTAGGTTTAGGTACACAGAGGAAGAAAATCAAAATTATTTACAGTGGTTGTAGTCTGACGAGTTTTTTTTTATTATGCTGTGAATGAGAACCAGAGTTTGGAACTCATTCGAGCACCTGCCATGATAATAACGATAGAGTAGGGAAAGACTAGCAACGTCTCTTCTGTGAGAAAGAAGCTGTATGATGAAGAGGACATCGCCCACTAGATTTCGAAGTCGGTTTTGTAATCTTTCAAGGCAGGAAAGGATGCTCTGTAAGGAAGAGAAGAAAAAACCTCCACTAGATTTCGAAGTCAATTTTGTACTCTGTCGAGTAATGAAAAAAGAGGTATTAGCGGCACCTCTCCGAATGTGGCAGCAGTACTACATCTAAGGGCGTGTCTGGATCTTTATACGGGTAGAGGATTGCGTAAGGAGGGAGATATTATCTGGAGCGCTAGAGAAAAACGTGACAGACAATCAGACGAACGGTGGATGCATCTAAAGCCCAAAGTCTACTGAAAACGCTGTGTTTGTTGAAGAATAGGACATTATAAAAAGAAACAATGACAAAGTCTATCAATACAAAATAATCAATTTTATTGACAACGTGTCAAGACAATGCTAAATGACGATGAATTGGCGATGAATGAGAATTCAGAGTCTGAGAACGTTCTAGGTGAAAATAGGTGTTTTGCCTGTAAGGGGAAATTTAGTAAGCATGTTCATTTCGGCTGACGCTGTGTGCGTGTACGTGTGTGTAAATCGAATACGCATGGATATGTGTGTGTAAATTAGTGTGCATGTTTTTCCAGTGAAAGAACTTGTGTATCTACTGTCGCTATGTGCAGTAGTTTGTTGAAGTCTCTCGTTATGCGTATGCTGCTTTCCGATGTCCTTTCAGTCCCAAGGGACCTAGAAAGAATGTGTCGTGCGCACATTAGTTTGAAGAAAAGAGAAAGAAAACTGTGTGTTTAGGTTTTTATCTGGAGTGAATATTTCTTGAGGTGTGATTCGGTTGTAAGAAACTGAGCTTTTGTCCAATCGAGAGTCGATACGTAAAAACAACATTCACTGCCGTTGTTGATTCTAACATGTTTACTTTGGAATTCGTTATAGAGGGTTTCGACAAAGAGAGAGTGAGAAAGGCATTTCATTATTATTATATTTTCAATCAGATGGTGTTTCACTGACCACAAAATCGCCATTGGCCACTAAAACGTATGGGTCGGTCATACTTAGCTCCTTATAGTATGTCTCTACGTTTCTTTATTAGAACGTCCCATGATCTGTTACTAAAGAGACATCACAAAAACTTCAACCAATCGAGCACACCCATCACTATACAATGGGTAAACATCTGCGTTTGTCATACAATTGATTTACGCACCTTTCTATTACACAAAATGTTTTCCCGCCTTTCTAGTATTCGCTTCAAGTGATCACGCCTTATTAATTTAGCTATCGATATGTTTATCAATATATCTATCTTTAAAATTTGAGAACTAGTTATTAATTGATGTTTATGTTAGAAATTCACAAAAGGTATATGATTTTTTATAAAGTGTTACCACCCCCTCTTTGCCTCCTTTACATAAAAACTAAAGTAAACTAAATATTGACCATATTACTCACCCTTGCCCATTAATTAGTTTGGGAATAAATCCTATAATAGAAATATATAAACATATACACGTACCTAACTTTATATAAGTAGTTACATATTACTACTAACCAAGTATAGTATGTTTATTTTCCTCTTCTGCGGGTGGTTACACACAAGGTTCGGTGGGGTTTTGAAAAGCTAGCGAACTAGGAAAAGTTCATTCAGACCTACAAATTATTAGCTGAGCAGTACTGTCGGCATGCCCCGGTAAGGGCTCCTCAGGCGGTTAGTAATTAACTTACCCCTTCTCATAGAGAAAAGCTAAAGTTGGGAGGGTAGACCTCCCAATACTGAAAAGTATGTAATAACAGGAAAATAATTATTTTTTAAATTGTACTAATGATAAATAAATCCGAGTAAGCAGTTCAGGTGAACTTCAACAGCTGTGTCCAAAAAAGTGTATTGGTTCACAACATGTACATCATGTCAAAAAAGTGTATTGGTTCACAACATGTACATCATGTTCGAAAAAATGTATTGGTTCACAACATGTACATCATGTCCAAAAAAGTGTATTGGTTCACATGTACATCATGTCCAAAAAAGTGTATTGGTTAAAAACATGTACATCATGTCCAAAAATGTGTATTGGTTCACATGTACATCATGTCCAAACAAGTGTATTGGTTCACAACATGTACATCATGTCCAAAAAGTGTATTGGTTCACAACATGTACATCATGTCCAAAAAAGTGTATTGGTTCACAACATGTACATCATGTCCAAAAAAGTGTATTGGTTCACAACATGTACATCATGTCCAAACAAGTGTATTGGTTAAAAACATGTACATCATGTCCAAAAAAGTGTATTGGTTCACATGTACATCATGTCCAAACAAGTGTATTGGTTCACAACATGTACATCATGTCCAAAAAGTGTATTGGTTCACAACATGTACATCATGTCCAAAAAAGTGTATTGGTTCACAATATGTACATCATGTCCGAAAAAGTGTATTGGTTCACAACATGTACATCAGTTCCAAAAAAGTGTATTGGTTCACAACATGTACATCATGTCCAAAAAGTGTATTGGTTCACAACATGTACATCATGTCCAAAAAGTGTATTGGTTCACAACATGTACATCATGTCCAAAAAAGTGTATTGGTTCACAACATGTACATCATGTCCAAAAAGTGTATTGGTTCACAACATGTACATCATGTCCAAAAAGTGTATTGGTTCACAACATGTACATCATGTCCAAAAAAGTGTATTGGTTCACAACATGTACATCATGTCCAAAAAAGTGTATTGGTTCACAACATGTACATCATGTCCAAAAAGTGTATTGGTTCACAACATGTACATCATGTCCAAAAAAGTGTATTGGTTCACAACATGTACATCATGTCCAAAAAAGTGTATTGGTTCACAACATGTACATCATGTCCAAAAAAGTGTATTGGTTCACAACATGTACATCATGTCCGAAAAAGTGTATTGGTTCACAACATGTACATCATGTTTAAAAAAGTGTATTGGTTTACAACATGTACATCATGTCCAAAAAAGTGTATTGGTTCACAACATGTACATCATTTTCACAGCAATATTATTTATGATGGGATACTCGTAACAAAAATTAATCCCAGAATGCAACTTGCCATAAACTTCAAACCAGATGTTTGTATTAATGTATACAAAATTAAAAGTTTTCAATCTGCATGTAGAATTTCTTCTTCCTAACAAATATCAAGTTCCTATGTCTTAAAGCCTACAAATAGCGGGAACACAACCAGCAGGTAGATGGACACACGTGTGTCATAGTAGTATATACATGATGTCCAAAAGAATTTGACATTATTTCGCAGACCAATAATGTTCACAATTCTTGTTAAAATAACCGCGATTTTTCTACCGAATGTATAGAAAGAGATCAAGATTTTATATTTAATGTTTTATTTTTGTTCCGTATAAGGTTGAGCCGTGTCGTTCACTCCACAAAATTAATTATGTTACATTTTGGAACATTCTCGCATACAGTCACTTAATACTGTGCAGTGTGCCATCGATGCAACATTTGGAAAACTTCACAAATTAGCAAACATTCGGGCTTCGTATGCCAAATTTAAAAAGGGGGGTTACTGATGCAAGGCTAAAAGATCTGGTAGAATATTATCAGCAGCACACGGTAAGGTCGAGCAAGTTTGTGAAAAACTCTTGAATAGCCTCATACAACATGATCACCATCGTAAATGAATACGCAGTGACCCACAAGCGAGGGAGGGCTATTCAAAAATAGAAGCTGTGCGGTCTCCAAAATGGTGCCTTGCGCTGGTCTAAACTCTAAAAATGATAAATTGATATCAAAATAACTTTAAAATATTTACAATATTTACTTATAGCTTTTAACAAACTAATTATTTTAACCCAATTTAATATATTAACATATAATTAAATTTCTATCAATATAAATTAATGTTTCTCAATGTATGGGTAAATTATTATGAAGGTAAACAGTTTGCATACGTTTATCTTTCAATAGATAACATATTTAAAATTAATTATAATATATTTTAGGAATGATAATTTTTACTTTACTAATTATTATAAACTATTCATTCATTGGTGTAATATAACACAAGTGAAATAACCTCTTTATAAATAACGGAAAGTCGTCTCCCTTGAAATAACAAAAAAGGTAAAGATAAATTAAAATTAACTCCCCTTAATTGTGAACTCTCTAATATGAAAAAAAAAAAGCTTTGTATAATTTTAAAGGTATATTATCTTCTTAGAATGACAATGAGTCGTAAAAAAGCTGCTGGTAAAGAGATTTAAAACATTTTGAAAGTATATGTCAATCAAATAATTTACTCTACATTTTATTAGAACAGTTTACAGAATTTTAATTTATTTTCTTGTTGTTTCAAATTGTCTTATAAAGAAAAGAGAAATGATAAATCTGAATTTATTTCTTAAAATATAAGTTCGAAAAATGAATTGGCTTCGAAAGAATTGTAAAAAAACTATTGGTGTGATTCTCTTTTGCATTATCTAAAAAAGGTATATATATATATATATATATATATATATATATATATATATTAATCCCACCCTCCTAAACATATATCCTACCACCCGCCCACACCCTCAACCACCCTGTCACTTTAACTTCATCCCCATACCAGCCTTCCTCCTGTTCCTTTGCCTTCTTTTTTTATTTCCTCCCAACTCTCAAAGCGGCTATTTAAACAATCCCGTACCTCATAAACCCTCCCCCTAACCCCAAATCGTTAACAATTTTGCCTTTTTGTTTCATTTGGATTTAAACCTGGAACGAGATATCATTTGCCTTATTTGGTCCTGGGAGTATATAAAAATGGCCAATTTCTCCCTTTTTAATCCCCTTTAAGTGCGCTTGGACTCACCTATATTTTGAGCACTTGCTCCACACTGCTCCCACGCAAAGAGTTTTCTTCACATTCTACAATTCATTTGACTTCTTTTCAACGGAAATTTACCACCCGGACAATCTGCATATATTTTTCACGGAATTTTTCTTTTTATTCACTGCGTTTTTTTAACAAAAATTCCTTTAATAATAATTTTCATATTTTTCAAATATTTGAACTTTGTTTTTTTCGAAAGCCAACTTATCCATCTGTATTTCTCCTCTGATGATAAGATTTCGATCTTTGAAAAGCCTTGGCTTAAGGAAAGAATAATAAACACTAGTGTATTACTGAATACACCTTGCATTGAACAATTGAAATTTGAAATAAATTTGGACAATCGTCGCATATTTATCACTCTTTTTTTCTTCTATCTCTCTCTCTCTCTATATATATATATATATATATATATATATGTGTGTGTGTGTGTGTGTGTGTGTGTGTGTGTGTGTGTGTGTGTGTATACCTACTTGGTGTTGTCCGGGATAGAGTGACGTCATTTTAGTTTTTAATTTTTATTTGTTTGCATATTGTAAAACTTATACAGCAAAATAAACAAACAGGGCCACAACACTTTTTATATTCTTTAATTAAAAATATGAGTCATGCCCCTTGCTGATTTTGATTTATTGGTCACAAATGAGATATTTTTCAATAATACCATATTTTTTTAACTAGTGCCAATAACATGGTACAACCATAACAAATAAAAACTGGCTAGTCAGAATCAAAGTTTGATGTCAGTTTAAATGCTATTCAGGTCCAACTTTTAATATCTTACAAGTTAACTTGATACGTTTGATATAATGACGGTTAAACTCAGATTCCTATTGTATTTTCTGTTATATGTTCATATCATCATTTATTTCATCACAGCTATCGCGAAGACTCCTCTACAAAAAATTAAAGTTTGCACAAGTTAATTTGTCGCAATGATAAACACATTATACCTAGTTACTGTGTCTGAGGGCTTATGTTTGAAGCTGAGATCAAACCTATTTTCTGATGTTGACTTTCGTATGTTTAGCTATTGGGCCACTATCACCTCCTGGATTTACAGAAAGGGGGAGATAACCCAGCCAACGTTGTAAAGAAGTACCTTGATGGCCCCGCGGGGTTTTGCTTCTATCGACTTTGTAAGGACAGAAAACAGACTGCTCGGCAACTGCAGAGATATATGCTTGCTTAGCTATCGGTATCGACTCGGTGAAATGGACTGTTTTATCTCTGGTGATGCGAAGCCGTTAAAATATATAAGACCCCTGAGGTAGGGATAATTATAAAGAACGGCTAAGTTGGGGATGGGTGAAGGATGGAGATGGCTGTCGTACTAGAGTCCAAAGATTATCTGGGGCTGATTTATTATCTTTGTGTGTTTGCCGAGATCTGACTCATCAAATCCAACAAGTGAAAACAAGGGTATGACTCATCAATGAAGGAATCGATCTTTTTTCTTTTTTTTTTTTGCATACAAGTCGAAACAAACGCTAAGAAAAAAGAACTACGATTTTCTGCTCCCGGCCTAGAGGGGGGGGGGGCATTACCCCCCAACGATTGCTGTTGATAGCTTAAAAATACCATGAACAAGATCTACAAAATAAGATTGCCGCCCCTGCAACAGACATTCCTACATCCACTTTTTTTTTCAGAAATGTACTTACTTGTTTAGGGACCAAACTGATAATTATAGTTTAATTCGAATCTTTTTTTTTATATTTTTTTTTTTTTGCTATTGGGTAACCACTTATTAAAGCCAAGAGCCACTCGAGGATAAAGATTAATGAGACGAGAATGATTGTTAATCGAAAAGACATGTTTATTATAAACTTGAGTTATCGTTCTTCCTTAGCTAGTATTATGGTGAACGAACATATACTACACTGACACCCCCCCCCCCCCGACAGACGATAATATCATGATGAGCGAACACGACTTCCTTCCATCCAAAAAGGAGGAAGTCATTCTTGCGTGGACGATCTTATGAGAACAGAACCGATACTACACTACCCCCCTCCTCAAAAGATATTCTGATTAAATCGAGTCTTGGAGATTTTTCATTCTTTCTGGGAGAATTACCTCCTACAAACACTTAAAAACGGAGGAGGTAATTCCTGGGAGGACAGTCTTATGACAAATGAACCGATACTACACTACACCGCCCATTAAACAATATTCCAATTTAATCAATTTTGTTTTTGTGTTTGTTTTTTAATTTAAAAATGCCTAGTCACAAAATTTTTTATGGTTCCGTGACCTTTTGGCTAAGATCAAAGTGTAGTATCTGTTCGACATCTCAGCGATATTTGACACTTTATTAAAGCCGGAAGTAAATTATCTCCATTGAAAATGAAATTCTAAATAAGTTTTAACACGCTACTCATATTTTCATAAAATCTCTTTATCTTATTTTATTTATAATTATAATAATAGTACTATCGATAAAACGATTGCGTATGTAGAAGAAAATTTGACAATACAAAGTGAAAAGGTATATTACAGAATATTAATTTATTAAAAACTTAAAAATAAATAAATATGCAAATAAGCAAAATCGAGATTTGTTTGAGTGAGTAGGAGATGCCTATATATAGGGTATTTTAATATATTCTCATATCATTGGAATTAAATAATCCTAACGTGTTTTGATGTTAATATAGTTAGGATAGATGAAAAAAACTTCTGCATTTATTCATTTAGATAATAATAATAATAATCACAGGTAATTTGAAATAGAATAATACAACTAGAAATATCGAAAGAACATGATGAAACGAACCCAATAGAATCGAAACTGATAGGGTACATATGTAAGAAATATTTTATAATCTGACACCTTCAACACAAAAAAAAGGTATAGATTAAGACTACAGAAAATTACCACGAAGGGTCTGGAAGGATGGGAAGACCGAAGGGGAAAAGCTCCATCTAGACTGCCACTGGAAGGGCACGAAGAGTACTGGAATCCCGATGAAGCGTACTGTTATTTAGGTGCGTTTTTTACATTAGGACCCGAGCTAACTTTAACCCCGTCGTTAGGGTTACGGTAAGGGTCAGGATCGAAGTAGGGGTTAGGGTTAGGGTTAGGGTCATGGTCAAAGTTAGCGTGGATCCTAATGTAACAAAGTACCGTTATTTAAATTCCAGATAAACAAACGGGCGTTATCATATATATAAGGGGCAAAAAGGAAAATATACTTATAGTAATTCTTCTTATATTTTATCTCCTTTCACTCACCTATTCCATAACCATCTCACTGATTTATTCGAACGGGACGCCTGTCGGTTGATCTGCTCCCAGGTCGGCTTTGTATGGGAGTCTAATTAGTCTACAAAAAGCATCTCACTCCATGTAGTAATGCGCCAAAGCCATCATCTTCATCTTCGCTATCTTGCAAATACGAGTCCATCTATGTATGACTGGCAGCTATGGTTATATCTCTGCGCAAGCACTATGACTCCAGGACCCGGTACATCCAATTTGGTCATTAGCTTCCGAGTGGTATTTGTTGCTAACTCTTTGACCCCTGCATTCTCTTTTTCTTTGTTTTGTCAACTGTGGAATAATCGTGGCCCGAGGTTGCACCCCTTCGCGTCCAATCTTCGTTTGACACACCATCATCACAAGATCCTGGCACGGTCTCGGCGCTATTGTGGAGCCACGAAAGTCGCATTCGTTCTGACCAATTCTGTCAATCGTTTTACGCCCACGCTGTGTATGAAGATCCACAGAACGTTGGTGTATTAACGCCGCTAGTCTGGAACGTCTTGGGATAAGGATCTGCTGGCATTACCGCACTGCTGTATCAGAGAAACTGTGGCCTTGACTTCAGGGACGGGCGATGGTTGAATTCTGCACACTGAAAAAGAAAGGCTGATTAAAATAAGACATTTTTGCCTTTTCTTTAGAAATTACAATTGATTCTTTTAAAGTTCAATTCGCTTCCCTTTATCGTTTATCAGTCCAGCTAATCCCCATCGTAACAGTCGGGAACGAACTGCCTCGCTTGCTGTCTACTCCAGAACTGGTTTCTCTCTCACTAAAAAGGGGAGAAAACAACAGTTGTCAGTCAAATGTCACCCCTTACTTTACCCGGCACCCGCCACAACGAGGGTTTAACCTTTGTAGTTAGTTACAGGTTTCCATCTCTAACAACTCTCACCTAATGACCGGTCGATCACTTGAACACAGGAACGGGGGGGGGGGGCTAACTGACAGCCATAGTATACCTATAAGTTTTAACCTTTAATGAATTCTTAGAACAAAACTGAGGCAATATGTGGTATTTAGAACAACGGTTGCAATATTTTATCAAGTTTGATCTAAAGTTGTGCTAAACAATGTACATCAGACGCTCTTTGTGTGACAATATTAACCAAAAGGAATAAACACATAAAGAAAACTTAACTAAATCAGGCGAGACGACTAAAAAACTGATAAAAGCTTTGACGATGTACAAGTTAGGAACATAAAGGAAACAGAAGGAAAATGCTGAATTGAATCTACCAGGTGGTTTATCTGCGCCTGTCCAGTCAGTGATTGCTCGTTCTTCTGTCCTGTGCCCATAGAGTTCTCCACACTCTTTTTTTCTTCTCTTTTCTTTTCTTACGGCGCCAAATGTAACCTTACTCCATTCGTGTGTAGATCTTCCAAACAATTTGAGGATAAATAGATCTGATCACCTTGGTTGACGTAGTCAGTCCTCGGATACGACAGGATTAGTTTGGGGACAGCGCCTGTCTTATGATAGGACCAATGTTCGTTGTGTAACCATGCCGGCCCCTCGACGCTCGCAAACCTATAAAACGCATATGCGGCGGGTTTCCTCTTGTTCTGGTCATATCGATTCTAGTATTGGTGATCCTCGAGGGCACAAGCACTAATTTACAATTTGCATTCAAAGCAAGTAACAACGCAGATATATACATTCTACAAACTTGACTTGATGAACATGGGTGGGTGTCGTTAGGGCCCCGTCGTCTACACTTCTGAGCTAAACCTCCCATCTCCTAAGTCCAAGATATCAGCTAAGACTTAATTAAGATCTCACGAATATGTCTGCCTGTCGAGGCCATTCACTGTCATCCGCTCGAACTTATATACTCGCCTGCATCTGCTTTGTCTGCTCGTCTCGTTCTCGTCTTTGCGACTTTCCTCGAACCGATCTGTCCGTAAAATATATCTACTTTCGACCGGAAATCCTAAATGTCCAGCCTTTTTCTCAGTTACTCTCAGCTGACCACCGGAACTGGTTACACGCGGTTGTTCTCCAGCCCACTTTCTCCATCGTTATCTTGTGGTCCCGGCTTAGGGAGGAAGAGGGGAATTCTATAGTATCACATACCCCGCGAATAACACGTTCTTCACCGAGCCGTGACAATCTTTTGTCTCCTCTTTTCAGTTATAGACCGCTATTCGGGATGTGCGATAGGCAGACATACAATTAAGTTACAACACGATAGCTAACATGATAGGGTTCTTTAGGATAGAGAAAATAATGCTGCCATTAAGTTCCGAGGAAGGAATATTTTATACTCGGTGAGTTGAGGTAGTTTGTAGTTAATATTGACTTAGAGAATGTCTCTATCTCCTTAGGGTAGCTGGATGTTTGTGTCGAATTTGCCCGAAGATAAGCGACGTGTGTCGTCGACGAAATAGCTAACTATCTGCCTGATTTATTCTCCGACTCTCACTGACTGACTTAGTTTATCTTTGGTTATTTTCAATGTCCACTTAGTTTATATAAAAATCCTCTCCCATTCTCTCTTGCAAATTCGACCAAATTCCTCCTTCCATATGTTTTTTTCGCCCCCCCCCCGGTGAAGACCAACTTATGTTTAGAAGAGAACAAACAAACAACCATGAATGTAAGATATCCTTATCATTTCCTCATCTCAACCAAAATATTAATTTTTGCTTAGAAAAAGAGACTTTATTGTTTTCTAAGAAGGCCCAATGCTTACTTTTAGCAAGATATCAACATTGTGTATCTTCCATGTTGGGGGTCTTTAGCCTTGGGTCAATCAATTAGTGTCAACCTTCCCCGAACTCGGGGTAGGGCAGTAGTTGAAGAAATAAAACAACCAAATAATTAAAGAAAGCTTTACCGGGTCACTGTGTTTATGCACTGAAGATTGTATCAGACCTTTTGTCGGAGTTAGCACTTGAATTCTACAAAGTTCTTTTCCGCTTGTCAGAGAGTCAGTTTTTGTAATAGGTATTGCGTTCATGGTCCACATTCAGGACTATTCAATGTTGTCTGATCCACCTGGCTGTGGAAAAATTTCTGACGAAAAAGTAAATATGCCTGGTTTATATTTGTAACCCAGCCCTTCCTATCAGCAACCAGTTACCGTCGCCCTCACGTCATACTGTTGGCTGATAACTCCGGCGTTGGTTGATGTGGCGAGGCCGGATTTTTGTCCACCCTCGTTAAAAAGTCCCGGTGGGGTCGAGACGTCTTCGACGACGAGGCAGTACCTCCTCCCACGTCGTGTTTGTTAATCGGGAAATAAAGTCCGACGTTGCCCAGGCGACTCAACAACGAAGGGGAGACTGGTACACGTAGAAATAAAAATAAACTTGTAAATTAAACAGTCCGAATATTAAAAACACGAGAATATTCTTGATTTTGGTTAAAAGGTAAGAATATGTATTTTTCCTCGGAAACTGGCATATACAGAGACTCACCTTATTTTCTAGGTAGAGGGTGTTAATTGTATTTCGTTCTAGATTGGGGTTTTGTTTGGGGGTGTTCAACTTCGACTTTGAAATTCGCAAGTTAGTTGACGATTGACTTGAAAAACTTTTAATTCCGCATTTTCATAAAAGCAATACGCTCGATAAAGGAGAGAGAGGGCAGGCGTGCACCTCCCCCAACTTCTACTTCTCAGTCTCAATCTGACTTTACTGTTTCTCTCTTCGAACTCTTAATTTCACGCTCTACACCGCTTTATTTACTCAGGCAAGATCACCTGGCATCGCCCGGACGAAATCTACTTTCCTCAGCCAGCGAGCAATCCGATTTTAAGTTTTTTAAGATTTGTTTTCTCTCTCCGGTTTTATTCGGCCCTTAATTGCTCAAGGTTAATCTTCTCTACCAGCCTTAACAGCTCCGGCATCTTTTCCAACGTGATACGGGGAAATTCTTTAAGTAACGGCTCCCATAGCTTGGTCCACTCATTCGCATTGATCTATACCAATTGGAGAAAAGACACCTTCGTTTCGAATCTCTCATGGGGTTGACAGTAAGAGGCAAGAGAAATTGCGACCCCAGAGGCTGCACATCCCATGGGCTATTCAATAACTGACAACGAAGGCGTTACACTTATCGACTTGATCGATCCCCTTCAGACACTCATGACAGTTATATCTCCCTCTGGGTGACCACCACCCAGATTCCATCCGCAACACTCACTGCTAATGGCAACATTATTCAGAACTTCCACCTGACAATTTTTTTTATATTAGCCTCGTCTTTCTTGAACAGGTCGAGCACACATAGCGTGTGGCTCCCTGTTACGTAGACCGGGCTCACGGACACACAGGTCCTCAGTACAGCTGTCTCGCACTTCTTCATCTCATATCCTATTAAAGGCATGAATTTCATGATTGTCAAATTAAGGACTATAAACTCCGTTGCTAGTTTATACATGGCTACTGCTACAAACTTCTGAACAGATTGGGGGTAGGGAATGGGTAAATTCATGCCCTGATGAATCTCAAACGTGCTGTCTCTATCCGACAGAGGGATAGACTCCAATACCAATCGTGTGTACTGATCTAACCACGTCGCACACTCCAAGGCATTATAGTACTTCCATAATTGCCCGGTCAGGTCTAACGGCAATCTCAATTTATGGGGGTAATTTGATTTATATCTCAACAGGACCTCGCTCAATCGTTCAGAAATCACTATGCTCGGTGATAAGTGTCCTAACTACAACATATCCAGTTGCTCCATCAACCTTGCCAAGAACGCACATATCAGATCACTGCCAATAACTGCAAATACTGCTGTACAAACCCTTCCAGTTCGTGTATCTCCTCGCTTATAGCCACGGTCACGTTATGTATTTCCCCTCAAACGGCGTACACCTAGGAAATCAACTAATTCAGGCTTCCCTTATTCCGATACAGTCCCAAACGGTGCACTAATGGCCCTCCCAACAGTGGGTAAAAGTGCCCTTTTCTGCCTCGTTTGTAATAGATAGATTCTTTCTAAATAGAGGCTCACATCTCTTCACTCGCAATCCAACGCTCGCGTCTCATGCTCCACTGAGTGAAACAATCGGGGTAGTCGACTCTCTCCCAATACCACCTAGGTATCCACTGTCTGACCGCGATCAATTTCATGACCTCAACCCCAGCTGGCCTAATATCACTTTATACGGCTGCAAATAGATCACCAGAGTAATCAACCACTTCGGTCTGGTGATTACAACTTCGCTGGTCTTTTTTAACACGGTGTTCGCACTGTTCCACGTTCCTACTCCGGTGACCACCATCAACAACCTTCCATATCTGCAACGAGATGAAGAAAAGAATCGATGTCAGGTAATCTCCTTTAATCTTTATTTTTCAGGACTCCCACCTGACAATTTTTCCTAATTTTCCGTCCAAAATTGCCTGCGAGTTGGCCAGCGGCACAACCACCAGTGTACCAAACGCGGGGAGTGGGGGCTCCACACACAAGTCGACACCATCCACCCCCTACCCAAATGCTACTGTGTTTCGTTCCCTTAAGAGCTTCAATGGCAGTTTATCAACAACCGGGGTCGCCTTCTCCTGCTACAACTTTTTCCGGATTTGGAATAGCGGTATCACATTCCCATCCTCCCACTCACTTGACTCTTCGTCAGTCGGCTCCGTGGGTCTCTGTAACTTTTCCCCTTTACCTGCGGAAATCCCTTTCGTCATATCCGGCTTCTCATGCCTCACATGGTTTATTAAAACCCTCCCCTCTTCTCCTTCTGATTCACTACTCGTTTCCACGTCTTCCGGATCAACGAGAGTTACATTTCTCGGTCTTTTCCTCTTATCTGGCGGCTCGGGTTCCTTCCAAACCTTCTAATTTGGCACATTTTAGATCACCAGTGTGTGCCCGCTTGACCTTTTTCCGACACCTGATCCCAAATTACAAATGACACTGAACCGGTCTGTTCAATGATCCGATAGAACGGAGCCCATTTCGGTCCAACTTACCCTCCGTTACGGTTAGCTTATCGTACATGGGATCTCCCACTTGAAAATCAACTTCCATGCGGTTTTCGTTTACCCTTGTATCTCTTTTCTTCTGTACCCTCTGGACCCTTCGTCCTACCTGAGCGAAAGTCTTATGCTGCTGCTCCAGGATCAACCTTCAAGTTGTCAACGGATAGGACGACGCCTCGCCAAGACAGCAAATAATACGGCGTGAACTTTGAGGTGTCATTTATCATGAACCTCACTGCTGCTAACGTCTGGGTTAAGTACGCATCTTAATTCTCGTGGATCCTCTCGGACAGTTTAGCCAACACATCGGCCAAAGTGAACGCGCTTCACCTTTGCGTTACTTTGGTAAATTGAAGTAGCCACGTGTTGTATGTTCAATCCTTCCAGTGTCTCTTTCATCATCTGGTTTACATTTTCTTGTCCATTGTCCGTGACCAGCTGTTCAGGTGCTCCATACCTGGGGTATACATCCCTCAATATTAGATCCGACACTGTCTACACACCTTCATATCTGATATCGCGGAGACCTCCAGCAAATTCGTTAACCAGTTCACGAGGCTCAGAATATACTGGTTACCCTGAGGGGTCTTTCCATATGGTCTTGAAATTGCCATGCTCACTTTTTGGAATGCATAATCGGGGATATCTGTCTTCATGTTCTCCGTCTTCGGCTCTGCGCCTGGCAGATTACACACGCTGTCACGTGACTGGCCACCTCGCAATACAACCGAGATCAGTAGTTATTCCTTCCGATAAACTCGTGTGTTTTATCAATCCCCATATGACCGATGTTTTCGTGACACTGCTCCAGGATCTCTGGCCTTAACTCGGCGCACAAACAATGAGGCTTCTTCTCTCAGCCTTCTTGGTGATATCACACATCACTTCTTCCTGTATAACAAATCAGGAGGTACTGTTTGTCGCTACTTTAGCTCAGAGAGTGGCGATGTAACTATCAATCTGGCTCTCCCCTATTATATCTCTCCAATGAAGGTGACTGATCTACGACCCTTCATCCTCGTCCTCACTGTCCCATTCCGGACGCTGTCTCATCCGGTGAGAGTTGATTACGCCTATCTGAAAGGCCCTAGCACCCACTCCTGTTATCACTTTACTGATTCATGGCATTGCGGTCAGTTGCTCCTTAAGTGACTCAAACGCCCTCTAACATTCCTCAGTCCACTTAAACCTGACATGCTTCTCTGTCAAAGCTATCAGTGGTCCAGCTAACCGACTAAGAGCTAGCACGAATCGACTGTAGTATTTGATTGTACCTAAGAACCCTTGGGCCTGCCTCGCTGTCGTAGGTTCTTACATGGCCCGGATTACCTCGACTTTGTTCAGATCTGGGAGGATTCCGTCCTAGTCAATTATGAAGCCCAAGTACCTAGTCCTCTCTTTTGGGAACTGGAACTGCGGTAGTTTCAACTTCAGCCCGTGCTATCTCAACCTCCCAAATATTTGCTATAGATGTATAACATGCTCATTTGGGACTCTTGGAAAATACCATGATGTCGTTCAGGTAGGCAATGGAAAATCCTCCATGCCTATCGACATCAGCTGCGTGAACACCCTGAGGACACTCTTCCTGTCAATACTTGCGAAGTTTCGGGCCTCGACTAAAGTTCGTGGTCTACCCTTTAATACCTTCCTATGTGTCTCTCTCGCATAGTCTATCGATGAACACATCGATGAGAATGACATGTACAGGTTCACACAAGCGAATATCTCGGCCAGGGAAGGTCAAAATCTTCATCCACTTTTCAAGCTCTTCATGGCTTCATTTCTCTGTACCACCTGATCTCGTAAGCCTCTGGACAGCCTCGATCGTAGTCCGTTTACTAGCTGCTCCCGAAGATCATAAAAAAGCTCTAATAAATGTTGAGGCCGGTTCTATAGTTCCTTCATAGCTCAATAGAACTACCTATCGGTCTTACAGACTGAAAATTACCCTTTTATTTCTGAAGCCCTTCGGGTCCCCCCTTGTAAGTAGGAGCATTGACCCACCCTACGTAGTTCCTGATCCTACTGTGGATCTCTTCTACATCACCTACTGCCTCTGCAGTCTCCAACTCATGATCACTCATCATATCACACCGGATCCTACAGTTCTTCTATTTTTCCCACTCACCGGCAAAATCAGAAGAACAAAACAATAATTCTACACCATTTTTTTTTCAACTCAAAACTGAGACAAATTAATTCCTAATACATACACTGTTGAGATAATGCTCAATTCATGTACCGTGACAGACCTTTTCGTTTTGTTTTGTTTTGTTTGGCATAATTTTTGGTTATTCGGACTACATACTCATCTTGAGTGTCATCATCACGACGTTTCGGCCGCTGTAACCTCCGGCCTTCTTCAAGTGTATCTCTTCGAACTCGGGAATATTTCTGTCAAGCTCGGGAATCTGGACAGAGTTTCGAAGGGGACCATTTATTTAATCCACCGTGGTAGCATGCTTTTGTTCCGTCAGCCATGACTGGGAGAAGTCTTCAGTAATTCGCAATTCTTCGTATCGCCCGCACCGAGGATTGAACCTTCCACCTTCAGATGACTATCACTTGGAACTGAATTTAACTTAGTCCTATATCCACGTTGTGATGATAGCACTCAAGATGAGAAATGTAGTCCAAATAACCAAAATTATGCAAATTGTTTTGTTTTGTTTTTTGGTCAGGCAATCAAAGCTCCTGGGCAACGCCTGTTTAGGAATAGTCTGTCTGTTTTTTAGGCTCAATAAAACAATAAATAATATCAGATTTATTTAAGCATTCTTTCAATCCGTCTATATATCAGCACTTTTAAAATAAAGATATTAGCGATTGACAGTTTTATCCAAACACACGTTTATTTTACCATTAAGCTATCTAACAAATACCCTTGAACAAAATGGCGTCCTTTTCGTCACGTGAATTTTCGCCTGGCCCGAAGTAAAACATTTCTAAAATACAAAATCTTAAACAGACCAAAATGACTGTTTACAATTTTACCCATAACTTGCAACAAACTTAACTCCATCGTTAAACAAATTATTGAATAATAATAATAATAATAAAAACTTCTATAAATAAATGAATACAAGATGTAATTACGATGTCATTAAAATGCAATTATTAATTGACGTTATTTCATTTTAATTGATCATAATCATTTAAATAATTCGAGTTATTATGCCTAATTGTAGAAAGCGCTTAGTTATCGAAAGTATTTTTGCTTGTAACATATTAAATGAATTAAACATTTTCAGGTGAATACACACACGCACGCACACACACACGCACGCACACACAGCTGCTTTTCATCATTTCTGGCAACAGTAAAATTAAACATTATGAAGTTCAGCTCAGTGGTTGCAGTAACAAAACTGATAAATGAGGTCTGAAACGACTTTTCTTTTAAGTGGATCGAATTTGAGTTTTGAAAAAGACAATTGATAATATTTATCTTTCTTTAAAACACAGTTTGTATTATAGGAGGCTGATCTTCGCATTAATTGTAAGACTAACTCCTATAATAATTTGTAAAAAGTTCATCAAATGAAATGAAAACAAAGCCCTTATATAAACAACAACGATGTGTATGTATTAAAGTGAACTACACCGTCGGGTGTAGGTTGATGAAAGTTAAAACAGTGTCACGGTGAAGGAAGTAAGATGTGTCGGCCGATGGTTTGAGCAGTATATCTGTCAGTGGAGAATAGCTTTGCTTCGATATCAAGTTGATCAGGGCAGGAGAGAAAACGTCTTTTTTCGTTGATGCCTGGAAGCTCTCTGTCATTGCTGTGTAAATTTGTGGTGAAGAAAGATGCGATTCGAACGAACGCCAAAAAGCTACTGGCTTAAATAGCCATCCCTTACTTTCTCCGGTTCGCTTCCAAAGGAATTTAAGAGTTTTCACAGAGAAATGTTTGTAGCGACCGGGGTCACTATTTAAGTAGCGACCACCATTTATGTGTAGGGACGTGGTCAAATTTATGTAGCAGCGGGAACTTTAGCTGATTAAGATGTTGTATCTTAGAGAAAATGCTAAAATTCACGCTTACATTTAAATTGTTATAAGAAATGTTTAAAACAGAAAAACAGATAAAACATGCATAAAAGTTGAATGAAGGAAGAATGAAGAAAGTAAATATTTAAAGAAACTATATATATATATATATATATATATATATATATATATATATATATATATATATATATATATATGCAAAATACAAGACATTAATTTATCATTTTAAAGTTCCGGTAAGGAAGTCATGAAATGTGTATGCCTGTAATTTAAGAGTGTATGCGTGGTGTGTAGTTATACGAATGTGTGTGTGTACACGTGAGTTGATATTTTGTCGGAGTGCGTAAGTGTACGACTGTGTGAGTGAGAATTGAATAGTCGTGTAAGCATTTGTGTGTGCGTGTGTGCCTTTGTCAGCAGTGTGTGTAAGCATGTGTGTGCGAGTTGAATGGTGAATGGTCGTCAAACGAAGCGTCCCTCGCCCAGAAGGACCAGGCGAGTCTAGACGTGTCTTTCTGTTAAGCGTCGAAGTAAAGAAAGAGAGAGATTTTGTTGCTGCGGTCTGCTTTTATATTTTATGACTAGTGATCGTGCGGGCCTATTTGGGAGCAACCCACGTGACAGCCATTTTTGTTTTTTTTAGTAATTTTGTTAAGTTAATGCTGGGAGCTGTTTTTTGAAAACAAAATTCTGATTTTGTTTTCAGCTGGAATTTGGGGGCGTGGCTTGTGTTTTTTTTTTGTTTTTGTTTTTTGCCCACGCCGTCGGTTAGTCAACTTTATAGGATTGGGACAAATGTTACTCCTATATGTTAACTTAACATTTTCCAACCAGTGGAAATAGTTCCCGCTCGAATTCAACGTAACAATCCGAGCCAAGTTGGAAATCTCAATAAAAGCGGAAAAAATGAACTAACGAAAGCAAATCTAGACTGGCGGACATTGGAAGAGGATCAGAACGTATACACCCCTCCGACCTTTGGTCAGAGGGAAGCGAAGGGAACAATTCAAACGCACATACAAGCTCTCATCATCTCGCGCACGCATTTCTCCACACTAACGAATCAGGCAAAAAACGAGAGTCAGTCGAACTAAAACGAATGGCTACCCATTCACACACACACACACACACAAACACACACACTAACAGAACAAAGGAAGGCCCACGCATACACAGTGTCACACTGTCTATTACTCACACACGCATATTCACACTAACCAAGTGCAAGAGAAATCCAAACAACTGCACTCAAGGGAACAGCCAGAATCCTGAAAAGAGCTCTCGGTTGATGTCTGTAAATAGCGGGTGATCGTATGGCATTTGGAAGAATGCCCCGTCCCCAGCAAATAAAAGAAAATGAAAAGAAAAATGTTTTTAAAAAGAGAAACAAATATATAGACATACACATCCGTGGCCCTCATGTCTGTTTATTCACTGAACATTTTCTACCAAAACACGAGTTTGCATCAACTTTCCAAAATGAACATTTCTTGACTAGAAATTACTTTTATATTCACGTAAAATTATAGTTGTATAAATTTTTTGTTATTTAATCATGTTTTCTTTGATTTTTGATTTACTCTGTTCATGCTTTGAGTTAGCAATTTCTAACTGGTCCCCTATTCATAACATTCATGTTTTTATCCATCTTTTTCATTCGTCAATTCAGCTACATTTATATTAATTGTTAGCGTGGTCCTTGGCAATCCCCAAAGAGGCTGTCGTCGTCAAAAATACACGATCCGAAGTCAAGAGCAACGCTACATAAATCCAAAAGTTCTGGATGTAGTCCTTCAAAGGTCCAGTAGAAATTGATACGCTCTGGAGTCTAATTAGTCCTCATGTGACCAAACAATCTCGCAGGACTGCTCTCCACAAGAGGAAAGAAAGGTCAATGCTTATGACTTCTACAGTATAATAATAATAATAATAATAATAATAATAATAATAATAATAATAATAATAATAATAATAATAATAATTCCTAGCAGATGTGACAATATTAACTGGCCCTACGAAGATCGGCGCCCAGCATACACGGCTAGTATAAATTGGCCCAGTAGAATATAATATAATTTCTGGTTTGAAATAAAAGTATCAATTTATATTGTCAGAGTGACCTATAGACCTCTTATGTATCCATAAACATTAACCAACATTTGACCTCAAATAAACAAAATGAGAATTAGCTTGATAAATAACATTTCTCCACTGAAGATAAACAAGTTCATATATCAATTATATTATCAGAGTGACCTATAGACCTCTTATGTATCCATAAACATTAACCAACATTGGACCTCAAATAAACAAAATGAGAATTAGCTTGATAAATAACATTTCTCCACTGAAGATAAACAAGTTCATATATCAATTTATATGATCAGTAACCTCAAAACATCTTCAATCTCAGATGGCATTGTCGCAATTGAACCTTGTTTTTTTTTCAAATTAGAAAACAGTGGAAATGTAATATACTTATAATTTGGATAAGGATAAACAATTTTCAAGTTTGGTTTATATTGTCAGAGTGACCTATAAACATCTTATGTCTCAATAACATGATCGAAGTTGAACTTTGTTGTTAGATTCACAAGCGATTTCCATATAAGTGAGTTGAAGTTGAGAGAGTTAGTCAGTCGGTGATAAGCATTGGGCGAGGACGAACCAGTCGGTGATAAGCATTGGGAGAGGACTGGCCAGTCGGTGATAAGCATTGGGCGAGGACTAGCCAGAGTTACACCAAGCAGACCGCGAATTACTCAATGAGAGAAACGGACATAAGAACCCTTCTCTATCCGTGAAAGATATCACACCTATCGGGATACGTGTGTCCTCGCCCAAGCTTAGAACAGCACGCCACTGATAGAAGGATAAATTGTCCATCGGTCCAATTACATACCAGAGTGAACTCAACATTATCTGACCAACTGGCCTAGTGACTCAACAAGTGTATATTTTATTTCATTATTCATTATTAAGAATAATTATTTTCTGAGAAAACCACAACGGACTTGATTTCTTCCCTTCAACAGTTCTGCATGAATGACCTTTCATTCCACAGGGGTCCCGAGTCGCTGATTCCCCCTCAACGGTCACCCACTTATCTAAACAAACACAACGTGGGGTGGATGTGACCTTATGAGAGGCCTCTTTGACAACCGTGGCCTTTTTCGGAGCAGCAACTTTTGTACCAACGGGATCACGTGACTTACCAGCACATAAGCGGCCAACTGGTGACGTTACGGGTGGGTTAAAGGGCTTTTCACAGAAATTCCACGGTGCTTTCTATACTAATCTGTATAATCGACAGTTAATAATAATATTTATTTTGAAATAATAAATGTCATTAAGAGTGATTACTATTTTTTTTTAAAAAAGGACGACTATTTCTGTTTCCGTAAAAATAATTGTCATTGTCAGCTAAATATTCTTTAAATAATTAAAACAAATGTCTTTTTATTTATTTATTTATTTAAAATTGTAGCAATTTATTTTTTTAAACAATAAATATTCTCTGTCTTCTTACCGTAAAAATAATTGTATATTAAATATTCTTCAAATCAACGAATGTCACTTTTTTAAATGTAATCATTAAAAATTGCACTGTTTTACTCAACGAAATAACAATTTGATGTTGGAACAATTCATTTTAAAAGTGTAAAGTCAGAATTTGTTTAGCAACATCAGAGTAATCACCAATCAGCATCTTTGCTAATCGGACGATCTGATTTTTTAGTGTGTCTACAGCAGAAACCTAATACATACCTGGGCAGTATCACTAATAAGATATTCTGGACCATTCATAAGTTGGACTAAAGAAGAACTCAGGCACCTTGACCAGAGAAGTAAAAAATTAATGACCATGCACAACGCACTACATCCAAAAGACGATACGGACAGACTCTACGTGAAGAAAAACGAAGGGGGAAGAGGACTGGTAAGTATAGAAGACTGTGTGGACGACACTAAAAAAGAGCTGGAGAAATACATAAACCAGAACACAGAAAGGCTGATCACCGCAGCAAGAGATACCGTTCCAACGAGCAACTCGGAAAGCACCGAAACCAGAAACAAAACGACAAGAAAAGAAAATTGGGAGGGAAAACAACTACATGGACGCTTCAGAAGACTGACAAGAGAAGAAACCAACGAAAATAGCTGGGCATGGCTAAGAAAGGGACACTTGAACAAAGAAACGGAATCTTTACTGATGGCTGCACAGAACAATGCGATTAGGACAAACTACATTAAAGCTAAAATAGATGAAACCCAGGAAAACAGTAAATGCAGACTGTCTGGACAAAGAGACAAAACAGTAAGTCATAGAATAAGTGAATGTAGCAAACGTGCCCAAAAAGAATACAAGAACGGACATGACTTTGTAGAGAAAGTAATACACTGGGAACTGTAACAATTGAATTTCGAATACGCAGACAAATGGTACAAACATAAACCAGAAACAGTACTGGAAAACGAAAATCACAAAATCATCTGGGAAATGGATATACAAACAGATAAACTCATACAAGCAAGAAGACCGGATGTTATCATAATCGACAAGAAGGAAAAATCTTGTAAAATTGTAGACTTCGCTGTTCTAGCAGATTACAGCATGAAGATCAAAGACACAGAAAAACGAAGTAAATACACAGAACTAGCCAGAGAACTGAAAGGAATATGGAGCATGAAGTTAGTATAATACCAATAATCGTAGGAGCACTAGGAACAATCAAAAAGAAAACTGTAGAAAAGACTGGGAGAAATCAAAGGGACCATCGAAACCATACAAAGGACGGCAATGATCAAAACAGCTGCAATCTTAAGGAAAATCCTCGAATGTGGAAACCAACCTGCATAAGCTACAAAGGGTAACCAGTCACAAGGAATTCACAACAGGAAGAAAACAAAACCACATGAAGAACACCACAACACGAACCAAGGAACAGAAACTGCAAGAAACATCACTAATACCCCCCCCCCAATAAATTACACCGGCCTCAGCTAAGACCACACAAAAATAAACCAAGGAATAGAAAGTACAAGAAACACTATAAGCTCTCCCCCTTCTCTTCCCATCCCACCCAAAAAATAAAAATAAAATTAAGAAAATGTTTTTTTTTAATTTAAAAATTACAAAAAAAATGTTTGTAATGGTGCTGGCTTAAGCTGACACCATACAAAATAATTGTAGAGGGTCGAGGAGGATGAGAAGATCGAGGAGGAACAGCACAAACCAGACCTCCACTGGAAAAAGGCGGAGAATGCTGGGACTTTGGGGGCTTACTACCACCCAAATCCCAGAAAAGACCAATGGTCCTTACCAGCGAGAAATCAATGGTAAGTGGCTGTTGCGATACCACAGGGTTATTTGCGGTGGTTATCGAAAAGAGGTGAAGAATACTGGAAATCTGGGGAGGCTTGTTGTCACTCAAACTCCAGGAAATACCACTGGTTGTTGTCGGTGAGCAATCACTGACAATAATCTGTGTGAGAACCCATAGTGAGTACACATAATAATAATAATAATAATAATAATAATAATAATAATAATAATAATAATAATAATAATAATAATAATAATAATAATAATAATATAAAAGAAGACGAACCAACGAAATTGCCCATGGAAACCCATAAGCATGGTTATGGAAAGGACACTTGAAAAGAGAAAATAAATTGATATTGACACCCGCACAAAAAACAATGCATACGGAACTACATAAAAGCCAAAAGAGACCCAGAAAAAGAGCAAATATACACTCTGTGGGCAGAAAGACGAAACAATAAATTACATCATAAGTGAATGCAGCAAGCTGGCTCGAAAGTAATATATAAAAATAGACATAACTGTGTCAGGGAGATAGTCCATTGGGAACTGTGCAAACGACTGCACTTTAAACATACAGACAAAGTGTACAAGCACAGACCGGGATGGAAACAAAAGGCATACAATTCTTTAGGACAAGGAAATAAAGAGGAACAAATTTACCCAACCAAGAACATACTATTCTGTACTTCTGTAAATACAGTCTTGTTAATATACAACCGTGTTGTCTTAATTAAGGTCACAACACTGGCGACGATGATTCGAATCTATGTCCCACAACAATGGCGACTAGGTACTCGGACTTATTCGGACCAACTTAATTCTAACGTATGCAAAGAATTCGGACTTATTCGGACACGAAAATAACCCGGACTTATGTTGCATACAACACTGGCAACGAAAATTCGGATTTATGTCAGATACAGCATAATCATTATACAACTGCAATCTTGGATTTTCGAAAAAAAAAGACTTTAGTGGTATGCTCTAGATAATTGTTAATTATAACAATAGAGCGAGAAGTTGAAATCAAGCTGGATTTTTAACAAGCAAAGTGTGTCAAATCTGAAAAAAAAAACACTCCAACGTCGGGAAGCACGATTGAAGAAAAGAATTGTGGTTCTGGGTAGGACGTAACTGTTTTCTAATCAACGTTTGGAAATTTACGTCGTTCGACCGCGAAGGAAAAGGTAAAAAAAAAAAACAGATTAGTCGATTTTTTTTTAATCAGAAACACAAAAATAAGTTTCAACGAGCTTATTTTTTCTCTCCGTGAGAGGTTAAGAATTTATCTCCCAGTAAGAAAAGCTACGACAGTGTAAATATATTGGAAAGTGACGAAAAATAAAGGAATTTAAAAATACTATTTTAGAAATTTTCAAACACTAACATTAGCAACTGAAATTGCAGAACAACAAAAAATGAATACAAAAACAAATTAGATGCAGAAAAAATGGAATGTTAGAAGAAGATGGAAACAGAAAAGAAGAATTCCAAAAACAGAAGAAAGAACAAGTGGAATATCAGAAAAAAATGAAACGGAAAAATAAAATATCAGAAAGAACAGATAGAATATCAGAAGAAAATGGAAAGAGAAAAGTTGAAACAAATGAAAAGATTTTATGAAATGTTTCTCATGCCCAACAGGAGCAGAAATTTTTTCGCAAATTATCGAATGAGGGTTAAAATAGTAGAGATAAAAGTGCATTTTCACAAAACACGATTTGGAACACTATTGATAATTTTAAGTACGATCCTGAAAATAAGATTATGTTTGCTTCGTATCTCAGACTATACGAGAACATTTATAATGCGAATTGGACCGATTTTAAGGTTCGTTTGCTATTAAGAAAATTGGGTACGGGTAAACATACCAAATTCGTCAGTTATATTTTGCCACAAAAAACACAACGATCTTACATTTGCTGAAGCGATACAATTATTGACTAAATTATTTATCCCTAAAACGTCTCTTTTTCACAAAAGGAAATACGACAAAGACTACACGACTTTTGCTAGTGTAGTTAACAAATACTGCGATAATTTCAAGTTGTCAGAGTTAAGTGCTAACAATTTTAAATGCCTTATATCTGCGCAAGTATTAGTATCGAATACGGAAATCGGAAGGGTTCTTAATAAACTAGAGAGTGAATCTGGTTCAACACTCCAACATATCGCAGAGGACTGCCAACGTCAAGATTCAAAAGAGGTTTAACAAAGTAGAATGTCACATATTAGAAAAATCCATAACAAAAAGAAAATTACTTCACAAGGTAAATTTGATAAACAAAAGAAAAATAATCCGTCTCCTAAACCGTGTTTCGGTTGCGGGCAACTGCATTTGTACAAAGATTGTACATATAAAATGAAAAAGGTGTTTAATTGTGATCGCATGTAACACAAAAGTACACACTGCAGAGTAAAAAATAAAATTTAAAAAGCTTTATTAGATTCGCTAAATGTGACGAAGTGGAAAATATTATGAAGTTTATACAAGTAAGAATATTGAATAAGAATATTAAAATGCAACTTTACTCAGGCTCAGATTTGTCAATCATAAATCTTCAAACCTGAAAGAAAATTGGAAAAACAACTTTGATGAGAACTAAAAAATGTAGCCAAAAGCGTCACTGGAGAACAAATAAAATTTGAGGGCGAACTAATAACTAAAGTCACAATTCAAGGAAAAACTGTAAAATTGAAAATGTTTGTGATGAACAATTCAAGCAAGTCTTTGAACATGGATTAGATGGTAAAGTTTCAATTATGGAATATGCTTATAAATTCATTTTATCAAAATATAAAAACCTTAAATGCTGAAGCAGAGAGGCTAAAGAAAAAATTGAAAGAAAGTTTTTCAGAAGTTGTTTTTTCTGGTGGACTGGGAAGATGTAAACAAGTAACTACAAAGTTTGAATTAAAACCGAATATTCAGTCGGTTTTTTTAAGAAAATAAATGTTCCATTGATTCCATGTCATTAGATAAAATTGACATGGAATTAGATAAACTCGAAAAAATGGGAGTGTTATCGAAGGTTGAATACGGCGAACAGTTTACGTAAAAAGGTAAAGAAATTTGTGTGTGCAGATTTTTCCATGGGTTTGAACCAGGCACTAAAAGATTATCACTATCCTCTGCCTAGTCCAGAAGGGATATTCGCTAAACTCAATAGAGGAAAACTTTTTTTTAAGTTCATTTAAGTGACGTGTATCTACAAATACCGGTGGACGAGGAGTGATCAAAGCTATTGTATATAAATACCCATAGAGGTTTGTACAAATTTGAAAGATTACCGCTTGGTGTACAGGTTGCACCAGCCATATTTTCACAGGTAATGAACGTATTACTTAGCGGATTAGAGTTTGCAACAGCCTACCTAGATGACATCATAGTAATCAGTAAAATCATTGTTGTGGCAGTCATAGCCACAGTATCGAACACATACTTTCTGTAACGTACTATTCTGTACTTCTGTAAATACACTCTTGTAAATATACCACTGTGTTGTCTTAAATATTATCAAGGTTACAACAGATATCTAGATCAAAAGTTATTATCAAGCTCATAGAAAAGGTGAAAGTCACACTTTAGACGATAACTTCGGTTCTGTACATTGTAAAGACTCACTAATTGGCCTTTATTGTAGCCAATGAAGTCTCGCATTTCATATTACCTTGAGTTTTGATTCTGACAGTTCAGTTACAGTCGAAATTTTGACAGCATTTCAACTTGCGATTTTTCCAAATTTGATGCATGGATCTGATGTTCTTTGATAACAGTAATCACCATGCAAATATCAGGCAGGTTAGATAAATTGTTTTTGAGTTTTCAATGCTTCCATGGCCTAACTTTGGGAATACTTCATACAATATGAAAAAGTACGGCCCAGATAAGACTTTGGCTCATTCTTACGTTGTCAGGCAGAGGTTTGCAGTCTAATAACTGACTTATGTTCTTATCATCAACAATATTGATATACGTCATGTTTATCTTTATATATTTATGTCTGTAGCACACAATGTAGATACAAAAAAGAAAAAAAAATCAATCCCCATTTTTTGACGACCGGCGTAAAACACTAACTCCAGTTTTCAAATATTTCTCCCAAATCAGGCAATTATCCGATTTCAATGTAATTTTTAGCATTTACTAATTAATGCATGAATTTCTATTAAGTTTTTAAAATTTATTAGAAAACTCCAGGGAAATCATTATTGCATTACATCACGAAAAAGTAAGATTATTGATCGGACTGGCAATTATGTGACTCTTGAATAAAGAAGAGTCCTTCAAGTAATTATTCAAGCAAAAATAAATTAAAATATCCACACAGTACATGTCAGGAATGTGCCATAAACTTTGTAAACAAAATTAAATAAAACGAAAAACAATTTTTATTGTAGATTTTTGTTCCATAATTTAATTAAGTAAATAGTTACTCAACTACTTCAAATAACGCACCCAATCAGAAGACCATTAGGCAATCATTTTTCATTTTGTTTTTAATGAGACGGGGCAAAATGTAATATCTGTTCTGATACTACGTTTCATCTTTTCTGTTCGCGATCAGTGAAGGAGAAATCGTTTTAGACCAAAGCAATTTTTATTTTTGCTCCAATCCAGAGTGACCCATTTTGAGGAGCTGGATTTTGTGTTTAACTCTGCACTCATGGGGAGTCCAGTACATAGATAGAATAAAAGTATAATAAAAATAAAAAATGGAGGGAATCAGTTGATGACGACCTGACCCTAGCAGATGGTACCAGCAAAATGGCAACAGACAGAAGTTGGAAGGCATTCGTCAAACATCTAATCTCAGCAAGAGATACAAAGACGAAAAATGAAAATAATATCTATTACTAGTGTAGATGTGGTGTCGGTCTGAAGCCAACCCATACTATTACTTCTATTTATGTACAATCTTTCAATGCTCAATTCTAGGGAGTGTAGTATCTGTTCTGTTGTCATAATATCCTCCAAAGCATTATCTCTTCCTTTGAAGGAAGGTAGTGTGGTATGTGTTCATTCTTCATGATACGATCCTCCCAGGCATTACCTCCTTTTTTATTTTGTGGGGAGGAGATATGTAGTACATGTCTTGTGGTCATGATACCATCATTCCAGAGATTACTTTCTTCTTTTTTCTTAATGTAATGATATTTTAGTTGGGAACCAATGTTAGGTTTGTGGTTTAAATGTGGGAAGAAAATCAGAATGACGAACTTACTTAAAAGAGAAATATGTCTGGCCGAATCTGACTGAAAAAGAAATGTTACATAAGCAAAAAGAGATCACCATTCTTCCTCGAAATAAATAATGGCTCCACAACTAAATAGATATGAAGTTTTATTCACAGGAACAAAATGAAGATAGTACAAGTACTGATTCATGTCGGTTAGACAAAATAATATCCTGGAGTTCCTCGACTCGTCTACCGTTGGCCTAGGTAGCGAGAGCAGAATATACGTCTTGTCTGTTTGAGAGAAAAGCTGGAACTGCCATACGTGCACGCAGTGAAGAGACGATGGTTACATAATAAACAAGCCGAATTACAATCTCACTGCCAGTCACGTAGATTGATACAAAATAGTTCTCTCATGCAACTGCTACAATATACTGGCAAAAATATGCGACCTCTGGTCACAGTTTTGCTAGTAATAATAGTAGTTCTCTTTCAGATTCAGCAAAAAGTATGCCATAATTAATTTTCTTCGGAAAACTTCAAATCTTACAATACAATTAAGAGTAATTTTTTAAATATTTTAGTTCGTTGGATCATGAGATTAAAAATTAAAGATGGTTTTCGAAGAATCAAAATAAGGAAAGGTTAATTTTTAAAGCTAAACACATTTTAAAAGAATGTTATCTATTTATTGTAGATTTGCAAAGGATTGGCATTACATGAGAAAAGAAAGAATTACAATTAACTGGATTTGCAAGTGACGTAGATCATTTGTTTGGCCTTTTATAAATGATGGTTTGTTTTGGGGGTCACACATTTCACTCTAAATAATTTAGGTGATTAGGATAAGAACAAGCCGCATGTATGTGACTCGATGTGGCGAGTGTAAAATGCAATAAATTTGGGCAATTTGGGGCATTTTTGACCCCCCTTTGACCCCCTGGAGGCGCAAACCAGAAGTTTTCTGAGGTCAAGGATGCTCATTTTATATCCAGAACAATTGCCTCTACATTTTGGCCAAGTTTCAGAAAAATTGAATGGATGGATCAAACGTCATGGGAGAAAAGGGTCATTTTTTGCAATTTTGGGGGCTTTTGACCCACTGGGGCGCGAACCAGATTTTTTCCACGGTCAGCGATACTTATTTTCTATTAGAAACAATTGGCGCGACATTTTGGCCAAGTTTCAGAGAAATTGAATGGATGGATGAAAAGTTATGGGGCAAAAAATGTCATTTTTGCCATTTCAGGGCCTTTTGACCCCCTGGGGGGGGGGGGGGGGGCTAACCAGATTTTTTTACAAAAGTCAAAGAATGTCACTTTCTAACCTGACCAAAGTTACAACTTCATGCAAAATTTCAGAGAAATTCAATGGATGGTTGCAAAGAAAAATCCGGACGGACGGACGAACGGAAGGACGGACATGCCTCAAAACATAAGTACCCCGATTTTATAAATCGGGGGACCAATTAATCTGTAACGTTTTGTGGACCTGTATGCATGCGTTCACAGAACTGGCCGCAATCGTCCTAAACGTTGCGCCGGTCCAAAGTTGTCATCCGACTCAGTCAGTGTTGCAACAAAGAATTCTCTTCCCAAGTAGAATAACAACTCCAGGTTATAAACAAGTAACAGGTTTATTTGTTGGACGTTACAAATGAAACTCGTGTTCCCAAGTTGAATGACAGACTTGCAAGATTTTTTCCCGGCCAAAAAAAAAAAATAAATCCAATCAGCAGAACCCTTCGGCTAAGAGCCTCAGTGGGCCCAACTTGCTTCGACAGGTACACAGCTCCAACTGAACTCCAGCCCTCTAAAAAACCAACCGTCTGTCATGCGAGGTCTCCCATCTCCCCTTCTCATCTCCTGGAGTCTTTTACTCCTGACCGGAAATCTTGGATTCCAGTCTTTCTCACTGGTCACAATTTGACAACCCAGGATGACCGCTAGAGATATCCACTGGAGATTGGTCCAAAGTTGTTGGCCGACTCAGTGCTGCAACAAAAAATTTTCACCCCAAGTAAAACCATAAACAAGTAACAGGTTTATTTGTCGGAAATTAAAAATTAAATTTGTGTTCCCCCGGTTGAATGGCAGACATGCAAAATGAGTTCTTTGCCTGACCAAAAAAGATAAGTCCAATCAGCACAATCCTAAGAGCCCCAGATGGGCCCATCCTATCTGGAGAGGCACCCAGCTTCAACTCATTTCTAGCTCTCTGAAATACCAACAACTCTGTCATGTACATCTTCTGGCAGGAAATCTTGGATCCAAGTCTTTCTTTCTTGTCACCATTCGACCACCCAGAAGCTGACCTATGGATATCTCCACTAGAGATAACGGCTAGACAGTCCACTCAAGGTGGCTTATCACAGAGCCAATCTACAAACATTTCTTTTTGGTCTCAGCATGATTTGCTGTTTAATGAGACACTTATTTCAAAGAGAAACAAGATTCTGTGTGGCCCAAAATCAGAAATATTTTCAAATTCCTGTGCTCACCCCTTTTCCTTTGACCGCACATCTAACACCTGCTATTTGCATGCACCACTAAAACATGCAGCATTGTGTATGTTTGGTTTTTTAACCTTTGATTTAGACCACGACTTATCTTTCACTTGCATGAAGGTGCAACCACTTCACAGGCCTTGATTGTTTGCTCATTGTGTTGGTCCAAAGTCGTACGGAATTTCAACACCGGTCGCAGTGTCAATGTGGTCTTAGTCTGTGCTGTAACAGAAGCATTATCCCTCTAAGTAAAATGACAACTCCAGTTTAAAAGAAGTGTAGAACCATGCCATCCCTCTCAACAATCGCTGCCAACCCCAACATTGTGTGGCATCGTTTTCTTCTTTTCTATCTTCGTCTTTTGTTCTCGTTCTCGCCTAGTCCACTGAAGAATCGAGGGCACAAGCACTGGTTTACAAATAAAAGCAACTCATAAGAAAAACAAACTCATATACATCGTTTATAAGTCAGTTGAAACTGAGTGTGTGTGTGTATGTGACACTGTCACAGACTCAAGACCCACATCATCGTTACTCAAGTCATCTCTTCATCCGCTAAGGCTCTGTCCGAAATTGACTCCAAACTGCGATAATTCGTCTGTAGAGGTCACCACCGTCATTTGGTTGATCAGTCCATCTCATTGTTTACTCGGCGCGATCTGCTATCGCCCGAAGTTGTCACCAAACTGAATGTCTTCCCGAGTAGCAAACTCATCAACTCTGGTATTTTGTCAGTCACCAACAAGCCCCTGCCTTCCAAACAATACAACCTGACCACTTCTGCACTTTCTTTTGTGTGCGTGGAGTCACTTCTTATCCTTCTCCGGGGTATCGGCTTTTGCGGCGTACATAGTATCACAGTAGTACTAAAGATTTAAAGGTTACACTGATGCTCGTTTGCTTCTGGAATAACAGGCTTGCTAATGAGAATTTTTATCCCAACCAAATCAAAACACAAATCCAACCGAGAATCTTTCCAAGGGTCAGCCAAAAACCAACTGACTGTCAGACCAGAGAAAACCAAACTAACCTTCAGATGCCCAACTCACTGACTCTGCTGGAATATATACCAATATTACCAGGACAATCCAAGAGATTCTTATCTATGAACACAAAAAAAAAAAGAAAATAATAATGCCTAGGGGGTTCCATATTTTGCTGACCATTATTTTTTGCAAACCTCAAGTAGATCATAACCACAGCAAAGTTGAAAATTACACAAAAATACTGGTAATGAAAAAATACAGTTCGGTTGAACATTACATTTTCGCACGATTGGTGAGTTATCAGTTGTGATTCTGTTTAATTTTTGAGCGATTATCAAGACTCCATGTGACCATATAACCTCAGCCATTTTTTTTTCTGTTCTAACGTAACAAAGTTTACACTAGTTCTGTATTGAACTAAAAACGCTTTAAAATAAATTAAAACACAAAAAAAATTATCCAGATAGGTAAAAGTAACCTATCTTGCCTTTGGTAACATTTATTTGTTGTGTATTTGTTTTTTTCTTTTTTTCATTATTGGCTCTGATTAAAAATGCCCAGAAATCCATCACTATTTCCATGAGACATGTTCTTTTCTTCTTTCTATACCAATTGATATATTGTTTTTGTTTTTATTTTTAACTTTTTTGTTCTTTCTTTATTCTAAACTTCACCGGTTTAGATGTTATTTTATATGACTATTAGTACAAACAATCAATAAGTTTGGGGGAAAGATATTTAAAAGGCAAGCAAGCAAACAAGGGAGGTGCAGAGGCACTAACATTTTTTTTTTGTCATGGCTGGCATGTTTACTTCAAAAAAAAATCTGTAACTTTAAATTAGCCCCCCCCCCCCAAAAAAATTTTTTTTCAAGTTTCACACTCTTTCCTGGCATTAAAATTTCACATATTATATATCAAAATAATTATGAGACTTTTCTATTTATAAGTAGCAATACATATGAAAAATTGAAATTGCTTAAAATATCTCAATGATGGCATATATAGAAAGAGCTTGATGATCTAAGAAAGAATCTTTTTAAATATTTTAAATCCGACTAAATATAAAGGAAGTTATGACCTTTTTGTGCCTCGCATGGTTGGATAGCTTTCCCTCTTTAAGACCATATGCGTTTAGTCACATCTTTTACACTGATTTTTCAGTAAAAATGTATCTTTGTGAAAGCATAAAATTAAACAATGAAATTTGCCATATAAGTGTATTTTTGTGCAAGGAATCAGAATATGCCACTGAAAGTCTCCAGAGTCAAACTGGTCCGCAAAGTTTTGACTAATGACGTATAATAGAATTCAACAGACCAGTAACAAATTAGATCATACAGGTATCGATGGGCAGTGGACATGTAGATTCTGGGTATGAATTTAGAAATCTGAGAAAGAAATTACAAGTTAAACCGGTTATGTCGCATCATAACGCTGAACTGAATTATATATTCTGAAAGCATAATAACTAACTAAACACGTAAGAACATTTTCTATATTCGTATTTTCAATTATTTTAAATTCGTTGTAGAATGAAAATAAACAAAAATTATCTCTTATTGCAGCTGCTGCTACTACTACAGCAAGTTTCCCCAAACTCAATAAATGGAAACAATTTTTTTTCATATGGGTAATTAAATATTGCTACTACCAAAAGATAAAACATACAATTATAATTTAATGCATTAAAAAAAATAATATTTTTTTAAAAAGTGATGCCTCTGATTAGTTTCCAAATTTCATGACGAAATTACTCAGAGAGGTAAGAAATTAAAAAAAAAAAAACTGACATAATAGCTGAAAATGGTGTTAACATTTTTATCACTTTATTTGCTCAAAACTCTTAAAATATATCATGTAGATTATTATTTATTAATCCATGTGAAAGTATATTCATTTTCGAATAAAATGGTGGTATTTTGAGGACTTAATGTGCATTGGTTTTTTAAATATGACCATTTTAGTAGAACCGCGTGAAAACCTGTGTTTATCCAAAGCGTTTTATAGCCGGTGGGTATTGCTATTATTACCTGCTCCTTTTTTTGCGTACCTTATTTTTTAAAGAATTTCTGTTAAGTTTAATCAATCATATTCCCTCTACAAATGAACAAAGAAAAAAATAAAAGTTTCTGTGTTGGCGTGTTCCGATTGGATTTACAATTTTAATGTAAAGATCGGCTGCACTAACTTTGAAAAACAAACGTACGTGTAAAGTTGAGTATAAAAAAAAAAATGTTCATATTTCGCATTTTCGGCTGTTAGAAGTAAATAACATTAACTCACTGTAAAAAAAATAATTCAATGGATAAAAACACATACAAATGACATATTTGGAAAGATTATTTTATTTCCAACCATATATATATATTTTTTTTAATTGGCCCAGAAATAATCGAGAAATTGCGAGTTAAATGAATTAAGGTACGAATTCGTCAATGTCGCATGATAATGGCCGACAGGCTGGGAAAGTTAATAGTCGTCCAGAACTGTGAGGCCTGGCTAACCCAACCGATTTTTCCAAACTCTAATTGATTATATCAAATTTCATTCCAGTACCGAGTGGCTTGGGACGGGAAGAACTTAATTGATCCTCTAGCCTTTACTAATCTCACCAAATAAGATCTAACTCCTCTTTCTTTGGTTCCTGATAAATTACTTTTTGGGATGAAGGGTCATCTTTACTCCCATTTGTTCTAAGCTCTACCTCCCAATCACCTGGTGCAATCCTTCAATGACTGAGGAAGGGCTTTCTTCAATTTGGATTTCCAAGAAAAAGAATATTAAAAAAAAATTTTTTCTATCTCCCCCTCCCTCCTGCCCTTACTACTTTAGTTCTTTCTATGTATCCATTTTTTTTTCTTTCCTATCTTTTTTTTTACTTTCATGCTGGTCTGTTCAATTTTTTTTAACATTATCATTTTGGCCACCCAGGTTCTCCAATATTAAGCCTTTATCCTGTCTCTTTCAATTAAACTTTTCCCTGCTTAGCTGAATTAAGTTACCCAACAGTTTTTTTTTCCAGACGTTTTTCAATTTTTGGGCTCTCAAATGTTCTCAGGTTATTTTATTTATCTAGTTGTGGGCCAAGTGCCCTACCCACATCCCCTTTGTGTGGGGTCTGGCCAATGACCTTATAAGTGTTGTGTATGCCATTTCGTGTTTGCAATTTTAAATCGGCTAAATTTTCAGAGTTCAATCCTAGCATTCTCCAGCATTTTTTCATTAAAACGCAATAGAATACACGCACTTGAATAAAAACAAGTTTTTGTTCAGTTGATATATTTTAATTTTGATTATATTGACATACATTGGGAAGATGAGAGGAATAAGAAAAATTAAAATAAAAAAATTGTGCCGTTTTGAAATGATTTTTTGGGTTAATGAAAAAGAAAAACAAAAATTTGTTGCTGGAAAGGAAGGGGGGGTGGGTGACATTTTTAGACAAAAGTGATCCTGTTCCTGGCAGAATTTACATGCCATACATTGAGTTCTTCGTATTCTTCAATACAAGCATCAATCACATCAGGTTTGTGACCTTTAGCCATACATAATTCCATCACATCAGCCATCTTCAGTGATTTACTACCTTTCATTGTCGATGCCATGTCTTTGATAATGGCAAACACTTTATCAATTGTATTTGTTGTCCTACAAAATAAAAATAGAAAATTAGCTTTTTCATTTAAATATTTTCATTTGAATCAATTTTTTTTGTTAAAATTAAAGTAAAAACTCAGAGAGGCAGAGGAAAAATAAACGGTCTCTTACCCATCGCTGTCAGATATAAAATGCTCTCACAGCTTCTGTGTTGTGCACGTCAGAATGATATAGTAAGTTAGTAAAACCACAAGATATGTTACAAAATAGGCTAGTAACAGGATTAGTATTGGAATTATTTTAGGGGGGGGGGGGGGAGTAATTAAAATAAGAGATGTCCTAGAAGGTTGGTTGGTTGGTTGGTTATACGGTTTTACAGCATGTCAACAACCCCACGCCATTTTATGCCAAAATACATATAGTAATTATGCAGTTTAGAAAAAACACAAGTACTGGTTTTGTTGAGAAATTCTTTGTAGAGAAAGAACTTTGAATCTATAAACAATTCTTTCAAGAAAAATGAAGACTCATGAAAGTCAAAATATAGAGACACCAAGATGGCTGAAAGCGACACCAAGATGGCTGAAAGCGACACCAAGATGGCTGAAAGCGACACCAAGATGGCTGAAAGCGACACCAAGATGGCTGAAAGCGACACCAAGATGGCTGAAAGCGACACCAAGATGGCTGAAAGCGACACCAAGATGGCTGAAAGCGACACCAAGATGGCTGAAAGCGACACCAAGATGGCTGAAAGCGACACCAAGATGGCTGAAAGCGACACCAAGATGGCTGAAAGCGACACCAAGATGGCTGAAAGCGACACCAAGATGGCTGAAAGCGACACCAAGATGGCTGAAAGAGACACCAAGATGGCTGAAAGAGACACCAAGATGGCTGAAAGAGACACCAAGATGGCTGAAAGAAGTATTCAGATATGACAGTGAGAATAAGAATTTAGGAATTGCTTTCAACTTTCACATAGGTAATAAAGCATTCATGTTGTTAGAATGATAAAACACCCCAGAAAAAAAAAAAAAAAAAAACTCCCAAGAGCTAGACTAAAAGAGTTTCCAGGGTGAAACTGGTCAGCAGAGTTTTGATTAATGACGTATAATAGAATTCAACAGATTATTAACGAAATAGATCATACAGATGTTGGTGGCAGTGGACATGTAGATTCTTGGTTAGGAACGATGACCGAATTCAATATAGAATTTAGTTTTTGTTTGTTTTAAGAAATTTGTTTGTTTTTTATTAAATGATATTAAGTGTCAACCAAAACCAAATTATCCAACCAGAGACCTGTAGAGTAACCTGGAATCTTATCCGTTGCTGAGGATTTGAAAGTTCAGTCCTCACTACCTAAGAATATAATAAAGAATTTCTTATGACTTGTGAATGAGAATAATCTACAAGAGTTCGGTTCAAAATTCTGTACAGATACAGACTTCAATAAAACGTACTCATAGAAGATCTGAAGAACATTGGTAAAAATGTTGTGAGAATAACATCCCAAGATGAGAAGAGTAGTTCAAATACGTTGATGTACACATGCACATTATTTATCTACCTCCCACAGCGGTAAGATGTGACACAAGGTCAGGAAAGTGGGATTTGAAAAACCAGCGCCCAAGAATTTAAGCACTCTGGCCTACAAAAAATGCCTGGGCAGCCCCATCGGCATTCCCCAGTAGGGGCACCTCAGGCGATTAGCAATAAACTAACCCCTTCTCAAAGAGTGAGAAGGCAAAGCCTGGGAGGGTGGACCTCTTAGAACTGCACAATACAGACCCATAGACCTGTGTAAATCAAGCCCCGAAGGCCAAGACAATACCAGTTTATGGGGTGCAGTATCCATCGGAACAGATACTACACTTTGTTCCTGGGCCAAAAGGCACAGTTAGTACTACTACTACTACTATTAGTATTAAATAGAGACTGTCCATGCAGAATGAAAGAATCACTCCATTTCATTATCATATAAATAATTATGTTGCTTCTTGAGTCTATCTTCATGGAAAAAGCAAAGCAGAACAAGGTGTTATTTCGATGTCTGATTGTTGCTGTTTCGAAGAGAAAAAGACAGTAATTGTGCCCCCGATACACACACACACACCCACATGCGCAGACATATTACTAGACTTAAATCCATCCATGTACTCTGCAACTTGTATGTTTATATTCAGTTTTAAAAAGGTTAATCTCAGTTTTATTTCTTGTTTGCACCTGCACAAGTATGGCACAGGGTCACTGGGTCTGAGAGTTCTCTACAGCACACAGCAGTACTACAAAACTATTCTATCAATTTTCAATAGAAGAGATGAATCAAATGGTGGCACAGATTTTTGTTACTATTCATTGGTTTCATTGTAGCTAATGGAGATCGGGAGTAGAAACTCCAGTAGATACACTTTCGGATTCTTCGAATTGCTGAAACATTTGGTTAATAGCTGACTGCCACCACTAGAAAATGCAGAGATAAAAATATTTAGGCTGTAATAAAACCAAAGACAGAATCCGAACAAACAAAAACGGCAACTCACCGTCCATAAGCATCGTATTGAGCGTTAAGAGAATCCTTCGACATTTCCATCAGTCGCATTCCCTCATTAACATCTTCTTTCTCAACAACATCGGCCAAGCGGAGACGTGCCTAAAAGAAAATAAATTTGAATTAGTTTCAACTGGAAAGAGAAAATCGTTAGAATGGAAACCATAATAACAAGTGATTTAGTCATGAAAACTAGACACCAGTTGTAAATTGAATACACAGTGGGCATTTGATCAGGCTCTATTTACTTGCTTCCCCACAAGGGCAAAAGTATACAGACTTTTATGTAGAGAATATCTAGCTCCTCAAAAAGGGGCCCTCTCTGGATGGGACAAAAACAAAAATTGCCCCAGTCAAGAAGGACCTCTCCTCCTCTAATAGATCCCAGCCCGAAGGCAAGAGAAGCAAAAGTTTTTTTTAATGAAAATAAAAGAACAGTTTAGATTATCTTGTTATATGTATCACTTATAATGAGTCCAGGGATGAGGTGAAATTGAAATCTTTGCTTATAAAAACAATTACAGAGAATGATAGACATTGCCTTTTTTGGGGACGCCTTAAAAATGTAAGAATGAAGTCAATAATCCAAATAAAAGGGAAAGTTTTTAGAATTTGCAATTTTTGATAAATTTCACAATTTTGATAGTATTCCTATTTATTTATTTATTTAATGGCGTATTGCCGATAGTAAGCGAAGTGCAATTGAAGTCACTTTTTTATATTAAGTAAATATGACTTAAAATTAGTTTTGACATGGCTAGGGCACAATAGCATTTGTCTTTTAGGAAGAGTCTAAATACATCTCTACATTTACATTTTTAAATAATGTCAAAAAAACTTGACAATCAAAATTTTAAATCAAATTCTAAAAAACTTGATTGTTCTAAATCTTTTATTTCTTTCTAAAATAAACAAACTAGTAAAAATGAATATAATTAATGAAGTATTTATTTAAAATTCTTAAGCACCAGTTTAATCACGAGAAAAGCTATTTTTAGTTGTATTAACAGGACATGAATAAACTTATTTTTGTAGTTTAAGGAAATTGTTTGGTTTGTCAGACTTAAGTACTTTACAAAAAATAAATAAATAAATAAATAAATAAAAATAAAAAAAATAAATAAGGTACTAACCAGGGCCGTGGAGAGTCGAAGAATGGCCAAAAGCGTTCTGGCTGAGGTAAAGGTTGTATCCTTGCTGTTTCGTGATTCTTTCCGCATCTCTACGTAGGCTCCAGTGATATAATCAGACAGACTCTCTGGAATGACTGGCTGCTTGGTTTGACACAAGGCAATATAACGCCTGATGAAATTTAGAAAAATAATAATCAAACAAAAATGGCTAAAAGAGGGGCGCACAACAAATATTTCTCACCACCAGATAGGATAAAGAAGCCAACATGAATTACATTTAAATTATAAATTTTTATAATCTGCAGAAAGAAAAACGAAGTTTACATGTTGGCCAAGTTATCTTACAAAGGAGATTTGGTGTGTAACTTTCACATTTTTCAATATTAATTTATATCTGACTATTCTGAAACACTAATAGTCCTTTAATTTTAATACTGCTGTTACACAATGTACACAGATTTTATTCAAGAATTCCATGTATTATGATAGTGTTTATTATAACAAATCCACTTTTCAAAAGGTTTATCAGTGCTTGTCCACAAAAATGTACAGATGAAAATCACAGTTCCAAATAACAAGAAAACTGACATTTTACCTATCAAGCAAAAAATATGTATCTACACCACAAATTAAGGAAAATTATCGAGTAGAATTATAATTAAAAATATGAATCAGCTTTATATTTTTTCCCCAATAATAATGACTTGGCGAAATTATAGACTGTTTTACATGTATTTGCACCCTTATCAATGGTGAATCGGAAAAATACGATAAAACTGATTTATATTTTTAATTATAATTCTACTAAAACATTTTTGGTGTAGATACCTATTTTTGTCCAATACGTAAGTATATCAAAATGTTTTCCTGTTAATTTATTTGGAACTGCGATTTGATTTTCACCTGGACATTTTTATGGACAAGCACCGGTTTTTCAGATGAAACCAATTTAAGACAGTAAACCTTTGACATGTATATCTATGAAAGCTATTGATCCCTATTATATGTACAGTCAAATTTATTGTTATAAACAATTAAGGAATATCAATGCACACTTCTGATGAATTGGATAATCATAAAACTACAGTAAAAGGCACAATATATACACACAGTGAACCTCCGCTATTCGGGGACTCACCATTCACGGTTTCATAAATCCGCGGATTTTGAGCATAGCATCGACTTAGAATACATTTATTTATTTATATAATATATATATTAGAGATGGGCGGTTTTACCGAAAAACCGCATTTTTTCGGTTTCGTCTCCATACCGAATCGTTTTTTTTTTTAAACCGTAACCGTTCGGTATTGTGTTTTTACTACAGTAAGCCACCATATACAAGGAAACACGGTTGAAAAGATTTTCCGATTTGAATAAAATTGAATATTACCAAAAAATAAAAACATTTAATTGACTTGTAGGAAGAAATCTTTGTTTACAGTTTGTTTATCATTAACATTTTGAATTTTCAAATGAAAAAAAGAGAAATACGACAGACAACATGACATCGTATTTTTGTAGGCCCTGGTTGAAATAACAGAACATGATAGAATTATTGTAAAAACATTGCTGATTTAATTTAACACCTCACGCATTTTGAGTTTAAGAAAAAATAAGTTGTAAAAAGTTGTTTTGAACTAATTCCCAACTTAAATTAATTTTCTTCAAAATCGATCAAATGCGTCCCATTAATCCAACAGTACATCCAAGCTAATTATTTATTTATAGAAAATTAAAGGGAGAAAACTCATGTCTGCAAAACAGAAACGCTAAAATTGATTTTTTTTTTTGTTTTTGTTGAAACTAATTTCTGTGGCATAATAAGGATTAAGCTGGGTGATTTTAAAAAAATGAAGAATTGTCCATTTATTTTTAAGAAATATATGACCTTCAGGGCGGGTCATAAATTTCCATTCCGCCAAGATATTTTGACTATATAGGGGCCACCGTCTCCCCCCCCCCTTTAATAACGTTTGTAAATGAATATGTTTTTATGGAACTAAAAATGCCCACCTCCCAAAGCATACCAACATTCAATTTGCTGCTTTTTAGTAAAAAAAAAAAAAAAAAAAAACTTTAAATTAAATCCCCAACTACCAAACAAGCATGTTAACTTCAACAGGAGATTCTCCCCCTCCCCCTCCCCCCAAGTTAAATGATATGATTACTTTAGTTAAACCTGCATATTTTTGTTTCTTTTTTAGATTGCTGCCACAATTCCCACAGTGAAGCAAGAGAACATGTTTTCTTTTGTTAATTCGACAATTAAATGGGACAAATCAAACCCAAGAACAAGAGCAGCAAACCAGAGTCTTGTAGCAATGATATGCAAAGATCTCCAAACCGTGAGCATTGTAGAGGATGAAGGATTTAAATCCTTCGTCAAATGTCTACAACCTGTATATCAGTTGCCGACCAGACGACATGTTAGAGAAATGTTAATTCCTGATTTATATGAATCGACCAGTACTGACATTCGGCGGCAGTTGTTAGACATAAAGTCCATTTCCTTGACAATGGACTATTGGACCAGCCGAGCTTATGATTCATATATGTCTGTGACTGCTCATTTTCTAACGCTATCTTTTGATGTTAAAGATTTTTGTTTATGTTTCTCATTCTCCTCATCCTATATTTTAGCTTCTGATGGGTTAAAGAATTAGATAGAATGTATATTCAAACTCAGTTTTATTGTTCAGAAATCTTTCATGAATCTTTGGTCACTGTTTTAACGAGTTAACTGTTGAAAAGGTATCAGAACTTTGATTACAACAGTCAACACCTTAAAACTTATGATTCATATCATGGAGAATTATTCAGTCACAAAATTATCGAAACAGTGGCATAATTCAACTAAACGTTGAATAATAACTAATCATCACACAAGAGAATGAATAGCTTCCATAGTAAAAATTTTTTTCTTCTAAAAACCGAACCGTAAACCGAGGTTTTAAGGGAAAAAACCGAAACCAAAATTTCAAAACCACCCAACTCTAATATATATATATATATATACACACACACACACATACATACATACATATACGCGCGCACACACACACACTAGTAGAATTACTGGTAGGTTGAGACAATTTGTGTGCAAAAAGTGGATAAAGTATATCTGCATAGCGAAGTTATTGAGGTTATTGTTAAGTTTTGTTACCTTGGTGATACCATTGGAGTACAGGGTGGAACAGGTGCTAGTGTGATTCCAAGAATTAGGAGTGGATAAAGTAGGTTCAGAGAACTTTTGTCACTACTAATCAACAGGGTGTTACAAATGTCAATCAAGGGAATAGTCTATTAGGCATGTGTACGCACTGTGATGATGTATTGAAGTGAAACTTGGCCAGTTAGGGTTGAGGACATGCGTTGCATGGAGAGAAATATGAGAATGATACGATGGATGTGTAATGCGAGTCTTAAAAACAGGCTTAATTCTGATGACCTCAGAAAATGATTAAATCTGGACAGTATAAGGAGATGTGTGCAGAACAGGAGCCTTCGATAGTATGTAGTATGCTCACGTTGAAAGAATGAGTTAGTAGATGTAGAACAGTTGAGATAGCAGGTTCAGTTCACAGAGAAAACAAAGAGGTCATAAGAATGGACCTGAGGGAAAGAGAGATGAATAAAGACCTGACCAGAGATAGGTTACTTTGAAAGTCAATTTCTTAAAGCCGCCGAACACATACCAGCACGTAAAATGGTCATTAAACCGAATGTTTTGTAAATCATAATACAATTTTCTTTACATTCCATAAACTAATAAACCATCTATCATTTACCTTCACAATCGGTTCGAAGGTATTAAATGTATACATCAATTTGCAAACTACCAACGTTAACCAGATTATTCACAGGTTTAGTACTAGTTAAAAACTGCCCCACC
>OY744526.1:65110622-65240622 GCA_963556195.1 Sepiola atlantica
ATCTACGAATGAGTCAATTTAACTCCTCTAACCAGTGAGGGTGGGAGGGCGATTAAGAATCCCAATTATGGCAGGGAGAAGGATAATGAAGGGGGGAAAAAAAAAAAAACATTTATGTTAGCTGACTGAATTCTGTTAGGATAGGGCCAGATACAACCGATTCCAGTATAAAGCAAGGCGCAACAGGCCTCCACGATTCGTTTTTTGCTTGCCCAGAGACAGACCCCACTCCCACCGGACTTAAGCAATCTTGCCAAAAATTGTCCATTAACAATTAGAACATTAGCCCAAAAACAAAGTCGGGAGTAGAAATTATACAAGTTTTCTTGATAAATAATTATTCTTCTATAATAATAATAATAAAAAAAAAAATTTAAAAAACGAGTTGAAGATTTATTTTTATTTTATTTTTTATTTTTAACTATTTTACTTGTTCTGCTTGAAATGACCCTTCACTTCGTAATGGTACTAACTTGCTGACCTAATCCGGATGATTACCCACTAATCTAGCAATCACAAAGTGGAAGTGTGGTAATCGCTGGACCAGGCCTTTCGACATCGGCAACCTTCAGTGTGCCAACTTTTCCGAGCAGTACCGGGTGACCAACCGAACTCGGGAACAGCCAAATTGGTGAGGCTAGGACTTCACACTCCTCAGACACCGCTTTGCGATTAATTTACGAGAAAATGCGATCCACTTTCACCAATTTAAAATTTGTAAACAAGCCAATTAGCAATCAGCTTACATAGGCATGCGACAAATTTCATTCCAACCGCGTCGTGCTTTGCTCAAAGTTAGTCATTTACAGACATTAAAAACTGTTTCCCATAAATAAATTGTTTCATTAACATTTAATAAACACTTCACAACATAATTTATTACGTGCATTTGAATCAAATCCATCGCTAAAATGAAATTTCATTTCACATTAAGGACGCTGAAACCATACATAAATAATTTAGGTCAAAATAATACTCCAATAAAACGATTTATTAGACATCCAACAGATAAGTATTTGTTTCCTTTTTACAATCCTGATCGATCTCGGCGTATCACAAAATATTACTGTTTCAATGTTTTTCACATATCGTAAATAAATTACATTTTACCTTTTTTAAGAGAAAAGCCCCGTAAGAAGATATTCCTATTTTTTTTGTTATTTTTGTTTATATGATTAGGTTGTCGAGAAAGAACCTTATAAAACTGAATTATTAATTTTCTTACCTGCCGCAAAGCAAGATATGTTCCTGAGGCAGGTATGATAATCCCTCCTTAACATTGTGTACGAACGAGGAGGGCAACAAAGTGTAAAAAAAAAACAAATGAGATTTATGTTGTGCAGTTTTTTTGGTTTTTTGACAATTTTGTTTTTACTGTCACTATTTACTTTCTTCTCCACGAGGGCAGAGTTAGACACAAGGTCGGTTACAAGCGTGGGGAAAATCCAGCTCAATAAATATTTACACAGAAATGAAAATTGCATCAGTCTACATCGACAAAATAGATGAAGCGTCAAGTACAATAACTTACACCCAGTGCTTCTACAGAATTTGAACCGGCATCATGAGATAACCGACTTTGGACAACCTAATCCATGGGTTAGCGTAATAGAAAACACCGAAATTAAAACTCAAACACAAATGCAGTAGACATCTTTAGAAAACTGGGGCAATTTCTATTTTTGTTCCAGATGTGACCTATTTGCGTTATGTTGGCTGTTTTCTTATTACTCCCGGTCAACGGGTCCCGCTATGAGAGAAAAGTGCCCACTAACCACTTTTAGTCAGGGAAGATGAAATTTAGAAGTCCAAAAATTAAGTTGTAGCCAGCTGTTGCTTTGTGACTTATTCACTGTAGTTTACCTTCCTCCAGAAGTGGTAAAATAGTAGGGTAGACTGAATTCACAAGTAACTGAATTTAAACCAGTGGCACATGTTTGCTTCATGAAGAGTCAATAACTGAAGGATTTGCAACGCACCAAAATTTAAATTAGTAATCATTCAAAAAGTCTTGTGGTTTCTTTGGACAGTTTTCTATAACCACCAACAACCATTTTGATTCAATTTCATAATCTTATCAGAATCCAGTATAAAATTAAATAAAAGCGAGTTTTGAAAATATATCAAACCATTATATTTTATTTTAAAACTATTTTGGTGAATGTACAATAATTTTTTTTCTTACCTCATTAATTTCATATCAAGTGGAGTAAACTGCGTTGGGGGTTGAGTGTTGTGCTGATGTACATATGTTATATGCTGAGCTAATCTGAGAAGAGAAGAGTAAAACAAAAAATTAAAATTAACTATCAAGTTTCATAATCTGTCAAAAAGTAAAGGAATAAATATTTAAATGGAGAAAATATTTTTCCAAAATTAAAGAGGGGAAGGGGGTCTGAGTTATAATTCTTTTTAATATATACTGAATTAGATTTATAACCAGGATCGTTTATTGCTACTGTACAAAAAGAATCAGAAGGAAAAAAAACAAACAGATGCCTGTCACCTTTCCACTGTGCAATTACCTTAAGTTGTGAGTATTGATTTACTCCTCTCCAGGAGTTAGGCACAAGACCAGTTTTTATCTTACTCCCACAAGTAAGATGTGACCCACGGTCAGGTCGGGAAAGTAGAGTTTAAAAATTGCCTGGGCAGCCCCGTCGGCATTCCCCGGTAGGGGTGCCTCAGGCAGTAAACAATAAACTTACTCCTCCCCAAAGAGGGGAGGCAAAGCCTGGGAGGGTGGACCTCCCAGAACTGAACAGGACAGACCCATTGACCGGCGTAAATCAAGACAACACCAGTATGGAGTGCAGTATCCATCGGAACAGATACTACACTTTGATCTTAGCCAAAAGGCCATGGTAAGAAGGAAACCGGCAAGCTTTCTTTGAAGGTTTTATTTACTCCTCCCCAGGAGTTAGGCACAAGGCCAGTTTTATCTTACTCCCACAAGTAAGATGTGACCCAAGATCGGGTCGAGAAAGTGGGGTTTGAAAAGCCAGCGCTCGAGAGGTGAGCACTCTGGCCATTTAAAAATTGCCTGGGCAGCCCCGTCGGCATTCCCCGGTAGGGGCGCCTCAGACAGTAAGCAATAAACTTACTCCTCCCCAAAGAGGGGAGGCAAAGCCTGGGAGGGTGGACCTCCTAGAACTGCACAGGACAGGCGTGCAGTATCCATCGGAACAGATACTACACTTTGATCTTAGCCAAAAGGCCATGGTAAGAAGGAAACCGACAAGCTTTCTTTGAAGGTACTGTTTGCAGAAATTAAGGAGATAAATATAGATACACAACAGCCACCATAGAGTATAAATATGGATGACACATATACGCACACATTATATATATTATATATATAAAATGCGTGTGTATGTATATGTGAATATTTATTTTATATGTGTATATGCAGAATTGTCTGCACATATGTGAATATCTTTCAGTATCTAAAGTAAATGTTTGTTTATCTTTATATGTCTAAATGAAAACTGCATAACACTATTGTTAAATTTGATTATCATCTTTTGGCTGTATTAACCATATATTTGTATTTTTATTTATGGTTTGCCTATACTTCAAATTACTTTTTTTTGTATATTTTTAATTAACACACTGCGTTCTAACCGGTTTGTGAACAAATGCTATGGATTCATTTTCTTTTTTTTTTTAAATATCATTTTCTTAAATTAATATGTAATTTTTAAATTTTTCTTTTTAAATCTCTTATTATTTCCATTCTATTAAGTAATCTTTTTATTAGATATTTATTATTTTTAAATTTTCATTATTATCATTATATATGTTTTTATTCAAGTTTATTATTTTTTTAAGTTACTTTTATTTAGCTTTTTTTTTTTTTTACAGTATATACTATGGTTAAGGTTGGGGAGAGTCTACAAGATTTACATAGAATAATGTCATGTATTTAAAGTAGCAACAGGAAGTTCGGCTTTATATGCTTAATCAATATTTCTTACCGGAGATCATTTTCCCTGTCTGGTTTATCCTGAATCAACCAGAGGAGATCAAATCGAGAAAGCAGAGCAGCTGGAAGTTGAATGTTTTGCTCCAGGGATTTCTTTGGATTGTACCGTCCGTAGGCGGGATTGGCTGCAGCTAAGATGGAAACCCGGGCATTCAAACTGGTCATGATTCCAGCCTTTCAAACAAAAACGAATAAAAATAAAATAAAATTAGTTTTGAAAATCTTAAAATAAATAAAATGGGGCTGGGGCAAAAATAGAAGTTTCTTGATGAAAGAATAATTGTACATAAAATAAAATTACAAATTAATAATAAAAAAAAAAAAAAAAAAAAAAAAAAAAAACATGCAAGTGCACATCTCTCCAATACAGGTGTTATTAATGTCAAAAGGAACTACAATAAAAATTATTGAACTAATTGTTACACAGGATAGCCTAAGATGCAAGATGTTGCAAAAGCAGTTTTAATCTATATGACCAATCTGAACAACTGGCACAAATAAGACAATTCTTTTAATGTAAGAAACTTTGTAGGCAATGTCCACAATATAAGCATAAGCATTTAAGAACCACTATTTCCATAATTATTACAAATGACACATGTAAGCAATGGTCAGGCTCGTTTAACGAGTCGACAGCCATCATGTATGGAGTAATCTTTCTTTTAAACAGGTTTCATTAAAACCAGACATCTGCAGTTTGTCTTTTTTTTTTACGTAATCCTGGTTTCCAGATCAAAGATGCATAGATGGAGTTGAGTATTCAAGCCATCCGTGTCATCTATTTTTAACTTAGCTATCTATATATTGCTCTCATTCTGTGTTTATTTAACCAACGTTTTATATATCTTAATGTTGCTGTGAGCATTTACAGAAAAGGTGACTATTTTTGTCAGCGTTGCCATTTGATTTACACACTACAAGCACGTATGTGAATTAAATGACAAAATATGAGATTTTACTTTTTGTGTTTTCCATATCAGAGAAGTAAAGTGACTTATTATTTTCAGCTATGCAAAAAATGTCTTAACAGATATGTCACAGTATATGAGTTTTCGAATTAAAATCAACGTAGAATAAATAGATGTTGTCGTTGTGACCAAACGGGTCACGGGTATGTTTAGTATTTGATTTTATTCTTTTAATGAGCACGATTTACATGTAAGAACTGTTATCGTCCCGTCATTTTGATTTTTGTCAGATTAACTGATTTTTGACCGTGACATTCCTCAGCTTTATCTTGGTTTAATATCTAACTACATCCAATGGTTACGTCTCGATTTGAGAGACTTGGAGAGTTTTGAGTCATCGCTTGGTTACATAAATCTATATCATATACTAGAAGAATAACCGTTATAGGACGGGTAAAATCAATTCTCTGAAGAGAACAGTTTTGCACCACTTTTATTTCCCATTACGAAAATTAAAATCAAAATGATACAAAATCCTTATTCCAATTCGGACAAAATCCATTATATGATTATAGAAAATATCTTAAATTTAAGGCTTAAGCTTAAAGGGTATTAAGAAATTTTAATTCAGGGAATCTTAATTTAAATACTTTAAAGAAACTGAAATTTGGGGAATATAGAGATCGTGAGATCAATGCCTATTATCAAAATTTCACAAAGATCGGGGTATCTGAATTTTTCAGAAAAGCCTCCATTCATTCTCTTCCAAATTTATTTAACAAACATACATAGTTCACTCCAAACAAGGCAGGCCACCACTGTAGACGTAAAGGGCTACTGAGAAAAAGGGAGAAAGTTTGGTGGTGGTGGTGGGAGGGTCAACCTAAATTGGAAGCTGCGCAAGATGTGTTTACATTAGTTTTACATTTCTGCATGTCAGTATCGTTAGGAAAACAGAGAGCAAGGAGGGAGTTTTAGAGTCCAGCAGCATGAGGAAAGAAGCTTTTGGAATAGAAAGCTCTTCGGCATCTGGGGACCTCCACTGTGAATGGATGGGATTTGGCAAATTGTCAGGTTGGTCTAGTGTATTTACGTCATGGGGGCACCAGAGCAGCAAGTTAATCAGAACATAATCCATTGAAGTACTTGTAAAACAAACACAAGGGGTTGGAGCTTGGTGGATAGTGAGGAACCTATTAAGTTGGTGACTCTTTTTTGGACCTTGTCTAAGAGGGAGAAACGAGTGAATGATGCACCAGCCCATATGTGGCAACAATACTCCATGCATAGGCAGATGGTGGCTTTGTAGAGATATAGGATAATGTCAGGTGTGAGAAGTTTACTAGCACTGTAGAGGGAGCCCACCTTCTTTGCAGCAGCTCTGGCAATGTCTTTAATGTATTTATTCCAATTCATGTTATTTGTGAAAGTTAGGCCGAGGAGTTTGAATGATGAACTCTCAGGTAGGGTGTTATTTGTTATGACAATCGGTGGTTGAAGAAGTTTCTTGTAGTTATTGAAAGTAACTGTCTTTGCGGCATTAAAAGTTACCATCCATTTATGACCCCAATCCACTACAGACTGGAGGTCGTTTTTTAAGGATTCAGCCATTGCCTCAGATATGTGCATGTCAGTTTTGCCTACATAACGAGAGTAGAGTGTGGTGTCGTCAGCAAATATTCTATCTCGGTCTCAATTTAAATTTAAAATTTCTTTCAAAAATGATACCATTTTTAAAGTTATGACACCTTTACAGATCAAACAAGATCTGTAGGGGGGGAAGTTGTGACTTTATAGCTACTTATTAAGTAGCTATTGGTGCGGCTTCAGTTTAAACGAAACTGGTGTTAGCCAGTGATGCCCTGAATTTAAGGAAAATCAAAAAATGTTTCAAAATATCTAGGAAGCGAGTTCTAATAGTTAAATACATAACAATATATCCTTTAACAGATTTAAATGGAAGTTCTTCAATGAATGCTGATATATTATTTATTTGTATGAATATTTTATACCCAGACATGTATTTTGTCTTATAAAGACTCATCAGTATGTCTATACAACCAATACTTGGGAGCAAGAACAGCAAACAATAGAATGTCAATAGAAATATTCAATCATTTCTATTTTCCAACTACGATGTTCCCAATCTGATAAAGACATCAAATCCAATCTTGTTTATTTTTCTTGATATTTTTCTGCTTTTTCAATCATCCAACGCCTTATTTCCTCCTTCCAGTTCTTTTGAAACAAGTTGGAGTAGTTGGTAGTAAGTTCATTAGGAAGGATTAAATATCAAAAGAAACAAGGTTTTTATAGTTTTTCCGACTGTTACCAATCTGAAAAGAAATGGTTTGTCAGCCTAACTCAACATTTAATTTAAAATAAAAACAAAAGTATCGATTTATATTTACAACACTTGCATTTTACCGAGAGAAAAAAAAGAAAAATTTACTTCATTAAAGTGAAAAAAAAAAAGTTTACTTCATTAAAGTGAAAAAAAAAAAAATCTTTACATGACCTACATTTCTACAGAAGAAAATATACCACCATTGCATCCCTGATTCGTTGGGTCATTATTTGTTATATATTACTAAATATTTATGAAAAGTTTTTGAAATTTACAAATGTGTTTTATCCTCATTTTTCCAGTGATCATTTGCCTTGATAAGATGAAGTTAGAAATATTGTTACATCATTTGATACCCTAAGACTTTTTTTCCTATATATTTTAATCACATAAAATATGTGCTAAAATATGTCAGTTTTGGGATTGAGTTATGTTTGAAAAACCTTTCATTTTAATTGTTCTCGTAAGTCATAATTTGTAAATAACTCATCAAGTGAACCATCTTTTACTAAATTTCTATCACTTTAACCCTCTCTCAATGCTGAACCCCTCACTTAGTCTACTACCCCTACCTCCATCACTATGTATTTATTAACAGTCAATGGTAATAAAGAAAATAGATTGGAATAGTCCATTATAAACAAAAGGGAGTACCACTAGACAGTACTATTTAACACGTAGTCCGAGAGAAAGAAAGAGATATATAGCAAGCAGAAAGAAACTAATTTTAATGGCAAACCGATATATTTCCAACTGTCTCTTTATATCAGTACAAAAAAATGGATTGGAGTTGCAAGAGTCGGATTAAATATTTTTGCTATTATAAGATATTCAAAATAGTTCATAAAAAGCAAGTGGGATTTAAAAAAAATAAATAAATAAACAAATAAAAAATATTTGTAAATTTCCAAATATTTTTGAAATTCTCTTGTAATATAATAGACCCCCCCCCCTCAATTATTCGCCTCCTCCCTTAACTTATCATTCGTCCTTTATTCGCATTTCCTGACACCATTTAAAAGATTAAAGATAAAATGTGCACAATGACAAGTTAAAAGTAGCAGAGTTTTAATAGTATACTAGACTCCTCATGACCAACAGGTCACAATTATCACGATTTCATTTAAGATTTCATAAACTGATATATTTGTTAAAAATTCTTGCCCAACTAAAAATGTCTTTTTACGTCTGTATTATGCTTAATGATAAAAGTAAAGCAAGCTATTATTTTGCTATCTAATTTACATATGTTTACGGTGTGTACAAACTATGTAAATTAACTGAAAAGAGTCTTTTTCTCTTAAATGTTTCAATGAGACAATATTAGAGAGGTTGAATTAAAATAGAGCGAGAGAAATGCATATATAGCTAAGAGTGAGATAATTATAAATCACTTAATTAGAAAAATTAAAACAATTTTTTTTCGAAACATAACTCAATCCCAGAAGTAAACTATATTTTAGCAAACATTTTGTGCTATTAAAGTATATAGCAAAAATACTCACATTCAGTATAATATATAGGTCATCTAGATAGCTGTTTCATAGTCTATGACTCATCCGTGAAGCAAGTGTATCCACGTAGATTTCGAAACCAAAATAGCTAGTCACATTGAATTATGACCAGCAGTCGAACATCTAGAACCACTGTTACCAACAAACCTACTAAGCATTATATGTACTTAATCTGTTTACATATATTTTTTACCACGCTATTTGGTAACCAACAGAAATCTATTCTTTATAGAAGGTTATTCCTTTATGCATATATATATATATATATAAAAACATACATATTCATTTAACTTGTATTTATCAGTTATAGTTTTATTAATACAAACATTGATATATACGCCCCGCATAGGGATGTTTGTGAATAGACAGATTTTGAAACTATTCAATAATAATTTCTGACTAGACTATATACCAAAGAGTATTTGTGCTACGAATGTGATTTTGCGGCCTTCAAAGGTGTTTTACTTTATTTTATTTCTCACTTGGAAACAGAATTATAGAAAAAAAAAATTTTTTTAAATAAAATAGTAATATGGGGTTCAGGGCTGGGAGCAGGAGTTTCTTGGGTTCACCTTTCCTGGCCAATGCTAAGTATTCCACTTAGATAAAATAATTCAGTTCTATAGAAGTGACAAACAAGATGCGGGATCTTGTCTGATGTTAATACAAACATATGTCAAATGTAAATAAACTAAGTCGATGGCTGATATATGTCGTAGTTGAAGTAAAAAGAAAAGCCGATAGACTGGCGGTCGCAGCAGTTTGTGTTTTTCCTTTGCTAATCGCCGTCTCTCGCCAAGATGGTGACGAATCTAAAAATGGGCCGTGGGTAAACGTATTCTGAAAAAGGAGCAGTAGGAGTACTCAGTGTTGCTGAATAGTAACTCCTACTGTTTTCTTATATCAGTAAAAAAAAAAAAAAAAGGACTTGAGTCGCATTAAATATTTTTGCTATTATAAGATATTCAAAACTAAGAATTCTATCAACATGTCTATATTTTTCGAATTCATGTTGAGCAGTTTAGAAAACTGCTAAATAAATAGCTTTCCATTGGCTTTTAAAACAATTTTTCTATTAGGAATTTGAAAAAAATAAAAAATAATGTGTGCATGCATGGAAGACAATAAAAAAGTAGGAAAGTCCCAAGAATGGTGGGCTTCATTGTAATACATGGTCATGGTGTATCAGAGTACCAACTTCCCACTTTAAACAAGCCAAATTGTCATAACTCGCACTTATAAGGGAAAGTAATATACACAGAATAATTTTTTTTTTAAATTATGTCATCCAAATAAACATGTTTGAGCAAATAAACATGTTTGAGCAAATAAAACATCTTTAAGTACTGAACACCCCCCCTCCAAGTGGATTGGGGGGGGGGGGGGGAGTTATCAATTTTTATCAGATAAAAAAATCTGTTCATGTGAGAAAGGCTATCGCATACCTTGCATAAAATATCCACAAATAAAAATCATTCCTAAAGTTCACCTGCCAAATAGAGTAATTTATATTAAAAATAAAATAAATAACCAACCATTTCAGTTTTGGAGCGAGACAAGAATCTTTGCTCTTCAGATTTCGTCGTATTTCTCAACTTTATTGATATATGAAGCCAAGAGGATTTCTCATTCAAAAATAAGGATTTTAATGGACGATCTGATAAACAGCTTCAGAAGTCATTTAAAACTAGAGACTGTATTAAGTTTTTTTTTTTTTTTTTTATAAAAGCAGATATATCATTTGATGGTACACAGACATTCTGATGGGTCATAGATGAAACCATCACTTCCATTTTGTAGTTGAAGATAAAAACTTATCAAATATTAAGCACATTAGAATGTTTTAAGATAATTAAACTACACCCCCCCCCCAAGTTCAGTGGCAGATATACTTAAAGATGAATTCATTCAAAAACATTGAAATTTAGTTTGGATTGTTTTATTTAATTAACTACTCCAAAAGGTTTGATATACATTTTGGAGTAGCTTAATTAAATACAAATTGTTATTTTCGCTTTCATATTTTTTACCCATAGCCAAGTGTAAATGAATAGAATAAGGACGATAAGATTTGAACCCAGTAGAGCTAAGTTAAAAACATTTTTATGGGCATGATTCTCGAAACCGGATTAAATATTAAAATAAATCCATTAAATTCTATTTGAACTTGGCAAGTTGTGGGCACTTTAAGTGGATACTAAAACGATGCAAAAATTCCTTCAAACAATCAGATAAATCTGATTATATGACAAACACCCTTTTGTCTAGGAGCAAAGTGTAGTATTTGTTCTGATACTACACTTCATCTTTTTTGTCACTGAAGGAGAAATCATTCTAGACCGAGGCAATTTTTATTTTTGTGCCAATCCAAAGTGCTCCTTTTTGGGGAGTTGGATTTTCCTCACATTAAAAACCGAACTGTCTAACTCTGCTCTTATGGGGAGGCAAGTAAATAGAGACAAACAGATGAAGAAGGGGGAGGGGAGAAGCTACTTGAAGTTTCCTAGGATTTTTTTCTTTTTGAAAACCTTGCGATTCAAAGAAATTATCTTCTTTTAAGGTGTGTTTCCAGCTAAAAGTTTTTTGTTTTTTTTTAAACTACCAAAGAAATCCCCACAACATTTGTATATTCTTGATCATCAATGCTGCCCGGAATGAATAATATCTCAAATTCAGAAGAAGAAAAAATTCTTTGAGGGTATACTGGCCTCGATTCTGTGAAGGGGACTAGGTTTTTCATCTTTTTCCCAATAATTAAAGGGAAGTAACTCATTTTTTTCAAATGAGTTATTTCCCTTACACTAACTTATACTTCAAGTAATCCATAAAAAATGTTCAGAGAGATGAATGGCATGGATGGAGAAGAAAGAGGGGAGGTAGAGGGAAGGGGAAAACCGGGGGGGGGGGGGGGGGAATGGAAGCTATAATACAATTATGTTACACTTTTGTCCGGGCAACATCGGGTAGACCTGCTAGTTATAAATAAAATGTTTTTACAAGTTCTTCTGTCCATTCTTTTCCAGTAATTAATAACCAGGTTTATATGAAATATCCGTGACAGAATAAGATAGGTGTCCAGTTCCCCTGCATCAGATGATAAAGCTAAAGTAGAGACAGACAGCAGATCCCATTCTTTGCACTGTTATATTCACGTTTCTGCTGTTGTATTCTGTGTATTTAGTTCTTTACAGAATTTCAAATAGAAACTTTCACTTAATTTGCAGGGGTAGAATGTTCTCAACCAGCATTCTATACTGTCAGATATGTAATAATTTTTTTTTTTTTTTAGCCCTTGGAGAAAGGTCCAGAGATTGAACTCAACCTCCACATAGAAAGAAAAAAAAACTAATGGCCCTGTGCCAGATTACGCCAGTACAAATATTAGAAGTCTTGAAGGAATTCAAAATTTGACACCAATTTTAGATGAGTAACAAAACAGGAGAGAACATGCAGACACATGCGGAAAGTGGCTTGTTCATAAAAAAAAAAAATGAATACACACAAACCAGAAACGAAATTGAGATTACAACTTCAGGTGCCGTCAACCTTTATCTGACCTTAAATGTCTAGTGACATTCGTTGATATATGGGAGAGAGAGAGAGAGGAGCTTATACTTTTCATAGAGGAAATCCACAAAAAATTATTTTTTTGACAAAATATTTAATAGTATAAAGAGATCAAGAAGTACTATTTATTAGGTCTTTACAAAAAAATAACGGCCGTCTGAAGGGCTGGGTTTTAAGTCATTTTAACACAGAATTTGTAGTTAGTTTATTTCTGGTAAATTTTAACATATAATTAATGTGTTCTCAATAATAATTGATAACTTTTTTTTTTTAGATAGAAAGTATTTTTGAAGCATAAAAGACCCTCAATGATTAACATTGAAAACATGACCTTCGCCTTATGTTGCACGAGTTCAACTTGGGCACAATGCCTCTGAAACTTTTGCCAATTAGGGAGATGAATCCACAAGCGATCGAACAGTACGAAGGTGGTTCCAAAAATTCTATAGTGAGATGAGAGCCTAGAAGATGAAGATAGAGGACGACCGTGTAATCTTGACAATGAACAAGCGGAAGCACTTGTTGAGCAAAATTCACGTCAAAGAAATGTCCATACACTTGCTGTCAGCACTGCAACAGTTTCAGGTCATTTTCACAGTATTGGAAAGGCGAAAAGATTTTCATGAGTAAATGTGTTTCTGAAATCAGCTATTATTTTTTTAACGACCTAATACTTGCCTCGTCACAAGGGAAAAGTCTAAAATATTTGCTTTTTAATACAGCTTCAAAACATAAAAGGATAACTAGATGGGAACAAAAATTGTTTTATTCTAAGATGGATTTCAGGGATGTGAGTAGTTTGGAAGTAAAAAAAGAAAATTTAAAAGAAAATTTTAAAAAAAATTTAAAAAAAAAAAAAAAAAAAAAAAAAAATCAAGTTTGTTTTTTTTTATATATGCTAGAAATATGGGTGCTTATGCTGATTAGCGGCCATATGAAAAAATTATTTTTATATAAAAACAATATATACTTATTAAGCATTATATTCTTACTCACTGTACGAAAAAATTATCCTCTAGAACTTTAATTACAAGTATTTTTCCATTCTGCGTATCATAACAGCGACTCGTTCAAAAATCTTTTTTTTCTTTTTTAAAGAAGATTTCAGTTATCTGCTCTTCAAATCTTCTTAAAAGACAAGATGGAGGCTTACTGAACGAGTCGCTGTTATGATACGCAGAATGGAAAAATACTTGTAATTAAAGTTCTAGAGGATAATTTTTTCTACTTTTTCGTACAGTGAGTAAGAATATAATGCTTAATAAGTATATATTATTGTTTTTATATAAAAATAATTTTTTCATAGGCCGCTAATCAGCATAAGCATTGAAATATATATTAAAATGCAGTTATAGTACAAAGTGTCAGATAAAACAATTTTATAAAAATATTTTGATAACTTCCAAAAGAAAATGATTCTGAGGAATGAATATCACCTTGCCCTTTTTTGTTGTCTTTAACGTAATGCAAAGTTATATTAAAAGAACTTCAGGTAAAAAGCAAAATTACTTCATAATTGTCCAACATGTTTACTATGAAACATTAAAAACATTTCATTTCAGCCATTTAACACTAGCTTTTTAACAATGGGTGATTTAGATTTACCAAGGACATTTTTTTTCATTTTACTTTGAAATAATACAAATTGAGTAATTCTAGGGTTTCTAGAAATCATTCCCTCAAAATGAATAACCAGAATTTGGATTTAGATTGTTTCAAGCATCTGTTTAGAAGAGGAGCTGCCAAGTTCGAAATAGCATGTTCATTGCTTAACATGAAGATTGCCCAAACATCCATTCTGCTTAACTTGTTAATTTATTATAGTTTTAGTTTAACAATAGTAGTGCAATGGTTATCACGTTTGGTCATGCTTACTAGTAACACTTGAGAAATATATGAATCCATTTGGTTTGGTTTGGTAGTTTTGTTTTACGGCATATCAACCCTTTTTGGGTTATTTAATGCCGAATCTGGTCATTATAGTAAAAGTTTTTATGCTTCAAGTTCTTTATATCTTCAAATGTTTAATCATCGTTTTTGGTTTGGTAGTTTTGTTTTACGGCATATCAACCATTTTTGGGTTATTTAATGCCGAATCTGGTCATTATAGTAAAAGATTTATGCTTCAAGTTCTAAAAATAAAATAAAAAAGGGGAGGGAGAAAGGGAGAGGGGCTGTTGTTTTTGTTTTTGGTTTTGTAGAACATAATTAAGTTTTACAAAAAAAAAAAAAAAAAAAAAAAAAACCGTCAATGTAGGTGAATTTCGTCTCAGGGAGCCACAGGGCAGCCTGATCTGGTATCACCAGTGAATCCATTTGGTGTCCATCCAGCTTTGGGTGAAAGTGCAGTAGACTAAACTCTCATGCCTTGATAGAGCAACTAGTCTAAAAGAAGGAAAACAAATAAAACCAGCTGACTAACCTATAGCATCAGGAGTATGGCAAAAATCTCTATCAATAGATGCTGACAGAAGTTTTTTTTTTGAAGGGATGGAATGTGGAGTGCGGGGGCACAAGTGCCATAAGTTTAAAGCACAGAGATACACTTCAGTGATGGGACAGGGGCTGGGTAAACAGTGCGGAAATTATTAGGTCAGAGACTTTTTTCCACCCTGTCCAAAAGAGAAACTAGTGGTTTGAGCACCAGCCCAGATGTGGCAACAATATTCTATGCATGGGCTAATGGTGGTTTTATAGATATACAATACTGACAGGTGTGAGAAGTCTTCCAGCTGAGTAGAGAGAGACTACCTTCTTTGCAGCAGACTTGGCAGTATCTTCTATGTAGTTTATTGCAGTTCATGTTGAATTGTTAGGTAGAGGAGTTTAAATGCCGGGATCTTGGAAAGGGTGCTATCAGTCATGGCAATCTGTGTTTGGAAAGGTGTTTTGTTTTGGTAGCATTGAATGTGACAATTCATGTTTAGCCCCATTTTACTACAAACTGGAGATCATTTTCCAAGGATTCCACTATTGCCGTGGGTATGTGCATGTTCGATTTGTCCACGTCAAGAATAGAGTGTGCCGTCATCAACAAATATACCCATCTCGGATGAGATGGCATCAGGGAGGTCATTTATGAAAATAAGGAACAATAAGGGTCCAAGTATCAAACACTGGGGAACATGTTTGTCATGTTTGGATGTACAGACATCAAAAACAACCTGGATCTTTCTTTTAGCTAAGGATCCGATTATATTTAATATCCATTCAGTAATACAAATTAATTTTCCTGAGAAGACCTTCATGCCAGACTTTGTCAAAGGTTTGGAATATATCAAGTGTTACTGCTTTATCCGGTGTATGGTATATGCATTTAGAGATGACAGGATATTAATGGTAGAACAAGATTACCTAAATCCCTTCTGTTGGTCAGAAAGAAATGTAGCGTATTTGAGAAGGTGGATTATCACCAGATTAATTAATGACTCAAAAGATTTTAGCAAAGAGCTGGAAGAGACTTATGGGGAGCAATAATTTAGTGAGACAGTTTATTTTTTTTTGTTTTTTTTTAGAGTTCTTGAAAACTTGTATTACAGAGGCAATTTTCCAAAGAAGCAAGATTTGGCAAAGCATTTGTTATGGAGTTTGGAAAAGACAGGGGCAAGCTCAGGAGAGCATTTCTTTATCATTAGAGTACAGATAAGATCTAGTCTACATGCTTTTGAAGTCTCAAAGATTTTATGATATCTTGGACTTAGAAATGGGTGATGATCAAATCCACTAGTACGGTTTCCATCCAGGGTGGGAAATTAGGGAGGGAGTGGTTTGTGGAGTCAAAGGCGAACCGCTGGGAAAGCAGTTCAGCTTTATCTGTTGCCGTGCAAGAGACATCATGGTGGTTGGGGGAATTGTTGGACACCTCTTCCTAAATCTTATTTAAAGAATCACATTTGCGCTTTCCAGGCAGTGAGCCCACAAGGCCAAGATGCCTAACGAATTATCGTCACTTTAAACACTACCAAACTTCTTATTGCCGCACAAACAAAACCCATCGTAGCCTCTGGCTACGAGCAGCATCGGCACGTGGACTGAACTTCCTAAGATTTAGACATCTCTGAACATGGACTTACTTCCTAATAATAATAATACAAGCTCAACCAGTCTCTCAAACTTTCTACTCCAACATAGTCGTAAGAACATTATCTTCATTCAGACTTATGGACATATAAGATTTTCTTCTCTTAACTTTTGGACTTTTAATATAAGACTGTCAAGACATGAAGATTAAATAACTTCTTTACTAACCCCTTTCTATTGTTGAATGAAGATGTGAAATAAAATTGATACAATGTTAGAATAAGACGGTCATAAATTTACTTGTGATTAAAATGTCTTTTTTTACAAGGTATTAATCAATTAATAAATGCCACACAATTTAAATTTCTTTAGTGTATTTTAAAGGGTTTTAGGGGGCATAATATGGGCACAAGCTCCCATCTGAATTGAAATAGATTCGCACTGAATTTGATCGATAATCATTAGACACCAAATTAAGCAAGATTCCGTGAATGTCAATTTCTTAAGACCTCTTAAGCTTAAAATTTCAGACATTTTCTGGAATCAAAATCATTTAATAGATTTTGATCAAAATTGGAGTAAGGATTCTAGACACAAGGTTTAGTATCATTATAACTGTTTTAATCTTCTAAAGGTGACATAAACATGGTGCAAAACTTCTGTTCAGGGCATTAATTTTACTCGTCCTTGGACGAGTATTCTTCTAATATATATATATATATATATATATATATAATTATTAAAAAATCTAGCTGAACATGTCTGTAGATACACTTGGGGAGAAAAATATTTAAAACTCAAAAGCATACTGTTTTAGTGAAAAGTGAAAAATGGCTAAAACTTGTTTTTTTATTTAGAATTCTCGTATACAATAGATATAATCGGCAGAGTTTAAAATATAATTTTTTTAAAGTTAGTTAAAACGGTTCTAAATTGAAACATTTCTCATGCAAAAATCATACTGTGGTAAGTATGTTATCTTGCGGTTTCAAAACAGTTTAAGTCGAGTAACGATTCCCAGAAGCGTATACCCCTCCCTTTAAAATGCATTGTATTACAGACATATAAATATGGTATTATTGAGAATAGAATTCTTACTTTGGCAATGGAAATTGTTTGCTGTTCCATGACTTCATGAATTGCCGTTCTGTCACCATCCATCATTTTATCAAACTCATCAATGCAACAGATTCCTTTATCAGCCAAGACAAGGGCACCTCCTTCCAACGTCATCTCACCAGTTACAGTGTCCTTCATTACGGCGGCAGTTAAACCTACTCCAGAAGAACCACGACCAGTTGTGTACTGACCTGAAAATACAAATTTAAAACATTTTGTTCAGTTTTAACGGCACAAATAGGATTTTTAAAAAAAGCTTAGATTCTGTTTAGACAGTTTCAGAACTTTGCAATCGGTAAACCAAACATAATTCTTTTTCAATTCCATGGTCCAATTCAGATTTTGAGTAGGAATTTTTTTATCCAGTGTTGTTCATGATTGAATATAGACTCAAAGGTCTTCTTTTTTTTTTTTTAATTATTTTTTAGATTCCATAAATATGTACTTTGCATTGAGTGAGAGGGTGGGGGGTAAAGTGACATAAATAAATTCTGCCATTTACCCGTGAATGAATGAGGACGCTGTACTTCTGCTCCAAGTCCTTGTTTGTTTTAATTTCTTATATATATATATATATATATATATATACACACACACATACATACATACTAATGAGTCACCACTTATCAAGGCTAAAAGCTACTCAAAACTAAGTGTTAATGCGATTTTCAGTTGAATGATGAAGATTATGAAAGGATTGAAAATGATGAATGAAACAAAATTTGATTACGGTTTATGACATTGGGTTTTGAAGCTGACCATGTTTGTTTAAATAAAAGGGATGGCCTGATTATGAATTGTTTGGAATTCAGAAGGAAATCCTCAAGAAAACGATAAAAATATGAGAGTAGACAATATAATTGTAAGAATACACTTGTTAAGACCACACTGCAAGCATTTACGGATGATGTAAAATCGAAAAGCACAGAAGGAATCGAAGAAGTATTGGACCAACTAGAAAAGCTTCTGGAATAGTCAAGAATGAGGTTCAAGGCTAAAATATGAAGAAGCGTAAGCTATAAGAAAGGTAAGCAAGAAGAAATTAAGTATATGATCAGAGGGAAATGATTTCAACAGTAAAAAAGAAACCGGTGAAAAGCTTTGGAAGATGGTACAGCCAGATTAAGTGACAGCCGCCAAGAAGCGGCAGACGGGGGAAGGAGTAAAAGTAATCGATAAGACATAGCTGGAAAGAGTACAAATGTTGGTGTCAGCAGTTTGGTCTGTATCTATGGATAAAATGTCTAATTGTATTAATTTTTATTAATATTACTCTGGAGAAAAATATTGTAAATACATATGTAAATTTGAGAATAGCAGTTATAAGTAGATGTTTGTAAATATCAATTTATTAGAAGTTTAAAACAAATGAATTATGTAAATTGGGGGAAAAAAACGCATTTTTGGACGAGTTTTCATAGCACTATATATACTACTTGAGAGAGTAATATGTTGAGTAACATACTGAAGACATGGTGTGTTCGAATTGCAGTCTTGTCGTCAAATTCGTTTATCCTTTATGTTATTTAATCTAGATTAAGTAATTAATAGGTTCCCAACGTAATTCTTATGTTTACAAAAAATTCTTGTCGATGGACAGACAGAGAAGGTGTTTTATATTATTATTGTGGCCATTGCAGATGTATGAAGTACCATCGATGAGAGCAGAACGGATCGAACAAGATGTGAAGTGTGCATAAGCAGTTGGTAAAACTAAGAATGCTGACAGCTCAGCAATATTTGGAAGAGAGGGACAGCTAAAGCTACCTATTGCATCAATTGTTGAGTACAAGGTGTCAAAAGTAAAGACAATCATCATGCTCTGTTTCTCTTAACGATCAAGTAATTAAAGACTTTGGGAGGATAATTTTGCAATTGCAGAAGATAGGAAGGATGAGAGATATGCTGATCTATTGACCAAGTGCCAGGAAAAAGGATAAAATGTTGAGTATAATCATTTAGCTGTGAGAGCTCGAGGATACGTTGAGCGAAATCTAATCAATATACTGAGTCGGTCTTTGTTGTACAAACAGGCAAAGAACTTTACGACAGATGTACAAAAAGCAGCAATAACAGCATCATACTGGATTTGATCCAAAAGGAATTAGTCTTAGACAGAAAAGTAGCTTACACTAGTATCAATACAACCTCCTGATGCAGTAGAGTGAGGGTCAAAACTGAAGTGGTTCCTCCTGATGATCGCAGTAGAGGATGATAGTTACTGGGCACTGTAGACAGTGCGTAAAAATTAATATGAATGTCCAGGGGCTGGATTTTCCCTAATATTAAAAACTGAGCTTTGATCTTATGTGGTGAAAAGTAAAAAATAATAACATATGCCTTTAAGTCATAAAAAAAAAAAAGATCAAAGTACAATAAAGATAATGGATATGATGGAGTCTAATAATAAAAAAATATTTAAATGAAAATGCTGCTTACTTCTTGGTGCTAATCTGTCAATGTAGGAAAGTAGCTGACTTTTGGCAACTCCAGGATCTCCCATTAGACAGATGTTGATGTTACCTAAGAAAAAAAAGTTTTGGGTTTTTAAAAATCGAGTCACTGTTCACAAAAGTTTGATTAAAAACAGACACATTGTTCTTGTTGATTACATTTTAAATAAGTAACTTAGTATAAAAATATACTAAGTTACTTAAAAGTGAGTGAATGCTGCATAAATATAAAAAAGTAGAAAAAGGAGGAAGATATCCAACAGTATGGGGAAAAAATGACATCAGAGATAATATAAATGAATAAGCAAAGATAATTGCAATGGGGAAAAAGAAGAAAATAAAAGATTAAGCAGAGTAAAATCAAGTTTTGATTGTCTATTAAACAGGATCAAATGCATTTTTGACCGTTTTAAATTTTGGGATATGTTGGTAAGAACGTTTTTGTGAAAGTATGTGATGGGAGAGAAAATATTTATTTTTAAAAACACTTATTTGTTTCTTATAAAACATAAGATGTGCTTATTAAGAAATGAAAAATCTTTGTAAAACAATTGTTTTTAAGAAGCGTCTTACCTCTGATTTTCATGCCCCTGGGTGATTTATCAACACCGCCCACTAAGAGCAATAAAAGAGCTTTCTTCACATCCTCATGACCATAGATTTCAGGAGCAATGCTACTGGCCAATTTGTCATAAAAATCATCCTCTACAAAAGGATAAGAAAATTTTTTTAATAGAATGTATTTAAATATAACGTGTTAGATAAAGTCTGGCAAAAGCTAAATGTTACACTGATAAACTTTAGACATTTACAGAATTAAAAAAAAAAAGATTTTAAATTAAAAAAAAAAAAAAAATTAAAAATTACATAATATATATAATCATTTATAGAATTTTAAAATACGGGATGCATTTAAAGTATTTCCAGAAATTTTTTTTCTGGAATTTAAAAAGTGTATATTTTTTTTTAGGAACTGTCATTTGAATCTTTGATGACCTCGATAGATTTGTACTATCTGAATGTCATCCATCTCTGAGAATCTTAAGAGGGACTTATGGAAAGGGGGGGGGGGGGGAGACGGTGGAATCTTTCTTCCTCTAGGGATTGACAGCTTGGACACTGACAAAACAGCATGAAACGTCACTTGGAAAATACGAAGATGTTACAAGTTGCATTTGACATCAGCTGGACAAATCTGAATTAAACTTATTTTGATAGGAACGATGGTAATTATTCAATACGAGCACTTGATTTGAGAATTTGTGATAAAATCTACTAAGAATAATGGAGTGTTTGAGAGTTAAGAATGGAGGAAAAACCATGTTTTTAAATATTTAAAAACAATTTATATACATAGTGCTTTCGCCTAATATATAATGAAAGTCGGGTTACGCAGGGAGCTTTGAACAGTAATCTGTATTAATAAAAGCAACATTTCCCATGTTCAGAGGAAACTCCAAAACTAGAATATTTAGATCAATAAAACATTAATTCATCATCTCCGTAACAAGATTCTGTAAAAGAATTATGTCTAAACTCCATGAGTAAAGGTATTTGTAAATTGAAAAATATATAACATTAGAAACAAACAAAATTATGTAGTGACATTTCAAAAGGTAAACAAAAAGAAAAATAATTAGGTCTTAATTATGAACTTGTATATGGATGTTGCTATTTTGAATCGAACGAATGTAAAATATATTCATTTAAATAAAGAAATTAAATTGTAAAAGAATTTATCTGAAATTTGGAGGAATAGAAACTAAGCTTTCAAAAAAGATTTCAAAAAGAATTTTTTTTTTTTTTTTTAAATCATTGGTATTTTTACAAAGATACAAATTATAAAGTTTGTTTTTAAGACATCAATGAATGAAAAAAAAAAAAAAAATTCTAAACTGAGATTTGCTCAAATCTTGGCAATCATTTTAAAGAGTCTTACCTCTACAAAACTTTATTTTTTTTTTATCACATTAACTCTAGTCACTTAAGCTCTATTTCCAGTAAGTTATGGATTGCTTTGAAGTATTTTGAGATCCAAATCCCTGGTATGAACCAGATTTGAATAAAATGATTTAAGGCAGGTTTGCAGAGTTGGAAAGTATGAAGTCAGACTGATTTCATATATGTGGACTGATTATTTTGAAGTCTTCTAATATTCAGACTATCTTGATTCTTCAGAGATTAAAAAATCCAGCTCAGACTCCTAGCATTGTGACGAGTTTGACTCAAACTCCTTTCAAAACCACAACCCTGATTTTAGAGATGTCATTTTTTTTTTTATTTAGATTGCTGTTGTATTTAGTATAGCCAGGTACTTCAGTTATATCTACAAACCTGCCACTGTCTTTAATTCATCCTCAGTTAATTCTTGGGCATCCATTTCATCGTCTTCTGTTTTGTTCATTTTTATTATTCTCTGAATAAAAAAAAAATAAAAAAATAAAAATTTATTTTGATAAATTATTTCAGACAATTTGTTTGTTTGAATTTAATAATGATTAATGCAGGTAGAGATGTGCCTTACTAACCTTATATTCCTCAAGTGATTTTGATAACAATTTTGTTTCTATGTCAAGTTGTATAATAGAACATTTGTTAAAATATCTACTTCCAACCATTTTTTCAAATACTGATTAAGCATTCCATTGCTTTCAACCCTTGGAAATGACATATTTTGAAAACTTATACACACCAACCAATTCATATTTATCGATAGAATGCAACTATCTTGAAGTTCATAGCAAGCAGTAAGTGATAGAGTATCAATAATGATTGCTATAAAACACATTTTGTTATTGTAAGAGTTTTGGTACCATCAATAAAAGAACTGTATTTCCCGTTTATTTTAAGGACTAATTCTGGAATTTAGGTTTAATTGGTTCATGTTTGCTCAAGTGAAGAGCTTTACTTCTTTCACAGTTTATGACTCCCATGCAACTAAATGATTTTATTTATTGTAAATTATTACAGAGTCCTTAAATTGGGAGGTGTTCTTAACTGGATGCATCATTGATCCATGCCATTCATACTGCAATCACTACAATACTATATTCACTCTATGGGGCTACCCCTACTTAAAATTATATCCTTAACACTAAATTATTTACAATTCCATCAATGGGAGCGGCGAAAGAACGGATGTGATATGCATCATGAACTTATGGATTGTCAATATTATTTACTCTTTGTTTCTCGAAATACATTATTTTTAAATGATGTAAATAGGATATTTTTAATAGAGGTCTGGGAGAGGGAATACAAGCAAAACTGATGAGACATGAAGGTGTCATTGCATAAACTTCAAGTTATTACTACAAAAATGATAACTAGGGTATTTTAGTGCAATTTGTGAAAATCATTAAAATGGAATACCGGTCAATTTTGAAGTGCTGTAAAAAGTTACAAGTTCTGAATTCTTGTGAATATGGATTAACCATACTTGATCACTATCAAGAAACTTTAAATTCTCATCTGGGAACAATGTGCATTGATAAGATATGCTCATTTTACATTTGGACATGATTAGATTGAGGCTTACTCAAATTAGAATGAAACTAGATCTTTGTGACTCACCTATTCACAAGGGAATTTGATTTTAAATGATAGGATTTGAATAAATTAATTTTAATTTTGTGAGCTATTCAAATATGAGAATGTACAGGTATGTGATTTAAAAAAAAAAAAAAATTTTTTTAAATTATATATATATATACATACACACACAGTGTAACCCGGATATAATAGAGCTGTCGGGACCGGAGAATAAGTCTCTTATATCCGGGTATTGTCTATTTTGTCTATATAAGTATAGAAACACCATATAGTCTTTTTATGCACAGAACACTAGTTTATTTAACAGTTATAGACATAAAAATACTTTTCAATCAGTTTTCACAAATAATTCAGTCATAAATTACTTTTTCTTAAAAAAGGCAGTTATTTTTTATTGCACACAAATCTCTTTGTTAAATCCGGATATAAGAGAGCTGTTTGGACCGGAGAATAAGTCACTTATATCCGGGTTCGCCTTCTAACAACAAAAAAAAGAAACCTTTTTTACAAATATTTTATGGATATGGCTATAGTGAAGGTCATAGAAAGACTCACCAATGAGGTGAGAAAATTTCTTTTGACTGATTTACGACATAACACTGTCACTCAAAACGAACTCTCTTATATTGGGGAGGACGGGACCGGAGAAGAAGTATCTTATAGCAGGGTTTCTCTTATATCCGGGTCTAATTTATAGACATTAACACAGGCTGTAATTTGGGATCAGAGACAATGTCTCTTATATTCGGGTTTCTCTTATATCCGGGTTACACTGTATATTACTTACATGAGCATCCAGGTATGTGTCAGACAATAGACCAGCAGTGATTTGACTAAAACCAGACTTCATCATTGGAAGAAATACCTATGGTTTGGTCAAGGTCAATATTTGTTGGATGAAGATGAAAGGAATCAAAGACATTTTAGCTTAATTGTTAGAACGCAGATTATATGAGTTAGCAAATTTTGTAATATGGAAAATCTATTGGAGGCTTCAAATAAAGAAATGGGAAATTATTTTTAACCCATTAAATAAAACTACCAATATCTAAAGTTTTTAGCTTAAAAAAAATCGGACTTATTGGTTCTTAACATATTCTAATGTTAAGAACCAACATGTCTTTTTAAGTCAGTTTTATTTGAGATTAGTTTCAGATATTTTTTGAAAAAATTACTGAATTAAGTTAAAAATAGCACTAATGCAGAAATCTTTCAAAATAAACAAGATGAATATGAGACATATTTAGGATCTTTCTGATGAAGTAGAATGTTATTTGTATGTATATTGTGAAATTGTACTCTTTTTTTTAAATATTTTTTATTAATGTTACTTCAGTCAAAGTTCTCAGAAATCAAGGGGACTTCCTGGAGCTAACACTATCTCTATATGAGATGCATAGCTATTCGAATATTCCATTAGTTCTCATTTGGCTCTCAAACATTGAGTTAGTAAAGAAGTTAGGAACATTAATTTTCCTCTCTCCAATTGACCAGCTTGTGGCACAGCGTGTGAACCCTTTTTGGGGAGCTGGTTCTCCCACTAGTTTGCAATTCTTGTGCCAGACTTAACGCTGCAATTTTAAAAAGAATTAAAAATTGACAATTGTGTTTTCACACCCAGAATGTGACCACGGAAAGGGTTTTTGTCAATCAGATGAGCCAGTACGGGACCTGACAAGATGTTTATAAATCGAAGGCGCGTAGTGCATTCGAAAGGTCAAATTGGCTGTCCTGACAGCGTCACTGAGATTGCCTGTGTTTCCCTTCCTTTTCGGCCTTTCTCTCCCTTTCCCGCCTCACTTCTCCAGGACAAGCAAAAAAAAAAACTCTCGGCTTTTGGAATCCAAACGAGATGTATGTTTTAACATGCTCGCCGAACTCGACTCAAATTCAGTTTTTAAATATGTTCTTCAGCAAAAATAAATTATATTTTTATGTTTAAAAGTAAAATGGTTTGTTCCATTATTACATAATGTTTGATTTCCAGCATATGGTCCCAACCAAACAGCTAGTTCAGCAGATAATTAATTCTTTGGAGAGAATTACTGAAGCCCACGAAATACCCAGCCGGGTATGAACCCCTGTATGTTAAAAGGGGAATGTGCCTATCGTTGCCACTCTGGGAGCTTGGTAACGTGCCAGGACCACCAAGTCACACTCCCTGGCAGTGACTATCGTCCAAACGATGATTGCTCACTGACGATAACAATGAGCACATTTTGACTAAGATCGTTCCAAAGATCGCCCCAGCAAACAATAGTACTACAAGCTATGTTATAGTATAGCTTTCTTGTGTTCTTTTAGTCTTACCGGATTCCAGGACCAGAATTCATCTAGTCTGGTTGACTATCCAGCTTAGTACTGTTACTAGAGGCAACATCACTTGGAGAAGGTGCACCATTCCTCCTATAAGCCAGTGTTGGTTAGCCATACCGAGGGAATCTTATTTGGGCTTCAAACACTATGTTATATTGAATATTTACTTGAAAGAAGTATACTCATGTCAGGTTGTCCTGACAAACCCCTGTAAAGAGACCTTACGCACTCAAGGTATGAGTCTAGTAGGCATTCAAGTACCCTCCTAGAGAAATTGTAAGGTGTGTGTATATGTAAATTAAATTTAAACCAATTACAAATAGATCGTCAAAGTTCGCAAATTTTGATTCTACAATAGGGCAAATAAAAAAAAATATGAACAGCGATTACCATTTATCATGAATTTATACATTACTGGTATTATTTTTTGTTATATACGGGCAATGGCAGGTAACCAAATGTAAAAACTTACCAAAAGAAATGTAAATAATAAGGGGGTAAAAACAAATGAAGAAAAAGAAAAACTAAGTCTCTCCGACAGTAACCTCAAGAGGAAAGGTTAATCTGCCATTTTGGTTCAATGAATGCAGACCTGTATTTCGAGGGCTCGTGTGAGTCCCCCACCCAGCTTTGAGGAAACAAAATTGGGATACTTAATGAACAAAACACGGTTTTCCTAAGAATGTTTATAAGGAATAAATCGTACAATAAACCAGTATTTTCTGATAAGACTTAACGTTGTTGACATGTGGCTGCTATTACTACAGAGAAGCAAAATAGCAGACAACAGTTGCACTTTCCTTCACTATGTTACAGAAAATGTATCAAAGAGAAAGATTATTTTGTTAGTGTGTCATTTTAATACACTTCCATTGCCTGAAAGCAGCGAGTTTTAAATAAAAAATATCATCAAAATATGCAATACTGCACAATAGTCAACTGAATGAAAAGGATACACCAGTGATGCTGACATGATCCCCAGGTGTGGTTAGTCTTGTCACTTCACCTTTACAAATGACAGTCATACTTCGAGGAATGTTGCCAACAGGAACTTGATCGCTCTGTTAAAGAAAAATGAAACATGACAATTTAAAAAAATAAAAAATAAGGCACCAATAACAAAGTAGTTTAAGAGTAAAAAAGTAACTTCATGAAGATAACTAGAGAAAACTATTTTCTTAAAAATATAAAAACCCTTCACAAAAGAAATGTGAAACAATAAATTCAAACAGAAAAATATGGATTTTTTTTTCAGATCAAAAATTTTAATTATATAGAATTAGACGGTTCTCATTTGGTGACAACCTTTAAATCACTGTACTCAGACATTTTTATGTCTATGCTCCACATGGTAATATAGGAATTTTAAATAAACCTTTTATTTAACCCATAGAGGCGAGATGGCTCAAATTAACCAAGCATTATTAATTACAATTCCCTGTATGAAAAATTTTCAGATTAAAAAGGAAGCAAACCATTTTTTTTTTTTAGCAAGGAATAGGCTATTATGAATTAAATGGAAAAAGAAAAAAAATGCATATCAATAAGCAGTTTGGCCATCACTGTTAATTAATATACATTTGTTTCTTCCATCCCCCCCCCCCTTTAATTCCTAATAGCAGTAGGCTTTTTCTCAACCAATGGGTTGGAATTTCTACATCCTTTGAAACCACTGGTATCAATATAGCTCATTGAATTTCCATCTATATTATATGAAAAAGAGAAAATCGAAATGTGTCTATCAAGAATATCTTGAGAACAATAAAGACGAAATATCGATGAACATAAACAATTTCCAGTTTTCGCTTTTTCATTGTGTTGGATTATTAATTCCATTATTATAATTTAACCCTTGTCCGAGAGTGCAAAATCATAAAAATATTTTTTTAAATATTATATATATATCTAATTATTATTAATTAATATTTTTATATCCATAGACATTTTGCATTTTTATTTTACACTCGTCAGTATGGAATTCACGCTTTTAATGCAAAAGCAATATGCCTTGTATTCTTTCAATTTAAACACAAATACTGTGATTCTAAAGAGAGTGATATATCACAAGTGAGAAATATATATATATATATATATATATATATATATTCTACAATAGGGCAATATATATATATATATATATATATATATTCTACAATAGGGCAATATATATATATATATATATTCTACAATAGGGCAATATATATATATATATATATTCTACAATAGGGCAATATATATATATATATATATATATTCTACAATAGGGCAATATATATATATATATATATATATATATATATCTCACACCTTTCAGGCAAATCAAATTGATGATTATTTTTTCTGCATTTTTCTTCATCCTGAGGAAGTTTCACAAACGTTGATGAATACATAAATATAGATTTTGGCTTTCCTTTTTCATTTCCCAAATATATATATATATATAACTACATTTTTCCGTACATCAGAATTTCACATGTACCTCATCTAAAACCCATGAGGAGGGTCGAGAATTCAAAAGAAAAAGAATCTTTTCATAACACTTACATGTTCTTGTATCTTTACCTCCTGGTACTTTATAAACTTAGAACCTCTACTTTGAAGGTAAAGTCTTCCTCCCGACTTGTTGGTTGTACATTCTTGACTTGGACACATCAACAAAGGCATAAATGATTGAGCTGCAATCTATGAAGAGAGAGGGGGAAAATATATTAAAGAAAAGAAACAAATTTCTATGTATGATGATGAGAGAGAATGTGGTTCCACCCTTTAGAAGCATTTTGTGCACAAGACAAATTTTAGTTGTATACACCCCCCCCCCCCCCATCAAATTCAGAATTGGCATTCAGTAATGTTAAACTAAATCACTTGATAAAAAGTAAATAATTTCTAAATGGTGATATATGGCTGACACCGGACAATTTCCACGCTCAAATAAACTAAAAATCCCATTTTTTTTTACTGCTTTATTTATATTGTAATGTTTTAACAAGTAAAATTTTTACAGGCTTTTACACACCTGAAAATGGTTTAATTTTATTCAAACCTTGCATGAATTGAAAGAATTCTTTTTTACATTTAACATTTATAATTTTTTTCAGTGTTTACTTATGACCGTTGGAAAGTTTTTTTTCACTATACACCCCGACATGTATCCATCTACCTGCCTCATCCAATGGAGGTGCATGGCCAATAGAAAAAAAAATCTGAAATCGTGATGAATTTCCCAACCTTCATTTTTCTAGCAATGACCTTAAACATTGTATGGCCTCCTACAAGTAACAGGTAAATTTAATTTTAAATTATTCGTTTTAAATAATAAATTAACTAGATAAATTAAACTTAATATCATATTCCAAAAGATAAGCTAACGATTGTCCCTTCCATAAAAAAAAAAAAAAATTTGTTATCTATGCGATTTAGCATAAGACGGTGTCATATCAACTTTACTGCAAAACTGTTTTACTGCCATATTCGAAATTTGTACCAAGATGGGTTTAGTACTGACGAGGTCTTGAAGCATGAAACAAAAATAGAACGACTAAAAAACTGTTCAGTTAAAAAAAAAAAAAAAAAAAAAAAAAAAAAAAGATAAATTCCACAAGAGAAAGGCAAAAGAATTTGAAGTGGAATTCGATTAGGAATTCCGATTAAAATGAGATGACAATATCCAGTATTGTTGAGATGGATAATGACATAATTGGAATCTGAGGAAAATGGGGCAAAGTTGTTAGAAAATTCATAAAACAAATTTAAAGTATGTTTTGAACAAAATACCGTCTTAAAATCAGGTAACATTTTCCGATAGTTGGCAGAATGTGATGTTATATCTGTAAACCGCTATGAAAGAGAGATAAGACGACAGACGTGTTGCGCAATTAGCCAGGTGAGAGAACCAAGACTAGGCTAAATTGTGAATGAAATTCAAGCAAAATATGTGGTTGCAGTGTAAACAAAACGGGAAATAATCTTTTGTTGTGTATTTTTTTTTTTAAATTGTGTCTTTTCTTCGGTATAATACTTTCAGTGCATCCCACATCAATTAACTAGCCAGAAAATTACCAGTCCATCAACAAAGCGAAATACTGAAGTCAAGGGGGGGTTACTTTTAACAAAAAAATTAATGTCTAAATCGGATTGTCTCCCTTACATCAGTTTGGTTCAAATAATTGAATCTCTGCATGCAATGCTACATATTGAAATAGCCTTCAAAAAATGTAAATATCCTTTTACAAGAAAGTAATCAAAAGAAGGTAGGTGATGACGAAAATAAAGACTCCCAGGTAAATACAGCTCATAACTAACTAAAGCTGGAGTTCATCTTAATAGTCTCCTTAGATCTAAGTAATGTTAAAATGTAAACAATTGAGCTTGACAGAAAATTTATCCATTATGAAATCCCTACATATACTTTTGTGTCCCACAAACGTAAAAATCTAGATAATTGAATGCTGCGGTAACGTTACTCTCCTGATGAATGTTAGTTGAAAAAGAATTAGATTTTAGTAGCTATTTGTAAATTTTTAATCCATCATAAAAAAAAAAAATTTCAAATTAGTAAATTTTATTTCAAAAGTTATATCCCTTTGTTAAAAAAGACATTTTTGTCAACAGCAAAAATAATTATGCCTTGAAAATTTACCCAAATTCTATCATGAAATTTAGCCCATTTTACCTGGCTATAATATTTACGATATCACTTTACAATAGGAATTTCAAAAATCATTGTTTTGTGAAATTTTGTAAAATAAATAAATAAACTCACTGGTTGGTATGTCTCATTACCACATGTGTCACAAGTGTAAGTTGCAACTGACATTTTCGGCTTGACTTCTGTGGCTCTCGTCACAATGCCTTTAACACTCACTAATTTGCCAACACTTTCAGCCTTGATGTCCCGTACAGACATCTGCTTTTGACGAGCAGTGGCCTTGAAAAAGACCTCACTATAAAAAATTAAAAAACAAAATTTCATACACAAAAAAACTGAACAAAATTCCAATTAATCTAGATACATAAAACTCAATGTCTGTGTGTGCCCTATAGAAAAAAAGGTTAGAGAATCAACAGAATCTAGAAGTGTATTATTCTCAATGCCACCGAGACGTAGGGGGCAACTGTGAATTAGGGGAATCCTATATGGAGTTTTGCAGCAAGACACTTGTACACATTACATTTAAAGGTGGACCTGCTAGTATCGATACAAAAATAAAACTTACAGTCAGATGCACAAATGTTTATTTAAACTAGTCTTATTTTACATCAAGTTAACAAGAAAATTGTTATATAAAATTAAATTTAATTTAACTGACAATCATTGTCTATAAAATAAAATGTTGATATGTTCACTTTAGGCTCAACGTACCGATTCAATTTCAACAAAAATTGGCATGTAGATACGTGATGTAATACAAACATCAATGATCAAGGTCAGTGAAAAATATGGTCAAACGCTCTCAACACGCTGATGGGGTACTACAAGACACATGCACTCAACGCTAACCCAGGAAACAGATAATTCTGCGCATTTAATTTCAACAACCATGAGGCAACCAGGAAGCTCAACATCACCAAGAATTGGAATGAACTAGAAAATGTCAGTTTTCTCTGTATACCTGGGTGTCACACTGGACAGAACTATCCTTCAAGGAGTACTACAGGAAGGTAAAGGAGAAGGTTGCTGCAAGGAACAACTTGTTTACAAAACTCGCAAATTTAAACTGGGGCGTTGATCCTAAAACCCTGCACACGGCAGCATTAGCACTTTGTTACTCTGCTGCTGAATACTTGCTGCAGTTTGGGCTGGATCGTTCCACGTTCAATCAATCTACTCAGAACTAAATAATGCATGCCGCAAAATCACTGGAACAATAAGACCAGCCCTACTACCAGCGGTGTACAGATTGGCTGGCACCTCTCCATATCTGAATCCAAAAACACAAATCAAAAACCCTGACAGAAGACATCCACTATATGGCCATGGAAAATCAAGAAGCAGTGTCATGACCAAAAAAGGCCTTGACCCTGCACGGTCACAGAACTACCGCATCGATAGATGGAATGACTACTTGAACGATGCTATCCAAGAACATCTCTCACATAGAACAGATCTCCCAAGGAAGGATTAGGTGACCATGAACACAGCAAGAGCAAAGGTTTGAAAGACAGTCAGCAGCCTCCAGAGGTGGAGACCAGCAACAAGCAACTGGCCATGTAGAAATTCCAGACAGACAATGGAACATATCATTGACTGCAATGATGGACCAACTTGCACAGACGAAGATTCAATTGACTAATCTTGATGCCCAACGATGGATCCAGTATTGACATAAGATAAGATGAACTTAAATCTTAGTAACCCCATCATGGCACATCCAGCATTTCTCTTGAATCAATGAGGATCCATGTACACTCCGGAAATCCTTAGGATTTGTATTTTAATTTCTGTAAATTTTCAAATTATAAACATACATATAATATAGGCATCCACAGACAGCTGCTGAGTCATCTGACTCCTCAGTGTAGCTAAATATAGCAAATGTATCCACATTAAGATTTGAAACCCAATCAGTCAGTCACATACAAATATGATCAGCAAACACTTAAAACCACTGCGCAAAAAAAAAAAATAACTGACCGAAGAAATTCTAGCGTTATATGTAGAGTTTAAATATATTTTTTATCACACTATTCGGTAACTTGAGAAATTTATAGAATATATGTGTGTGAATTCTATATTACTTACTTGCTATAGGAAAGCACATGCCTGAAGACATTTGAACGTCATTATTGAAAAGTTCAAAAATTATATTGTTCGAGGTAACACCTGGTTTTATCATAAGTTATGACTATAATAGCAATTTCATATTAAAAAAAAAAAAAAAAAAAAAAAAAAAAAAAAACTTATTTTTAAATCAAAAATTCAATTGTCCTTTTAAAAAGTTTTTTTACGCTTGAGCAGAAGCTTGCAAGACTGTTTTGGCCTGAGAGTTAATTAGTTGAAACAGACTGAAATTAATAAATATACTAACAATCTTCTCATCAGTTCAGGAGGATACTTGTTTCGGGGATCTCTTGTTATTACGTGACCTCCATCCGCACGTTGATTTCTCTGCTCCATCAGCAAACGATGCTCAATGTAAATATCAAGGGAATCTTTTGATACAACCTGAAGGGGAAAAAAATCAAAAATTGGATTAGATATTGAAGATGTTAAGAAAATCTAGTTATTTGAAGGAGTTGTTTTTAAGTTCGATAAAAAGAGGAATGAACGATTTGGATCATTATTATTTTTCTAGACTTAACGCTGTTAAGACAGAAGTTAGAGGGAAAGTGTTTTACGATGGATATGTTTAAGTTCCGGTAAACGGTTATTGTTTCTGCTATTTGTGTGTTGCCAATTGAAAGAGGTTGCTTTTCTTTAAGTCGAGATTTTTCCTCTCCATATTCTGACAAAACTTTAAAAGACCTTTAAAGTTTTAGTCGCTTTATTTTTCTGTGAGTCCTGTTCACAGTCTTGTTGAAGTCATGATGCAAGTAGGATGCCCTAATCAATTTTCAACCTTACAAACTAAAAGCAACTATAAAAATTTAAACATTTTTAGCAACAAATTGAAAAAAACAGTTTTAAATTTTTTATTGATATTTTTTTATCTTAAATAAAACACTATTTACAACTATTAAATTAACAGGTGTAATTAAAAAATATCGGATCAAAAAAGTGGATTCATATATAAATTATTTATCTTTAAATTCAGTTGATGACTTTTTTGGGGCTCACTTGCAAAAAACTTAGTAATTTTATTGTAGCTAAATTTACGCATTAATTTTTGCCGAGTAACAAAGATAAAGAACGCATGATACCAACCAATATCACAGTTAACTGAAATTCTGCAACTAGCAGAAATGTACAAGTGACTTTGTAAACACACTGCATAGATAGATTACGGGGTTTCACCCAAATAAAAACCTTTAAGTAGTTTACTTACTTCTCTCTCTTTAAATTCTGGTAGGAGATCTTGAACAGCTTCCCCAAACATAAGGGTGTACCTCTGAGTATTGTCAACAATGCCATCAGCCAAATCAGGGTCAAAATCAATAACATCATCCACATCAATAACCAAGCTGACCTGTTCACGGTGAGCCAAGTTTTTCTACAGAGAAAGAAAAATCAGTAAGAAGTGATAAAAACATTTACCAGATTTTGTTTTACTCTCGTCCAACACAATCTTTTTTTATCTCTAAAAGCAGAACAAGTTTGAACATGCATTGCATTTTGGTGAGTTGTATTACCTCCCTTTTAAATGTATGTAACATTTTGAGCCTCCCCCCCCAATGTCAATTTTCATGCATCAAATGAAGATTCTCACAAATAATCCATCAAATGAGAAAACTGAAGATCATCTAATAAATAAAATTATATATATCTATATAAGACGATGTTTGTGTGTTTCCATGGAAAAATTGTATATGGCACTTTCAAGATATTTTACGACAATCTTATGCAATTGTTCGAGAAAGCTACCAACGCTATTTTCAATTTGATTAAGATCCATTTTTCTTTGGGGGGGGGGGGGGGGATGCAACAGGCCCTATATTTACAGACTCCCTTAAACAAACATCAAATAATAATGAACCGATTGCAATGATATTTGACAAAGATTGTATACAAATAAGAGATTATTATGAGCTATATTAGTTTGGGGGAATACCCCCCCCCCCCTAAAAAAGAGGGGGGGGGGCTACAGCATCCAATAATATGTAATAATTCGTCAATGATTTTTCCATTTGCCAGAGTAAGCGAAAGAGGGGGGGGGGGGGTAAGAGAGCAGTTAGTGTGAGAGAAGGAGTGGAGAAGGAGGATAGACAGAGAGAGATGGGATGAGAGAGGGGTATATAAGATAGAGCGACTGGACGAGATGAGGGGAGGAAAGTTTTAAAAGAATGTTACATACATTCGGTTTTTTGTTATCCCCCCCCCCCCGAGAGTTATAAAGAAAGTGAGATTTTCCTCTATTTAAATGAGCAGAACAGCTTAAAAACAAAAGCTACATAAATTGTCATCTATTGGTTAATGTTCTGAAAGTTTTTTTGTTTTTTTTTTTTTAGATTTAACATTTTAAAATTTTAAATATTTAATCCCATTAGTCAAGTTTATCGTCACTCCACTCATATTCATCAGGTGTCAAATTTAATAAGACATAACTTGGGAAGCACAGGTTCCTTGTTTTAACTAAGATTTTTTACCATTACGGAATATCTAAATTGACAATATTTAAGCTTTAGCTAGAAAATCTAAAAAATAGCAATTAGTCAATAACAATAAGAACAACTAACATTTAAAGAATTATGTTCATAGCACTTTTGATCTTCAATAAAGAGGCTCTTTGATGCCTACCTACAAATTACTATGTACAATCATTTACTAAACATATTTTTTTTTACAAAAAAAAAAAAAAGAGAGAAAAAAGTTTGAAATGAATAGGTTAATTCCTATAATGACCTATTTATTTACCTACAGAATCATTGATAAATACCTAAACATGCGCATAACTAGCCCTAATATATTTTTTATATTTTCTGTCTGAACACAAAACGTCAAAACAAGAAATGGGCATTGGTGCCAGATCTCAAGTGAATTTCATTCTGATCAGTAAAAAAAAAAAAAAAAAAAATGAATCAACAGTGGAATAAAGTGTGAACCTTTCAACGCCTTCAGATCATTGCATTGTCACGATCACTATTCAGCTTTATCTGCGAGTCAAGGCCCCCAACCCAACCCATGTCTGGTCTTTACCATGCAATAAGTTGCATCGCCAACTTAAACCGTTTTAACACTCTTCAGGACAGGAACACAGAACTCTGCAAATTCAGGAAATAAAAACTTTAAACAAGCCTGTTAACGGGCAAAAGATGAGTGAAATCTCAAGTTTGGCACTGAACTCTTTGGGAAACTGAAGTAGTAATCAAGAAGCGAACAAATGTGAAAAGAAAAGGCTGCACAGGACGAAAACGCAAACTTAACAAGAGAAAACATCTCCATGAAACTGCTCTCAAAGAAAGATAGGACTTGGAACAAACAGAATTCAAAATTGATTTGATTGCAAATGCATGTGAAAATAAGCAGTGACTGCATGGAAAATAGTGACTGCATGAAATCAGTGGCTGAGAAAGATGTAGCAACGCCAAACTAAAGGCTCTTGATGAAAATGCGGATTGGGAGATGAAACACCTCGTGTTTGGCAACTGCAGCAGAAACTCATACAAAGGATAATTGAACAGGAACTCAACATCAGGAAGGAGTTTTCAGCATAGATGAACTGGCAGCTTGCAAATAAAGCATAAAAAGGCTGGTGGATTTGATAACAATCCTGCCAATCTCATCGACCAATAAAAAAAATTTTTATTTGAATTTTGCTTTTTGATCTAAATATTTTTCCAATAATACCCAGTATATAAATACCTAGAAGAATCTCCCAGCATATACATACATATAACATGAGAATCAACTCCAAAATCAGAACAGAGCCAAATAAAGACAACAGACTCTGCGCACACTAAATATAATTAAATATAAGATAAAACTATAAATGTAGCTTGAAAAGAGATTAAGGATTTCATAGACTATTGAGGATCATAAATACAGTGAAATTATATATATATATGTAACACAGAATTATATTAACCACTTTAACAAATATATCCAAAATTATTTTGTAAATTCATCATTACAACTTTTTAATCAATTTGTTCTGTTCCTAATTACTTGTAAACATGGGAGGTGTAATTGTGTTTAAAAACAGCTAAGTGATATGAACTTTTTTTTAGTCCAAAACTAAGATAAAATAAACGTGGCCTAGATTCCCTCCCCTGATAAGGGTGCAACCTAGTGGGCAAGACTTATGAAAAACAGTAAATCTAAATAAATAAATGCGAAAGTTTTTTTTCCATCAATCCTAACTATATTATCAAAATAGGTTGTGCTTATTTAATTCTATGAGATAACATGTTTTAATACTATGTATATATATATATATATATATATAGTAAAGTGCAAATACACACAAACACCTTTAGGTTTTAATTTGTATATTTTATAAACAGCTTCTAATAAATTAATATTCTGTAATATACAGTTGTAATTTTGCATTGTCATATTTTCTTTATATATATGTGTGTGTGTGTGTGTGTGTGTAATATTTTCATTGGTAGTAAAATGTCTTACAGATATGCTGATCCTAGCCAAAAACCATAAAAATGGTTTTATGGCTCAGCTTTAGAGAAATTAAGATTACTTATTTAGAACTGATTTTATTTGAGAATAGCAAATTATGCTTCAGATTCTATTTCCGAACATTCTTCTCCCTGAAAAAAAAAATAAATAAATAAATTAAAAAAAAAAAAAAAAAAAAAAAAAAAACGCCAATATTTTAGCAGTTTGTTTCGGTAAGCTTTGATTTTTTGTTAGTTATCTTTTTTTTTTTTTACTATTGTTTATAATTTTATTATCGTTAGTGCTATTATACTTATTTTTAGTTGTAGTAAAGTTGCTATGCGGACACACTATTGACTTTTATTTGTTTCAAAACAATACTTATTTAAAAATATCTATTTTAAAATACTGGCAAGGGGGGGCTATTTACGACTGTAGAATAGGGAGCCTAGCCCACATTACAAACTTGATAAATCACCTTTTACAAAAAAATATTTTTTAAATCTAAAATAAAAAAAGTTAAATCCTATTTACTCACATAAATTATCTACAGTGAAATGGATTCTCTTCCATAACTGATACTAATATCTTTTTTTTTAAAATTAATTCAATATTACCCCCCCCCCCCCCAGCAACACTGGTCCTGCTAGTTCAAAATAATGTGTATTGGGCATAAACATACCCCCCCCCCCAAAAAAACAGTTACGCTCCATTCATCTGTATAATACCAAATAGTATTGTACGTAATTGATAGAATATTAAAGATCTTCAATCACGGTCGTAACAATTATCGCCTGTAGATATTTATTATTAGATTACTTGTGGTCGGTTAATCTGTGTGTGGTTATAATGTATAAATGGGGGATAAAAAATTAAAAAAATTGTAGACAAAATAAATCACGAACATCGATGTTGCAGATGAAACGGGAAACAATTTACTTGCATTTACAAAAGACCATTTGAATGATTAACGTGGATGGCATCAACCCGGCAGAAGACCACGGCAGATTGAGAAGTTCTGTGAAAACATGCTCCAAGAGAAGAGACCAGCAGTGGTAAAAGTAGGAGAAAGACCCGACACCTGCATCAGAGTTCTCAGAACCAGATGCCACTTACATGCAATTCAAGAACAGACCGATCTGAGACAGAACTCCATTGTCTCAATAGACAGACCGATGTCAACAACAAAAAAAAATAAGTGGTTTCCAGAAGTGATAAACAGAAAAGGATCAAAGGGAATAATTAGACTCAGTTTGAAAAGTTATTGCTCTTAGATTATATGTTACAGAATTATAAACCTAAAGAAATACTTATCTGTTTTAAATTATTTTATAGGAGATTCTTTTGCGAGTAGGATAACAAAAAGGGTGTTTGGGAAGGAAAGTTTACTTGAAATCAAGATTCTTTTTTGTTTAAATTTTTTATATCAAATAAATTTTAGAAAAAAAATTGTAGAAAACAGAAAAGAAAATTACTTACCAATTGCTTTGAATAAGGAAAGGTTTTCCCATCATTATTATCGACATAGAAATCACGAAGAAACGTCTTGATCTTATCTGAAATAAATAAAAACAATACATTTTACATACATTTCAGCGAGTCATTTATTTTAGTTATTACTAGTTGTATTTACCCTATGTTATCGGAGTCTTTTACTTTCATTTATGTTACGGTTTTTGTAAAGTATACCTTTAGGCTTGTTTTGTTTTTCGTTTTTATACTTACAGAATCTGGTCATTAAATTATTAATTGAACTAACTATAAATTTATCGGCTGTAAATAAACTCCAAAATTTGTAATCTTTAGAAGGATTTGCTAAGAATTGTAAAGCCAGAAATAACTTTCTAGTCAACATTTTAATTTCGAAAGGTTTAACAAAAGACTAAACTGACTGAGAAGAAACCAAAATCTAGTTTTTTTTTTTTTTGTACGATCCTATTTTAGTCAAAAATTATTTAGAGTGAAACTCAGTTTGGAGGGAAAACACTTTTTTAGAAAGGGTGTAGGAAACTCACAATTATATAAGGCAAATGTAAATAATTTTTTTATGGGGAAATTGAACAAAGATTTAATGAGTGATAGGAGGAGGACTTCTGTCTATAGGAGAACCCCCCCTCCTATTCATACAACTAATTAAAAATAAAATGGATCGAATTATGTAATTGATAAAAATCGATTGAAAATAATTTTTAATTCGATTATGACAAAAAAGAATATTACACTAAATTATAATTTAAAAAAATGTATTTTGAAGACTATTTTAGAGAAATTTTGGGGTATCTATTTTAATCTCATTACAACTTTTAATAGAGAATGTTTGTGTTGCCAAAATTGATCTTTAAATTAATACATTTAATATCTTGCTTAGAATAATCATTATCAACACCATTTTTCCTGTCATTTTATTTTTAAGTGCTTAATTCAGAGTGTCTTACATATGAAAAGTGTCTTTCAGCAGCTCCCAGGAATTTATTTTCATGAGATTATGCCAGCCTTATAGGACTTTATACTTGATCCTATATACGTCTTGACACAATGTTATTAATTACAATTTACAAAATTCAAAACCTTGAATCATAACATCTCCATGATTCAAGAGAATAAGTATTTACAAAAATAAGATGTCCACTGGATAACTCGGTGTGTAATGGATTTCTTTTAATGTCTTTGAGAGCTGATTTAATTACTGTTCTAGAATGTATCAGGTTTGACAAGTTACCTCCCTTGAAACGATCTTGACAAAACCAATAAAATGCAAGGGAGATAATTTTTTTCACATTTACAAAATATAGTTATAGTGTGCATTTGTAAATAAATTTGATTTCTCTCGAAAATTGCAATTACAAGAATAAAAAAATCTATTCAAGCAAAAAAAAAAAATTTCTAACTTGAAATAAACACCTGTTACACGATTTGATCTAATTTTAATCGATTTTCTATATTTATAGCGCAGTTTGGCAATTTATTTATTCAAGCCTATTTCATTAAATAAGATTTTTGTGTTGATTTGATTCTCCATCTAACACATGCCAGCATGTAAAACGGATGTTAAACAGAACATGATGATTGATCACTCTTTCCGAAATCCTAACAAACTTACATAAATCAGATTGTAAGGTAACTAAACATTTTCAAATGAACTTTTGCAAACGTTTCATTGACCTTACAGTTTATTTGAATTTTTTTGGATCATCCAGATCAAAGAGAACCAGAATGTATTATTTATGATCTTTATATTATCCAACTTATTTTATAAAACTATTCAGGGGAAGTAAGCCATTTTGCTCTACTTGACGATTAAAACTATCATCTGTGAAAGGATTTGATTTTCCACTAATTTTTAATTTTTACTAACGGTTTTAAATAAAAACTTAATTTACCAAAAATAAATGTATATATCTATGAATGGTACAGAGATCATAAAGATAAAATTGACTTATATACAATTTTTGGAGGTTTTTCTCTCCAAATGTTTTTTCATCAAGAATCTATAGTGATTCCTATTGTCACGTAAAGTCAATGCAATAATAATATATATATATAATTATTTCCACAATCAGACAATGCCGCAGCCCACACAAACCATGAAAGCCACAAACCAGAAGTCCTAGATTCGAGTTTCGCCCTACTTTTGGGCTCATCAGTAAAACACATCCAAACTCAGGATTTGAAATCTGAGTCACTTGCATGCGAGTACTCTGTGTCAGTGACACAGAGTACTCAAATCCCGAGTTTGGATGTGTTCTACTGATGAGCCCAAAAGTAGGGCGAAACTCGAATCTAGGACTTCCGGTTTGTGGCTCTCATGGTGTGTGTGGGCTGCGGCATTGTCTGATTGATTATATCATTTCACATTAAAATATTATATATATATATATATATATATATATATATATATATATTTTCTGCATTTAGTTACGTTATTCTATCCACATGTGAAATGAAAACATTTACAGTGAATTTTAATTTGTAAATTAAAACTTTATTACTAATCTTCCCAAACCAATCCTATTCGGTTTAAATGTTTCTAGATGAGGTTTCTGTTGCATATTCGACAACCCGTGATCTATTTCAATAGAGGACGTCATAAGATCTTCCCAGTGTCTTCAACCAAGTGAATAATTAATGCGGTCATGAATAGACTCAGAATCTGTATGATACAATGTGTCAGTTTAATTTTGTTTTTAATTTACACATCTTAATTTATGATTCATAAAGAGATAAAAAATCTGACTCCATAATCAGAAAGAGCACATAATCTTACATAAGAGCAAGTTTCATGAGAATTGTTTCAAAAAAAATAAACGTGAAGAAATTACTGATTTCTTGAAATGATGAAGCTATATTTTGGCCCCCTTTTTTTTAAGGATTATTAAAGAACAATTTTCAAGGAAAAACATAAATTTTGGCACTTTAAATTCTTATAATTGCATAATTTAAATGATTTTGAATTTATTTCGATTTTTTTTTTTTTTACACAGCTCTTTTCGCCAGGGTTGATAAAATAATTAGCTAAAGAGAAAAAAAATCAACTTTTAATACTATTAACTGTTCTACATCTGACAAGAATTCTCACCCATTTTTTTTTCAACATGTCATACTATCAAAGTATCCTGTTTTGCACATCTTCCCATACTGTCCAGATTTAATATTCCTCTCGGGTCATGAAAATCTAAGCTTGTTTTTAAGACTCACATTACACATCCTTCGTATCATTCTCATTAGTTCACTCCGTGTAATGCATGATCTTACCATTCATTGGCAAGGTTTCACTTCCAAACATCACACTGCTACACATGTCTGATAAACTCTTTCATTGATCGACAGTGGTACTGCTCTGCTGGTTAGTAAAGACAGAAGTTCCCTGAACTAACTCCATCCACTCCTAATTCTGGCAATCACACTAGCACCTGTTCCAATGATATCTCACCAAGGTAAAACTTTGTCAAACTCAATAGCTTTGCCATCCAAATATACTTTGTCCACCCCCCGAGTTCTTATCTCCATTGCCTTACACTTCTTGCATATAAACTGGTTATCCTTTGTCGACGTACCTGTAATTCTAGTGCACTTGTGTATCTAATGTTCACAAAAGATTAAATTGTCCCAGACTCTTTCTACAAATTGAGCAACATTCACTCTTAGACCTTCACTTCCCACAGCATTCCTCCAAAGATTTTAACTAGTATTAAATCATCAGCATACAGCATTTATTCCAAACAGCCCATACAAAACTCCCTGGACAATGCTTTTAAGCATTGTCCAAATGAAAAGCAACGGACTCAGTACAGAACTGATGTACTCCTACTTTAACATTAAAGCTGTCACTAAATGTGCTGTTTATTGTAACACGACTCAGCATTTCTGTACATTGCTTGAACACCTTTCACCAACCACTCATTTGTCCCTAGTTTATGCAAAGCCTATCAGTCAACATTGTCAAAAGCTTCATCCAGATTCACAAAGGCAAGATACAGGTTCTTATCTTGAATTTGTCTCAGGATAAATATAGCACCAGTGGTACTTTGTCCAGACATAAAACCAAACTGCATTTCATCTATGCTTATCCGACTTATTTCTCAGTATGATTCGCTCACTTATACGATTGACTTCAACCACTTTATCTACTCATCTATTTTTGATTTGTTCTTGGCCTTTTGGCTAAGATCAAAGTGTAGTATCTGTTCCGATGGATACTGCACCCCATACTGATGTTGTCTTGATTTATGCCGGTCAATGGGTCTGTCCTGTGCAGTTCTGGGAGGTCTACCTTCCCAGGCTTTGCCTCCCCTCTTTGGGGAGGAGTAAGTTTATTGCTTACTGCCCGAGGCACCACTACCAGGGGAATGTCGACGGGGTTGCCCAGGCAATTTTGAAACCCCACTTTCCCGACCCGACCTTGGGTCACATCTTACTTGTGGGAGTAAGATAAAAACTGGCCTTGTGCCTAACTCCTGGAGAGGAGTAAATCAATACCAAAATATCTGCAATCAAAATAACAACCCCACCTGTTCCCCTTTACTGCCCCAACAAGTTTTTTGGACACAACACAGGTCAATATATCTTCTCTTAAGAAACTTAATCTCACCAGATCTTCCAACATTTAAACTACATAGCCTAAAATCCAACTGAATTTTCTCTGGAAGTCATTTCCTTATTTGAGGTGAGATTTTTATAGACCGGATGCTCTTCCTGACACCTACCCACCTTGTTTAGACCAAGTAACGGTCAAAGTGGGGTGTTGCAAGTATATGACTATTCATCACTTGTTGGATTGTTTTACCGAATATCAACACTTTTGGGGTTATTTAAATACTGAATCACAATGTCTATTGAAAACGTTTCATTGAACACAAATTGCATACATTTCTCTTTACATGAATTTTAAAAATATCTCTTATAATAATCTGTAGAAAATGATCGCTAAAGAAAGGAAACTAATGCTTTTCTATACACAATATATATGGCATACACAGTTGAATGTAGATTGGCAGAAATTACGACTGAATTTGTCATTTAATTAAAAGGAAAAAAAATTGGCAAAATTGACGAAGTTCTTTCTTGGGAGCAGTTTATCTTCAAGTGAAGATAAACTGCTCAGTGTCTAATGGCAGGAGAGGATGACTACGCCTTTCTTCGTAGATGCTTTGACTGCTCTGCAAACCCTAAAGATTTCCGGATAGGGTCCTTAAAAAGGTCCGGTCAAAATTACCACGCCCTATAGTCTGATCATTGTGTGACCAAACAACCTCACTAGGGCTGCTCTCCACCAGAGTAAACAAACATCAATGTTTTACGACTGCTACACATTTTCCAAAGAGTATTAGTGCATAAATCACAAAAAAATTATTTTTAACTCGTCATATCCAGTTCTGTATGATGATACGCATTAGGCTAATCATAAATTTTAATCAGCACATTGAGTGGAATTCACTATTCTCACTGTTTGCATCCAAAACATTTTAGGGCGACATTTTTTTATGTGGATTCAATAAAAACAGTAATAGTGTTGAAGGTATTCAATTTGAATGTTCAGGAGTACGTTGTTTGAAAATGTCATAAATCAAGTTGTCAATAACCTCAGCAAAAGCAAGCTACTTAGTGACAAGCAATGTCCTCTCAATCAAATCCTTTCTCTCTGATAGGTCTTTAAAAGTAGTTGTTGGGCAGAAATCTGAAACACATAGTATAAACGCTGACACACCTCCAGGATCTATTGTGGGGCCAACTCTTTTCTGATCTTCCAAGATTTTTTTTTTTTTTATTGTTCTGCATGCCTAGTGTTAGGCGGAATTTCCCTGAACAGAGTTTCGTTCCAAGAATTTCCCATATGTGAAACATGTTGCTACAGAACTGCTTCTCTGCAGACTACAACATTATCGCCTTTAAATCCAATGTCAACAAATACTTGTCATGAACCGTCCTCATGAGTGATCAAATTTTGTTCATTCTATTCATCATTTTCGATCCATCATTCAACTGACAATCCATCCATCTCATCAACCTTTATCCTCAAGTGGCTTTTGGCCTTGACAAGTGGTGGCTCATTCAGTATAAAAATGAAAATCTGACAACCCTTTCATACAAACTTTTTTTTCCTATATATTTTCTCCAAGTTACAGTTGCATACGCTGTTCTTGATTTATAGAAAATTAAATATACAAAGTACAGGTGGCAAAAGTAGCAGCACGGATATTTTTCAATGTTATTTAAAACGATACAAAATGTAAAAATGTCAGGTACTACATATTATATTCAGGAATATTTTTTAAAATTAAGAAAAAGTAAATTAAGAATGAGATTTTCTAGTTGGTCTTGATATATTTAGAGCTAATAAAAATTATTCATCTGCATTGAATAGAGCAAATCTAGCATTTTTAGTGAAGAAAAAAAAATCAAATAACCCTTTTATAGAGTTGAATTTTGCTACTTAAATTATATTAAAAATAAAGAAAAAGTTTCCGTTTCAAAAACAATTCAACTATGCAACATTTGACATTTTAATTCACTTTAATAGATTTACAACCCTTTGTATCTCAATTGGCCTTCAAAGAATCTGTGCTCTTGCGTTAAAAACTTCAACCCAAATATAAAATTAGCATAGACCTATTCAAGGAACAAGAAAGTATAGAGATGATGCTCAGATTAGTTGGAAACCACCTGACCTTAAGACACTGGGTGTTTAACCTATACAACCATGAAAAGCATATGAAGTTTGAAATCAGTGGACACCATGCTCTCTCCTTAACATACATTCAGAGATTTACAAAGTTTATGTAGACATGACCATGGGATGAAGATCTACAAAAGCACACTATCTAAAATCATATGAATATGGCATTCATGCAATGTTGGATATTGATTTACTCCTCTCCAGGAGTTAGGCACAAGGCCAGTTTTATCTTACTCCCACAAGTAAGATGTGACCAATGGTCAGGTCGGGAAAGTGGGGTTTAAAAATTGCCTGGGCAGCCCCATCGGCATTCCCCGGTAGGGGCGCCTCAGGCAGTAAGCAATAAACTTACTCCTCCCCAAAGAGGGGAGGCGAAGCCTGGGAGGGTGGACCTCCTAGAACTGCACAGGGCAGACCCATAGACCGGCGTAAATCAAGCCCCGAAGGCTAAGACGATACCAGTCTATGGGGTGCAGTATCCATCAGAACAGATACTACACTTTGATCTTAGCCAAAAGAATGTTGGATAGTTCTGACAATACTACAGATTAGCCTTTATATACCTATTTATATCATACAACCCCCACCTTAGTGCATGTTACATAAAAGTGGCCATGGCTAAAGCAAGGTGAATACAGAATAAAGAGTATTCTAAGGAAATTCAGTTTGCCTTTTGTCATAGAAGTTAATAACTTGAGGCTGCATGCCTCGTTAGCCATTCAGAATTCAGAGGTTCCTGCTATATCTGTGTACACCTTGCTACCGAGATCTTTGAATGCTGAAACAATTGATGCTATATGTAGAGGAATAATAGTCTTGCCATGGTCGGTCGTCAGGAGTAGAAAAGAAAACTCACCGGCCATTGGACTACTCAGATGCACCTTTTATATAATGTTACCGTCTTGATGTACGTCAACAAGCGATGGTTTAACACAAGCATTGAGTTTGTCAGAAACAGTTCCACGTGGAACAATTGGAAATGTTTGGTGGAAATCACACCAATAATAAAAGCACGATGCCATCTATCACACTATCATGTCTCGAGATCGTGCAAGGTTTTATCTAGAGCTTTGAATGATTTTCTTCGTGTGCTTTTGTAAGTTCATTCCATACGACCAAGGGACAATTCTATAAAACTCGAGATGACCCGATTCACTTCCTTTTTGGTGAATCAGATTATCATCTTTTGTAAAGGACAATGGTAATTTAAATGCCGAGCGAAGTGATCTACCAGTAGAAAGAATGGCTGCAATACCCGAGTATGCAACAGCCACAAATTTTTGCCTTCCGCCATAACTGACAAAAATCAACTTAATAACAAATGCCCTCTGTACTTTATCATAAATTGATATTTGCTCATATAGGCGAGAACTAATTTCACACGTACATGTAAGAATGACCAAATGCGTACTAGTTAGATCAGATACGGCAAGACCCAACTTCCTAAGATTTTTGCCATTCATCTTTGATATGAACAAGAGCCATATTGATGTGATCAGAAAATGGTATATAAACCCCAGTCGACCACGGGAAGAGTCTATCAGGGATGTGTATGTAGTGTGACGTATGAAAATGAAACATGGGACTTTAGGATATGCATTGCATAGAGAGAAATAATTTGAGAATAAGACGAATGCATAATGCAAGATGTTTAGATCAGATGACCTCAGAGGGAGATTAAGTCTGAACAGTATAGAGAGATGTGTTCAGAACAAGAGACTTTGATGATATTGTCACGTTGAAAGAATAGATGAAAGTTCTTGGGTTAGTAGATGTATAACAATTGAGTCAGCAGAGTCAGTAAACAGATGAAGGCCAAGTAAAACATTGAAAGTGATAAGGATGGGCTTGAGAATGAGGGATAAATAAAGACCTGGGCGAAGATAGTCAATTTCTAGAAACTATCCAACGCATGTCAGCATGTAAAACATGTTAAACTTAATGATTATATTCCTGACATTGTTACATATAATTGATGCTTCTGGCTGTTCATCACTAATAAAAGATTTGAAGAAACTGCAGAATTTCACTTTCGATGAATCAGGAACCCACCCGCCCACAAAAGTTGTAAATGTTGGGTATATAGCAAGTTTCACGTATTTTGTCAGCACGAAAGCTGGTTATATTGAAACAATGGTTACAAATTCGAATATTGTTCAAGAAATATTAAATTACGCAAAATGTTATCAATAAGTGCTTTTAATGGTTCAGGTGTATCCAAATCAGGCAGAATAACTTTGCCACCAGAAAACAAGTCATTTTCAAATTTTGCACGGACATGATAAACAGTTTTGTTATATAAATGACAATATTGATGAATTCTTTGTGGTTTCTGAAAAGTCGAAGGGGAGTTTTGAAGCCCTTAACTTGACAGAAAGAAAGTAATTTCTATTTATAATTAAAATTCATAGACTAAAGTCGAATAGTATGGTTTAGTTGTGCCCATAAACAAAAAAGGTAAACCGTGTGTATTTCTCGGAGGGGCCACTAAGATGAAAAAAGACTAAAATGATTGATAAGTTTAATAAATTTTTAAATGATACAATCTCCAAATAAAAATTGGGACTGCTTTTTGTGTTGTATATTTCTCGTCTCTACTTGACATTTTTTTATATTTACTATTAGCTTTAAAAACCCAACGTTGCCCAGGAGTAGTTGTAGTTGCATTATAATTCTGCAACAATTTTTTTTAATTAATCAGCCGTCTTCACAAAATTATAGTTGAAGCTGTCTTAACTCTTAAATATATAACTAGAGTTGCCCGGGAAAATTAAACAATTGTCTATACACAACTGCTGAAAGGAAGGTAATATTTGATATGAATGAAGAGAAAAAATAAATAATGCCCTTCATTAACAGTTGCTAATCTAAAGTCTTAAGGAAATATGAGGGAGGGGGAGAAAACAGTTTGTGCAGTTAGCATAACAGAACTATTAAAGACCATGAAAAAGCTAAGTTAGGTTTGAAAAATTCATGCGACATTGGAGAGCTATTGTGTTATTGACTGAAAAGGCCACATACTGTTTGAAAACGTCCTCCTGCTATTACAAGAATGAAAACAAACAAAAAAAAAAAACTATGTACAAATGAAGTGATACTTTTCAACAGGTATTTAAAATTTGAAAATCGGTATTGTGTCCAAGGTACCAAGTGTGAACCAGGATTCATTTTTTCATGCAAATCCCATGGTTCAAAAAACGTTTGCATGAAATACATCGAAAATAAAACAGTAAAAAGTCAGAAGATACTGTTAACGAACAATCAGGTCAATGTGTTTATTGGTATTCAGTCAATCGAGAATGTAAAAGTCCTTGGAATAGCCAATAAAAAAACGGCCTCAAAAAAAAAAAAGTATGTTAAGGGAGAATTTAGTATTTAGGTTGAAAATGTATAGTCAGACAATAGCAAGATTGAAAAAAATAAATAACAGCGCTACGATGAAAGTTGTCCTACGAAGACAACTTCCCGGTAAACACAGATGACAGATTTAAGCCCGAGTGAAAATTCCGACTTCCTGTATGAATGAGCATACTAGCTGTCTATCCGGATAAAATGTAAAAATTATTAAAAGCAAATAAAACTAACATTTTCAGAAAACAACACATCAAGAAATGACCTATATCATTGTTTAAGTAGATTTGCATATGCAGTTTTTGGATAGAAAGTTATACTCGTCAAGATAGAGAAAAAAATGACTTGTTAAGAGTAGGCGTTTCATTTTTTATTTTTTTTTTTTAAGAATTTGTATAAGCATTATTGAAATTACTGTGAAGCCAACCATATTTTTTTAAATTGGAAGCCAAACATACTTGGTGGTGCCTCAGAGTGTTTACTTTCATATTAGTATTTTTAATTATTTTACATTAAAAAAATTTTTTTTTTTATAGTTGAATGAATATTCTATTAATATTTCATCATATTCGGTTTAACATTTGTTTTACAGGCTGGCATGCATTGGCTGGCTTTAAAAAATTAACTTCCAAACTAACCTATCTCTGGCTTGGTCTTTATCCCTCAAGTCAATTTTTATCACTTTCTCCCATATTTTCATTGGCCTTCCACTGAACTGTGACCTTAATGATTCTACTTTTACTAACCCTATGAACTCTCATCCATTCTTTCAATGTGGTCAAACCATCAAAGTCTACTTTTCTGCGCACATCCCTCTATACTGTTCAGATTTAATCTTCCCATGAAGTCATCAAAACTAAAACTGTTTTTAAGACTCACATTACAAATTCATCGTATAATTCTCATATAATTCCTCTCCATGCAACGAATTGCCTCAAACCTCACTGGCCAGGTTTCATTTCCATACAGCATCACACTGCGTACACATGCCTGATAGACTATTCCCTTGGTCGACAGTAGTAAAGCTCTGTTGGTTAGTAATGGCAGAAGTTCCCTGCTTCACCCTGTGCTCCAAATGGCACGACCAAAGTAACAAAACTTTGACAACGTCAATAGGTTAGTCATCGAAAGATACGTCCAAGTTCTTATCCATCTCCATTGTCTTACACACAAATTGACTATTCTCTCAACCTACCTGTAATTCCTCTACAGTTCTTGTGTACCTAATGCTTACAAGTACCACAGAAGATTGAAGTGCACCAGGAGTTTGGTGCAATTCAATCTGTTGCGGTACTTGTAAGCAACTCCTTTCTACAAACTGAACAGGGGAACTTTCTTTTTGAGCGCTTTTTCTAACAGTACAACTGCTGATAATCACTTTGGTCTTGTTAGCATTTTCTCTCAGACCTTCACTACCCAAAAATATGCCTCCAACTTAAGCATTAAAGCTGTCAATAAATGTACTGTTAATTCTAACGACTGGGCATTTCTGTACATTTTTAAAAAATATTACATAAATGTATTAATATACAGAGATTAAATTTTCATTTTTATTCATATTTTTTTAACAGGTGTTTTGGACATTGAGATTTTTTTGATTTTTCTAAAAAAAAAAAAATGTTTATTTTAAATCTATATGCTTGAAGTTTTAACAGTATTAATTTCAATTTCTTTTTTCTTTTTATTCAGTGACTTGCAAACAGGTTTTGTTTTACTTAAACAAAACCTGTTTGTAAGTCACTGGATTTTTATTTATTTATTAATTCGTTATTTTGTCAAATAAATTAAAAAAAAACATTTCAAAAAGTTTAAGAAAAAACCTTTAATTCATAATTTATTCTAAGCCATTGGCTGAAATAAAATTTTATTTTAATAATTATTCCAATTTAGATTAAAAGTAAATTGTAAAAGTAAATACACACAGAAACACACCAAAATGTTATTAATAAGTTAAAGAAATGGGAATAATACCCATATAAGAGATAAATCTTTCCAGTTAAAATATAATGTAAGGGAAATAACTTATGAGTCATTATTTAAAATAATCGCCATCGTAACAATTTTTAAAACCAGCTTTAGTGGAAGACAGTTTCGTATTGTAAAAAACATGCTGGAAGAGGGAAAAGAGACAGAATGAACAGATTGAAGTGTCACGAGATGCTATTTAGGTCTAAATTATAAAATCATCTGGCTGACTTAATTTTATACATTATGTGAAACAGTGGTTTCAGCGACGGAGTCGGCACCCTGGGGTGCACTGGAATGCATCGGGGAGATCAGGCCCCACGTAGAAACAAGTGGAGATCTGGGAGCTAGTACATATTTTCGACTGACCAGACCTTGATCGCTGTGGGCGCCAGAAAGGCTGAAATTGGTTCTCGTGTTGACGTGGCGATTGAGCCCGCCCGAGAAATGACAATTTCCATGTGTCTGGCGGGCCCCGTTAATCGTAAATACTGGGGGAGACATCAACAGGGAAAAGCAAGCGTGCCAGGCTCTATGTGTGCGGGCGCGGGCGGCGGAGATAGGATCGCCGATCGGGCTGTCACTTTTGATTGTGGCCAGAGCCTCCTCTTCCCGATGATTGTTTGATCTAGATAACGTCAGAAAGAAGCGAACCAGAACACCCCAATTGTCGTACCACACGACGAGAGGGGTGGGGACACAGAAGAAGGGATGGGGAAAGAAAGAGAGTAAGTCAGCATCGCGCGTACCACACGACGAGAAGAGAGAGAGAGTATGAGTTATACGCTTTTCGTTTTTGTTATTTGACGCGAAAATGCGATCACAAAGGAGTTAGACCCGAGATCTCGGCCGAGCTGGTCGTGATCCCCTCGGATCCCGAGGGAGCCGTTGCCCCGGGGCCCCACCATCGTTTTCCAACAGAGATTAACGTCTCGATTAAGGATTTGCAGTCGTAAAGAGATTCACACACACACACACAGAGAGAAGGAAGATAAGATAGTTAGAAAAAAGCCATTATCGAAGAATAGACTTTGGGTTAAAAACCCACCGTTCATTTTTATTAAATAATTATTGTTGTGAAAAGACCTAGCCGTTTGTCGAGTTATTCTGTTATCGAGTTGTCCTGCTAAGTAATCTTGCCTTCACAGAATCACGAAGTCGTCATTCATCAGACCCGGGGGAGATTCGAGCCATCTTTCTTTTTACAGCCACTACAGACGAAATCACGAGCCAAAGAAAAGGTGTTCACAGTCAGGAAGGATTCCTGCACCGGGACGGTTCTCATTACATTACACTTGATGACGTCACGGGTAGAAGAGTAAGAGGCGTGGGGTCTCCGTTATAATTAGATAAAAGACAAATTTACATATTTTTAGTGTTGTGTTAAAACAATTTGTCTTCTTTGTTAAAAGCATAAAGAAAATTCTTAAATGTATTGGAAATTTTTTTAAGTTTCCCGTATTAAGACATCGAAGGACCCCCCCCTCCCCCATGTCTTTCGGGTTAAAAGAAAACTAAATATGGAAATCACCTAATATTGTAATTTTAATAGTTAAAAATAAATACAGGCCAAGGTTCAAACTTACAAACTAAGTACTTCACGCATAATCACTATGCCAATTTGATTTAACCTAGAAATCAAGCACCTGTCATCCACCATATGTTTTGACTTTTTTGTTCTAGGTGGAAATATATTATGGACGAGGATTGAAAAAAAACAAAAAAAAAAAACGTTGAAATACAATAATAATTTGATGTGTAACGTTTTAAATAATGTATGCATGAAGTCTATGAAGTAGTCTGTATTTAAGCTTTAATTAGTGAAAGAAACACTTAATTCCTGTTAATGTAAAGAAACGATAGATTATTACGACAATGAACATCCGTAGCATCATCAGTGTACGTAAACTCTTCCCACGAAAAGCGTTTGTATTTATACTTTTATATGATAACAAAAATGTAAGTCTTTGGTGTGTTCTTTCTGGTGACTGCATTCACTCTGGGTCAGTTCCTTCCAGTGAATTCAGTCTCCTGAATAAAGGTCAACAAAACACGGCAGTCAATTGCCAACGTTGAAACTACAAATATCTTTGATTCCATCGGCAAACATTGTAGATACGTGGATCGATAATCAATTCTGCATCTTGCTTCACTGTTCTAAGCCGGATTTGTTTACCATCACACTACATTGTTTCTTTAAACCCTGAAATGGAACGGGACCAATGACGTTTCTGGTGAATTCATCTCAATGTTGCTGGCTAAAGGGAGGAGATTCAACACTGTACACAGAGCATCACGTTGGAGATGAACTGCTGTCAGCGAACTTATAGGATGTAACGCAGACATCACTACTGTGTCTTGTATAGTTTAACTAGGAGTCTAAACACATGTAATCGTTTATCTGAAATGTCTATTTTTTATATTAGTAAGCAAAAATCTCAATTCAGTCGCAATGTTTTTTGATAAGAGAAAAATTTAAAGAAATAATATAAACATGTAATTGTTTATGTGATAGTTGAAATAAATTGAGCACTAGTGAAAGTAACGACGCAAGCTGGTTTTTATTTGTAGGTGATTGACAAATGTTTCCATAAGTCCTCCTGGTCAGAATAAGGATTTTTTTAAATACAAGCGAAGTACGTTATTTTATTGTGGTACTTGTAAAAAATATGTATCCTGAGGATTTCAGCACTTAACAAATTGGTCCAGAGTATCGACAGAAAATCCAGAGTAAGTCCCGGAAATGACCGAAGCATCTTACGATTTGAAAGCCACCTTTTCTTCGAGTAAAGCTTTTTAACTTTTTTTTTAGGGGCTAAATTATTTTCACTCTTCGCATACTTAGTGTCGTCTGCCCTTGTCCGTGACTTTAGCAATTTCCGGGACTACTGGTGTATTAAGTACTGAAATACTCTAAAATATCCATTCCTTACAACTACCTTCATTGCAAAGAACATGGTACGACAATAAGAAAAACTGGCTCATCATAATCAAAGTTTGAATTGTTAGTGCAAATGCTATTTAGGTCTAACTTCTAAAGTTCGTTTAACTTAAATTTTATATATTAGAAGATACTAGATTAATCGAATATTGAAATAAAAGAAATTTTAAAATCCTATTAAAAAAAAAAAAAACGAAACAAAAACGAAAGTAGACTCTTGGAGAACGTCGTGTAAATATAGCTGGTACTTTTAATTAAATAAAAAATAAAAAAAGCTGTACTCGTCATTTTTTTTTTTTTTTTCTAATAGGATTTTGAAAGTTAAATTATTACGTTAATTGAATAAAAATAATTAATCTCTATAAATCTATTGAATGTAAATAGTTTCCAAAACTTCAATCATACATGAGCATTCCTTTCAAATTACGAAGTAATGTTTCTTTCAACAATCATGCTACACTTTAAAATCCTCGGGCAGGGCAGAAGTTCTAAACGGAGGTAATTTCTATTTTAACCCTAAGTTCCCATTTTGGAGAGCTCGATTTCGCGCAGATTAAAATGCAAAGTTACGGGTTAAACATTTATACTTACTTATTAGGCAAGGGAGATAACTCAAATCTTGTTTTCGATAAAACTCAAAATAGCGACCGACAGATAAAATCGCTTTTTATTTTTAATTTAATAAATACTGAATGAATTTGCGTATTTTTTAGTGTACAGTCTTCATCTACCACGTAAGTACATAAAGTTTATACATTTGTTTAGCTATTTTTAAGAGGCCTAACATGTGAAAGTAAAGCACCAAAGCAGACCTAGAGGGGGTGGGGGATAACATTGAAAAAAAATATATATTGTAAAATCGACAAATATTTAAATCGTAAAAAGATTTTTAATTCCAAAAACACACATCGGTTTTCATTAACAATTTCAAAGGGTTGATCTTGACTGGTTAATTTTAGTCATGTGAGACAAAACCTTGTAGATTGGTGGCGCCCATAAAAAGTGTTGCAATTTGGTACTTCTACAGAATTTGAATCGAACTGTTTTTTTTTTCTCCCTAACCTGTCGGCATAAAGTCAGTTTCATTCTATAGAAGAACCGGAAATTTAAATCGCATGAATACTTTCGGCTAATTGTTTTTAAAATAAGTGCACGCTGATAGATTTTTTTTTCCCCCCCAAGTCATTTTAATAGGATTTGTAAACATCATATTAATAAATAATTAACCAATTTTTATTTATTTTTAAAATTTAAAAGATCACGCTTATTCGCATTCATGCACACGATACTTGATCAACCCACGATACTTGATCAGATACTTTTTTTTTGTGCTTATGGAGTTTACGAACGGGGCTATCTTTTAGATAGGATTTTCAAGTTAAATTCAATATGTATGAAATTGTTAGGTGAAAGTACAGAATAGTTAATGACCCCCCCCCCTGTTAAGAATGGCTTTCTAAAAAATAACGCTTTTTCAGCCTGGTCCGTATATACTAATACTATAAAAAAAAAAATTTTTAACACTATAGGTACTTACGCAGCAGATTTAAATAAGTATCCTCACCAAAAAGAAAATGATCGAGTAGAATTTTAATTAAAAATAAACATCAGTTTCATCGTATTTTGATGACTGCCATTGATTTATTACTCGTTAATATGACAGACTGTTATCTTCCCCCTCAATGTCGTGTTTTTCGCTCGAATCAATGGCGGAACCCGAAAAAACGATATAACGGATTTTTATGTTTGATTAAAATTCTACTCGATAGTTTTCGCTATTTTTTTTGTGTACAAACCTATTTTTGCTTGATACATAATACAAAGAGTTTTCCGGTTAATGTAATACTGCGATTTTCGCCGGTGTAACTGGGTTTTTCATATGTACCCTCATCTGTAGAAGCACCTTTTTTTTTTTTAAATAATTTATTGTAGTAACAAAAAACGATTGACATGCGTTAGTAATGTTGGTTTAACGCTAAAACTTTAAATAAAAGAACTTAAATTTGCTAGAAACTTTTCAATAACTTTGTTTTGTTATGACAAAGGAAAACTGAAAGTAATTAATGTTTTAAGGTTCAATTGACTTCTCAGCTATTTTTTTTAAAAATAGACCTAACATGTCAATCTGAAACAGCAGAAGCACCCGACGTCTTTTTCGCCAAAAAAAATGTAAACAGTAAAAATATTCAGTTTTTTTTTTGTTTAAGCTTTTAATTTTTTTTTTTTTTTTAATGTGTTCATTCTCTAAAAGGCGCGAAATTATCAAAATAACAATTACATCAACCGTTTTAATATGTAATAAATTTCAAGGTTGACTTAATAATCAATAAATAGAAAAGTAAGAGAATTTGTTTTATTTAAAAATCTACACAAAAGATACTATAATTTATTAATTTTCCCAAAATGGGTGAATTCGTTTAGAATTCCCATTTCTTTTTAATTGTAAAATTCGGAATAAATTCATTAAAATAAATTTTTTTAATGAAATTTTTTTTCTGAATTAGGAAATTTTTCTATGAAGTTCTTGTAGTCTTATTTGACAGTTTTCATTTAGAAAAGTTAATTTAATAACAAACGAATTAACAGATTTAGAAGTAAGAAATTAATCTTAAGTTTAAATTAAGTAAAGATAAAATCATTTTATAAGTTGTTTGTTTTTGCATAAAAATTTAAAAATAAAAAGAAACTTTTGTTGTTTTTATTTTTTTTATGCAAGATTTACCCGCCAAAAAAAATAATCAACATTTATGTTATCTGGAGTCGACTTTTAAATTCTACTTTAAGTTAATACAATTTTCTCCCAAAAATGTTACAATTCAAAATGAGATTACCATAATGAGGACATTGAACGTACCTTTTTCGGCTGTGTAATCTCTGGTAGGCATTTTTGTTCTTTTTCTGATAATTCGTAGAGGATTTAGGAGAGAAGAAGGAAACAAATAAATGGGGAAAAGTTTTTTCAAAACGGCGGGAAATATAGGATCACGTGACTCCAATAATCCCGTTCTCACGTGGTTTCATATTGTCGCCACAAAATATTTAAATTCATATTTTAATCCTTCTACAAAGTAATAAAGCTTCTAAAACAGTAGAAAAGTGTATTTTATTAAGGTTAAAATAAATAATAAGCAACTTTTCGAGTTTTTCGATGTAAGTCGACGCATGCTCATTCGAGTTTAGTCGCTGGTGACCGGTTGGTGGATTTTAGTATGAAGGAAGGAGAAATATGGTGAGTATTTGTTTATTCCGTCGTGTATTTGCATTCTAGTAATTATATTTTTGGGGGAGATATACTCGAACTAACTGTCTTATCTCTTCTTTTACCAAATAGCACAAGCTGAAGACTTCACAGAAGGACAAAGTTCGGCAATTTACTGCCTGCACGCAAACTAGTGAGAAGGTTGCCATTATCTGTCTGGGTCTCCACGATTGGAAGCTCGATGTGGCCGTGGATAATTATTTCCAGGATCCCGATCGGTACAACACGGACCATTCACGGCCACCGACTGTTGACAAGAGGAAGCTCGATGCCCTTTGGATTCGATACAAAGGTAACCTGACAAAAAAACAGACCCCCGTTTGTTTTTATTATTTTCTTGTCACTTTTTATTTGTAAAACTTTACCAGAGAGGTTGTCAAAAAACGTGAAACCGATATATGGAGTAGTATGAACGATAGTGTAGTGGTTACAGACTGGCTGTTAACATGGCGTGCCGATTTCGAGTTCTGTCTGCATGACTGTCACTAATATCCATGGGAAAGGCATGAGTCCATATATCTTCCCTCCTGCTATCGATTAAATAGTAGAATAAACTAGACCCTCTAGTCTAGGAGAAGGAATACTCTGAAATAACACCCGGCTTTCTCTGCTTATTCCGGCGTTGGGGTTCTCCATGCCACTGTCCATGAAAGGTGCGGTTGGGGATTGTGCAACCCTTACATGGGTTATCCATTGTCTTTGAAGACTGAGTGGAGGCCACATATAAACGTATGAATCTTCTAGCAAGCAACGCATGTTTCTGGTGTTAGGCTAATTAACAATTTCGCGACGATTAATTTCGCTTTTGGCATTGTTTTTCCGTTTTATTTTCGTCTTGGCAACATGCCCAAAATATCGAAATATACGCCATACATGTTTGACGAAAAGTTGGTCGTAGAAATCTGTCGCTTACTTTACGAATGTGATTTGAATCACTTCTCGGAATGACATACTCGAAGATATGAAACATACATATCTCGAGTATTCATATTTATTTAGAAAGACATCTTATGTCTTTTGTTTCGTTTATGTTTAAGGTATATGTTAATTAAATTATGATCCTTAAAACTAAAAATTGTACTAACTACAAATATTAGGCTTATTTTTTTTTTTTATCTGAGGAAGATTCACCTTAATCAAGGGCAGATAACTGCTTTTGTGTCCTTTTCCTTGCCATTAGCGGTAGTATTAGTAGGTTTCGTTTTTAGTATAATGCAATTTACTAAGAATAAAAGTTGTTTTGGTTTCTTACGAAGTCTGTATTTTAATTTAATATTCTTCCTACTTATATTTGTACTAATTGCGCATTATTAAAAATGAGTATAAAACTCTATAGTTGACAAAACTTATTTAAAATTACTACCTGTTTTTCATGGTCCTCTTTAGGGTGGGGGCGGATTTTTAAATAAACATTAACAAAAAATAGTAATCTCTATATTAATAAAATTGTGTTTCTCGCCTACACGTGACTTGCACATTATTTTTATTTACTATTAATTGATTATTAAAATGAAAACATCAATAATAGCGTATAGTACTAAAAACTTTTAAAAAAAAAAAAATTACGAAGTTAAAAATCCACCAAAGTGCATTTCCGTTTCTTCGTAAACAAATCGGCCATTTTAATCGTTTGTTAATAGTTAAAAATTGAATGACTTCATAGCCCTTCAGAATTTGAAAGGAATTTTGAAGTATTTAAACTGTCGAATAGACAGTTATAGCATTATTATTTTTTTTTTTTTTACCTAACTCTCATGTATTAAAAGTTTTGGAAACTTATTACATCCAATAGTTGTTCAAATAGAAATTAAAACATTACCATAACAAAATTACTTACAATGTTATAAGGATTTGATTTCAGCTAATAATTTAATGATCAAACGATACCGTAATAATTATATTTAACGTTTAAAATTATATTTTTACACGAAAAATTTTGATTTAAAATAAATAAACGGCAAAAATGAAAGTAGCGGGATTCTTTTTAAACAATTCACCACAAACAGGGCCAGCTACCACTGTAGACGTAAGGGGCTACTGAGAATTGGGTAGAAAAAGTTTTGGGGGTCATCCTTAATTGGGAGCTGTGCAGCGAGCTGCTTGTTCACATTAGTTTTAAATTTCTGCATGTCGGGAGCAGGGAGGGAGTTCCAAAGGCCGGCAGCATGAGGAAAGAAGCTATTGGAGTAGAAGGCTCTCCGACATCTGAGAACCTCCACAGGGAATGGATGGGAATTAGCTGATTGTCCGGTTGGGCATGGGCGGATAGTGGCTTTGTAGAGATATAGGATACTGTCAGGTGTGAGAAGTTTTCTAGCACAGTAGAAGAAGCCCACCTTCTTTGCAGCAGCCTTGGCAATGTCTCCTATGTATTTGTTCCAATTTATGCTACCTGTAAATGTTAGGCCGAGGAGTTTAAACATTGGACTCTCGGGTAGGATGTTATTTGCCATGGCAATCTTTGGGTAAAGAGGTTTTTTGTAGTTGTTGAAAGAAAGGAGCTTTGTCTTAGCAGCATTAAATGTTACCATCTATTTATGACCCGCATTCCACTACAGACTGGAGGTCACTTTCTAAGGATTCACCCATTGCCTCGGATATGTGCGTGTCCGTCTTGCCCACATGGCGAGAGTAGAGCGTGGTGTCATCAGCAAATATACCCATCTTAGACTCAATGTCATCAGGGAGGTTGTTTATGAAAATCAGGAACAATAAAGGTCCAAGGATCGATCCCTGGGGTACACCTGCATTTATGTCATGTTTGGATGAACGGCCATCGAGGACCACCTGGATCTTTCTTTTGGTTAGGAAGGATATAATTATGTTTCTGATCTTTTTAGATGAGGATTGATAATTTCGATTATTCGTACTACTGTTATCATCACAACGTTTCGGACACTGTAACCTCCGACTTTTTTCAGGTGTATCTTTTTAAACTCAGAATATTTCTGTAAAACTCGGAATCTGGGCAAAATTTCAAACTGAACCATTCATTTAATCTACGGGGGTAGCATGCTCTCATTCCATCAGCCATGACTGGGAGAAGTCTTCAGTAATTCGTAATTCTTCGTATCGCCCGCACCGAGGATTGAAACTTCAAGTCCTTCAGATGACTATCACTTAGAACTGAATTTTACTTAGTACTATATCCACGGGTCCTTGCGGACAAAACTTCTCCCAGTTATGGCTGACGGAATGAGAGCATGCTACACCCGTGGATTAAATAAAGGGTTCCATTTGAAATTCCGTTCAGATTTCCGAGTTCGACAGAAATATTCTCGAGTTCGAAAAGATACACCTGTTGAAGGTTATGGCGGCCGAAACATAACATTCAAGATGAGAACAGTAGTCCAAATAATCTAATTATATTAAATATCCGTCCAGTAATACCATATGAATTAATTTTTATGAGAAGCCCTTTATGCCAGACTTTGTTAAAAACTTTCGATATATCAAGTGCTACCGCCCTGGCTTCACCTGCCTTGTCCAGTGTATGGTATATGCGTTAAGAGATGACCGTTAGGATATCCGCAGTAGACCGTGCTTGCCTAAATCCATACTGATGGTCAGAAAGAAGTTTAGCATTAACGAGGTGCCAGACTATCGCTAGATTGGTTAAGGATTCAAAGATTTTAGTGAAGAGCGGCAGTAGACTGATGGGGCGATAATTCTATCTCCAGAATTCTTGAAGAAAATTCCTGGGAATATACACAACTGGTGAATGTGTAAATACATTTCATTGTTTACATGACTTTTCTCGTGGTAGACACCTTGGCCTTCGATCTAGGATCAAAGTGTAGTAGTTGTTTTTTTTTCTTGACTGATTTGATTTTTGTTCATCATCCAGAGTTCCCCTTTTTGGGTGAGTTAGATTTTTCCCATATTAAAAACCGACCTTGTTTCCCCACACTGACCTCGTGGGGAGGCAAGTGAATAGGGGCACACATACAAGACTCATAAAATAAAAATCTTCAATGTAAACAATAAAACCCTGGATCTTGGTAAAATAAGAATCTATTTTCGTTTTTGTTGATTTAAAATATCAAAATTCAGTTATTTACCTACACTTGACGTTTTAATCAGATTTTAAAAATATTTAATTTCTGCTGACATTTATTTTCAATTATATTTTGCTAGTAGATATATGACTAACGAATATATACTACATTGCCCTTCCCTCAAAGACGGTGGTGGTAATGCTTAGGAAGATATCATATCATGAAAACAGATACTACACTACCCCCCCACCTCACCCCCAAAAAGGAGGAGGTAACATTGAAAGATAATACGGTGCTTATGCAGTTTACTGACCAGATTGTTTTTTATAGATAGGATTTTCAATTTTTACAGTATATTTTGTTTATTGAATTGTTAGTGGAAAGTACAGAGTAGTTAATAACAACCCCACCACCTCCACATGTTAAGAATGGCTTTCTAAATTATAACTTATTTATTTTAACCCGGTCCGTAAACTGCATACATACCGATAATACATTAGTCTGAAATGGCATAGTAAACTGAATTGAGCATTAAAAGATAGTATAGTTTTGAACGCGCCTCTATCGTATTAAAGACCCGCTGAGTTTGATAAAATGACACCGAATTGTTCCTTGAAAATACTTTTTTCTTTTTCTCTCTATTGACACATGTGAACAACGCAATGTTCACTACCAAACTAACACCGTCGATCAAAAAACCCTCCTTTTATTTACCCGTCTTCGCTGCTAACTGCACCTAATTTGCATAATGCAACCCTCTCATGATGCAGATATCGCTTCCCATGATTTAATTGGCGTGGGTTTGCGCCTGCGTGTGGCGACTGTTTTCTTCCGCACCGTCACTACAAGTTTCGGCTTCAGACAGATAGATACCAAATCTCCATTCATTAGTAATAGATTTAATTTTCTCTTTTAAAAAAAAAAAAGAAATGTTGACTGTTTTTTGTTTTTTTTGCTTTAAGTGATTTAGGGTTTTATCAACAAATTTAACTTGCTACCAGTATTACCAAGTCATTATCATTCGCCATTGGGGCTCATCTTTAAAAGCACCAGAAAAGATATTTTCATTTTTTAAATTCATTCTTGTTGAGTTTGAAGTCTCCACTTTCCTGTCCAGAAGATGTACACATTTAAAATATACAATGTGATTTTTGTAAATTAGTCCTTTTTAACATATTTGTATTCATATTTTTCATACGATTCTGTTAACTTGAAACATGGGCTCAACTTCATTTCATAGATGAAAGGCAGTTTGGTTTCATGCCTGGGCAAAGTACTACTGACACTATATTTATCTTCAGAAGTATGTTGGTAAGAAAAACCTGTATGTTGCTTTTTGTTTTTTTTTTTCGATCTGTTGAAAGTATTTGACAGTGCCAAGAGATGTTATCTGGTGGACTTTGTAGAAACTAGTTAGTGAAGGTTGCAATAAACAAAAATGCTCAAGTTGTTAGAATTAACAGCATATTTTGTGACAGCTTTAATGTTAAAGTAGGAGTACATTCGGGTTCTGTACTGAGTTTGTTGCATTTTGTCTGTGTCGTAGAGGTGCTATATGCTTATTTAGTACTTGCTTGTGAAACAATTAAAAGGTCTACTTTAGTTACAGACTTGGAATGCTATGGCATGTAAAGGTCTGGGAGTAAATGCTACCAAGACCAGAGTGATGATCAGTGGTTGTGGTGTTGGAAATCCCTAAAAGAGGAAAGTTCCCCTGCTAATGGGATTACAAGAATTAGAAGTTGATCGAGTAAGTTCAGGGAACTTCTGCCATTACTAACCAGCAGAGCGTTACCACTGTTGACCAAGGGAAGAGTATTAGGCATGTGTATGCAGTATAATAATGAATGGAAGTAAAACATGGCCGGTGAGGGTTGAGTTCATGCATTGCATGGAGAGAAGTGATACGAAGGATGTATAATGTAGGTCTTAAAGACAGGCTTAAATCTGATGACCTCAGAAGAAGATTAAATTTGGACAGTGTTGAGAGATATGTGCAGAACAGGAGATTTTGATGGTATGACCACATTGAAAGAGTAGATGAGTTATTTGGTTAGTAGATGTAGAACAATTTAGGTGGCAGGGGAAGACCAAGTGATAAGGAAAGAAATCATCAGAGATAGTTTTGAAGTCAATTTCTAAAAGCCGTCCAACATATCAGTATGTAAAACTGATAAACCAAATATGATGCCCATAAGAGACCAACTGTATGTATAACCTGAAGAGAGTCCATCTTGAAGTGCCTTGTAAGTAAACCAATGATGAATATCTTTGAAAATGGAATGGAAATATATCATAGTATTTTAAATGAATGACCCCTCTCCTGGAATTGTTAATAAAATTCAAAACTTTCTGCAGTTCAACCATATTTGGTACAAATAAACTTCAGTCTATGCCTGACTTCTCTTCCAAGTTTCACTCATGTCCAACAGTTTTTCTTTTACAATCGTTCAATGATAAGCACACCTGGATATGACATGCAAAATTATCAACTAGGTATCCGAAACCAAAATTTTAGTTTCGTTATATCTGAAAACGTTTAATGTGGGTACGTAGATCTTTGCAAAATGCAAACAGGTTATTTTGGTCACTATATTAGCCACCGGATTATGACCGTTTAAATATCCTTGAAAATTAGAAAATTTGCCATCTCAATGTATAACTAAAAGGCTTCGAACAAGTGAAAAATCCTTACAAATGTAATGTCATCTTGTGGTAATTAAAATTAATCATAATGGAGCAATAATTCTTAGATCAAACCAGTCTCAACATTGGGCAAAATCCCCTCCCCTCTGAAAAAACATGCAACAATGACATGGAAGCACAACTTCTGTTCATAGTTTGATTTCAATAGCTCACGCATTAAATCTTCCTAATGATTCATAGCACATTAGAGATCAAGTTAGATTTTTCTTTTAATAGTAAATCAATAAAAAGGGCTCACGATTTGAACCATGTAAAAATAGACAGTAATAGGTAATAGGGGCAAAAATGGACGAAAAAAATGAGTCAAAAGTATGTGCTACAAAAAATTACTGTAATAAAGTATCCATTGGAGGTAGAAGCTTGAAACTTTGTTTTGAACGAAGAATTTATGAACATAAATTAGGAGCTGCCTTAGTCGAATCCTGAATCTTTCACATTTCTTTCTGACCTTTTCTACCATCTTTTTGCTGAGGAAGTCTGAAATCGTCTTGCTTTTCCTTCCAGTGTGAATTCCAAAGAGAACTACATGTCTTTTCCATAAATATGAACATTCAAAATTGTTCAAAATCAATTATTTTGGGGAAAAAAAAAAAAAGAATGGAAATATAGTCAATGTTGAAAATTTTGAACAAATATCATCTGTAGTATAGCTCTGAATGAAAATGGTTTATTTAACAAAATTTAAAGCAATTTTTCAATTTTATTTTAGCTCTGACTCCCAAAGTACTTCATTGCAATCAAAAACTGAAAATAGAACTTCCTCAGCTAAACTTATATACTAGACGGTTCTAAATTATCAAATTTCGAGAATCAATTAAAACAATTCTCTAATGTAAGTATGATTTTAAATCATGAAAATCTGAGGAGCTAAAAATTATAAGTATGTGGTTTCATGTTCCTTTGTGGAACTCTTGAAATAAAACTGATAAATATAACTCCTTAAAACAATCGACAAATTTTAAGTTCATGGGTCTAATAGCTTAAAAGTAGGTGACAGACAATTTTCGCCTTTTACATGTACAGGTACTAGATGTACTTCTAAGAAAATTGAAGAACCCCTCTTCGTACTGTAAAGATTTTGTTTGATGTGAACCAAACTGCATTCAGAATTTGAGGTTGGAATGAACCAACCTCAAATTCTTAGTTTTTAATTTTCTACGATTTCTATCTTTTTCAAATAATCAATCACTCAAGCTTTCCAAGAACTTTAAAATGGATCATTCAATGTTTCTATTTTTAATACATTAAATTTAGTTAGCCCTGATGTTGTTAAAGTTAAGTGTAGAATTTTACTTGAATGAAATTGACATGGTTTGACTCCGACCCCCCCTCCCCCCCCCCCTCCCCGGAATCAGTTATGGTCGCAAGTAGAGATGGGCGGTTTTACTGAAAAAACGCGTTTTTTTCGGTTTTGTCTCCATACCGAATAGTTTTGTTTTTTTTTAACCGTAACCGTTCGGTATTGTGTTTTTACTACAGTAAGCCACCATATACAAGGAAACACGGTTGAAAAGATTTTCCGATTTGAATAAAATTGAATATTACCAAAAAATGTTATATTAGTAAGAGGACAGATTGAACAAATATATGATAAAAACATTTAATTGACTTGTAGGAAGAAATCTTTGTTTACAGTTTGTTTATCATTAACATTTTGAATTTTCAAATGAAAAAAAGAAATACGACAGACAACATGACATCGTATTTTTAGCATAAACTATTTTCAAATGAAAAAGAAAAAATCAAACGCGTTCCGTATGATGTCGAAAATCTATTTGATTCAACTCAAAATTGTAAAATAATTATTTGTTTGTTTCAGAGTTATCTAAAAAAATAAGTTATTAAAATAAAATTTTAAAAAAATACTTGTTGTAAAAGTAAATAAACGAAAAGTAGCGAGCGAGTATAAACATTTAAAAAGAAAAAAAGTAGTTGCCAATGCTAGTATCACTTTATTCGGATTTTTAAAATTATTTTAAACATTAGGCATTTCATTGTTTACTTTTGAAAAGCCACTTCATACATAAATTGTCATTTCTAGAGAACTATCTCTCAACTATACCGTTTTCTCTCCCAAAAATGGGTTATTCAAAAAGTAGACTATGCAACGATTTATATTTTACTAAATTGTTAATATGGTATTTATTTAGAGTTGACAATTTATTCGAAAGTTTAATTATTAAACTTTAATCCAAGTCATGAATTCTATGACTAAAATTACCTTAAAGCTTAAAAAATGACTTTAGGTGAATTAATAATCTCTACTTTTTTTTAACCATCCTTCCTTTTCCCTTGGCGCGGTTTTCGGGTGTACTACTAGTCTTTTACGCATGTCTATAAAGTTTTATTACCCTGTCTTAAAAACAAATATTAACCCCAACACGCACCAGTTGACAGAACTTCGAGCACACAAAATGACAGACATCCCAACAGTCAACACTGGCAATTCGAGAAGTATATGGTGTGTTTATTTTTCGACTCTATCCGATGACACGGACGAAAACATTCCAGCAGAAGTACAGCAAAGTAGTGAACCAAAAGGGGAAAAAGACTTTTGGGGTTTTCTCCGAAAGAAAGGTCAGGCAAGAACAAAAGAAATTGATACCAGCGGTAAAAAAGTATCTCAGATTAAAAACGAGGTAGATCGATTTCTGTATGGAAAAGCCATCGACCCATCAGCCTGTCCTTTTGTCTGGTGGAAGAAAAATGGGAGGCTCTACCCGAATCTTTGTATTCTGGCAAGAGAACTTTTGAGTATTCCAGCTACCTCTGTAGTGAGTGAACGGATATTTAGTAAGGCTGGACTTGTCATTAGTGACCGGAGATGTAGGCTGAAACCTAACCATGTTGAGAAACTAGTTTTTCTCAATCACAACCTAAGAAAATGAGTAAAAACATTTTCACCTATTAAAAAATTAAAATTTTTATCTGTCAAATAATTTTGACAATATTTCATTTTCATCATCATTTTTGCTTAATTTTATTTGTAAAATTATTTTGTTTGTTTAAATAAATTTTCGTTTTTTAATTTCTTGCATTTCTGAGTTATATTTTAGCTTCTGATGGGTTAAAGAATTAGATAGAATGTATATTCAAACTTAGTTTTATTCTTCAGAAATCTTTCATGAATCTTTGGTCACTGTTTTAACGAGTTAACTGTTGAAAAGGTATCAGAACTTTGATTACAACAGTCAACACCTTAAAACTTATATGATTCATATCATGGAGAATGATTCAGTCACAAAATTATCGAAACAGTGGCATAATTCAACTAAACGTTAGATAATAACTAATCATCACACAAGAGAATGAATAGCTTCCATAGTAAAAACATTTTTTTCAAAAAAAACGAAAAACCGAACCGTAAACCGAGGTTTTAAGGGAAAAAAAACGAAACCGAAACCAAAATTTCAAAACCGCCCAACTCTAGTCGCAAGTACAAGTGCAGATCATTCATTTTATTCATGTGAGGTAAATGAATTTTGAATAGTCAGTTTAGAACTTATAAGAAAAAGGTTACTTAAATACTAACGAATGGATCTGGTCTATGATTGAATTGCCATTGTCTCCTTTTTCCTGTATGAAATGTTCTAGTTTCCTATCCAAGAGAAGGATCCAGATCCCAGCCCCGAGAAGAGAACATCTTTCATAGGCCATGAAAAAATGTTATACGGTTTTCAGCATATTTAAAAAAAAAAAAAAAAAAAAAAAATAATTTTTTTCAATAATCTTTGTTTTCTTACTCAAATTCATTTTTTCTTTTTTAGACCCATATGAAACGGATAAAATGATGGCAGACGGTGTCTGCCGTTTCCTTGAAGATCTCGGTTTAAATCCTGAATCAAGGATTGTGTTGATAATTGCTTGGAAATTCAAAGCTGAAACCCAATGTGAATTCACTCGGGAAGAGTTTTACCAGGGAATGACTGAATTAGGGTGAGACATTTTACTTGTTTGCAAACTGAACTACCAATTCCACAGGGAATCGGCATAATTGTTTTGATTTTTTTTTTTTTCTCTCTTCAAATATTGAGAACCAATTTGATGCTTAATTTTTTTTAAAGAATTTCTTAAAAGAAAGTTTTCTCATCAGGCTTAAAAAAAAAAAAGTTCTTTGTTACAAAATAAATCGGCGCTTCCCCCACCCCTCCTAAAATCTAAACTATTTGGAAAAAATTTCCAAAAACACTGAATTCTCTAGCGACCTGATAGGTAATTGTACACTGAAAAAAGAAAAAAAATTGGTCAGTACAAAAAGTTGGAGAAAACAGATTGTGGACAATTACGAACAAGCGCAAAAAAAAAAACATAGCAATTCAATTTTAGGGGTGGGTACAAAAACAGTCAAACTCTTAGAATCTCTATGCCTTTTGATAAAAAATGATTTATTTACAGGTTTTAACCATGTGATTTGCAACTTTATGATTGCACAAAACTATCTATTTTAATGCTTAGGGCTTTTGTAAACCTTTTTTTTTTTTTTTAATTTCGTATAAAAGAAAAATACAATTCAAATTTATTTTTTTTAATGTTTAATTTATTTACAACATCCTCATTTATTTTTCTGACAACTTTCTCATTTTAGATATTAGATAATTTACTAGATTAGACAAACTCATTAAAAATGTTAGTATTTATTTTTCAATTTCATACGCACTAACAGGATTTTCATTTAGACACATCTATTTTAAACTTCTCATGATTTATATTTTCTTTTTCTTTTTTTATTTATCAAATCCCTCTACATTTTAGCACCAAAAGATAGAACCTTGAAGATTGCATGTAAGGGCTTGATGCAATCCCATATGTACATTAACAGTGTGTCCGGGATGTAAAGTGGTAATTGATGGTTTCTCCATACCTCCTAAGAATAGGGTCTGATCTGCTTAACGACCTAAACTGACACAATTTTTATACCTTCCAAAATCTAGTCCACGTCCGAGAGAGGTGGTAACAGTGTTAAATTGAAGTACATCTTGAAATAGGATTTGACTCTTCGAGAAAACTAAGTAAAAGTATACTAAGTCCTTTACAGTTAGTTTAAAAACAAAATTTCTTTGTCAAAACGTACCAAAATTCTAAGAGTTTATGACTATTAAAATACTCAAACTCCAAAATTGGACTTTTTTATGGCAGTGTGATTGTAAAGAATACCAAATTTTTTACTCTATGATAAAAAGCAATGTGTATTTATGTTCATATATATGTGCGGTCGGAAATAATTTCAAATTTACAATTTTTGCCTTGAAAGAAAAGTAAAAAAAAAAAAAATAACATTTGCAATATGAGGTCATGAACAAAAAGCAAGTCAGACACCCCCTCCCTGGCCTTCAATCTATTTCCATAATAAGATTTTTTTTTTCTTTTCTGCTTTCTATACCCATTTATACATTCTTTGAAAACTTTCCAGTTTGAGACGTTTTATTTCTTTTTAAAAATTTCATGGATTCAAACAGTATTTTATATGAATACTAGAAGAAGAATACTCCCAGGACGAGTAAAATAAATACCCAGAACAGTTTTGCACCACTTTCCACTTTTTTGTTCCCTTACTAAGATTAAAATCAAGATATGATACTAAACCTTATGCCTAGAATACTTATTCTAATTTAGATCGAAATCCATTACATGATTTTGATTCCAGAAAATATCTAAAATTTAAGTCTTTTTTTTAAAGAATTATAGGTATCTACATTTTCATGAAGGGCTTCCACCATTCTTTTTACCCCCTTTGTATAAAACTAAATATAGCCCACATGTGGACCCTATATGCCTAGCAGCAGTTCCAAAATTGATAATCGGTTAATTAGTTGAAGAGTGAATCCTGTACATACAGATATATAAACATACCTATCTTTATCTCGATAGATTAGTATGAACACTGAAGGATTCTTTCATTTTTTTACTGAGTGTGTATACTCGTAAAAGAATATTTGTCATGAAGTCTAAAAATTTCATTTTCTGTTGATATTTGATTACCTCTTTTTCCTTCTGTTAAAAACCTGTTAAAAAAAAGTATGATGAAATTGAGATACTCTCACCAGTTTTAAGTTTTAAGTTTGATGTCAGTGGAAATCCAAAGAGAATCAAGTGTTGAGATATTTGTGTTTCCTAGATTCTTGTTTTTATTCTCTTCGAAGTTTCTTGTCTCTCAAATCCTTAATTTCTAAATAGATTAAACGGAATGCATCATGGATTTAGAATTGTATCTTTCAATTTGGAAATTCTTTTATCTTTACCTCCAATTTTTTTTTATCTTTACCTCCAATTTGTTTTCGCTTTTTTAATCCAGTTTTTACCTTTTCACTAATCAAGAAACTACGCAATAACCTGGATAAGAGGTTAAACTACATCTGGTGGTGAGGGGACCCCGAATTGAGTCATAATTACTCCAAGTCCACTCTGACCCGGTGTGGTAATACTTCTCAGGGTGCCATCTATGGGTTAAATTAGTCTGTCTTCTGTTTGACTTGAAACTGCATCTCGAGATATACATTTAAATTTGTATCATGAATAATTAAATTTTAAGCATACAAACTTTTAACAAAATGACTGAATTTGGCATTAAATAACCTGAAAAGAGAAATTATTAAACACCTCTCCAACAACAACCCTGAGCAACGCTTTGATCTCCATGTGTCCAGAAAACAGCTTGGCTTTCATGAATTTCAGAAACTTTTTTTTTTTTTTTCAAGCTCAGAATTGGTGAAGGATAAAACTACCGGGATCAATTGTTGGTTGCCAGACACTTCATCCTTTAAAACTTTCATATTTCCCTAAAATCGCCAAAAAATTACACCTGATACCCCTCCTCCATATACATGCACGCATTGATATCATGATTCGTACATTGTTTATTTCCCCAACAATTGTACATTATCACATGTATAGTATACATGCACGCATTGATAGGACTGTAGTGCACCTGAGCACTGTAGACAATTACTATTCTGGATAATGGAAACTTATCACTTAGACTCTGCTGTTTTTATGGAGGTGGATGGTAGATATTCCATGACTGGGTCTGAATGGTGGAAACATTAGCTATGCCAATTAAACCCTTCTCACCATGTTTGTGCATTTGATCAGTGCCTGCATGAAGGGGTCTAATGCTGAAATCCCTAATGCACTTAGCCTGATTTGATAGCACCAATATGTCTGAAAATACCGGCTTCCTGATCAAAAATGCACCAAACATTAACGTTATTGTTTTTTCCTTTCACATTACAGAACATGATTGAGTTTTGCAAAGCTAAAAACAAAAACATTTTTCCTCTACAAAACAACACAAACCAAATACTATGAATAAATACTATAACATGTAAAGAACTTGAAGCATAAAAAATTTTACCAAAATGACGGGATTCGGCATTAAATAACCTGAAAAAAGTTGATATGCCATAAAACAAAACAACCTAATGCACTCGGCAATGTGGTTGAATGCACTTAAGTATATTTTTTCTAAATATTTACATTAATTATATTGTTTCGAGTAATTTCAATAATTACTTTCTCTTGATAAACAAATGCTAATGTTTATTGGGGTGAAAGATCAAGTTGCTTGTTCTCTTGGTAATGTTTTTAAAAAACGCCCCTTCTTATATCCATTTAAAATTTAAAGGATTCTATTCGATCACTGTATTTTTGTGATGTCAAATTTTTGCAGTGTTTTTATAACTACTTGCCCATGTCTTTAATAATCCTTGTAAATTTTGTCTGTCCCCTTTTATATAGTGTGTGTGTGTGTATATATATATATAGCTATATACAGCGCGTCAACTGTATGTAGCCACACTGGTTCGTCTTTATAAGACGAAATATGCATGTCTGTGGATATAAAAATATTTATTAAAAATGATGTATTATAGAATACATATTGTAGATGGTCTGAAAGCGGTCATGAATGATGAACTGGTTGCACTTAAGGTTTTAAATCTACAAAAAATATATTTTAAATGTTTATTGGAAAATTTATGAAAACTTTGGAAACATTGTTACAAATAGAAATTTATTTGTTTGAATGACACATTGGAATAGTAAATCTTTATATAAGTAACATCTGGATTATTCGGACTACTGTTCTCATCTTAGATGTTATTCTTACAACGTTTATGCCAATGTACCCTCTAACCTTCTTCGGGTCCATCTTGTCGAACTCTGGAATCTGCATGAAATTTTAAACATAATCTTTCAAGGGAGTAGCTTGTTCTCGTTCCATCAGCCATGACCAGGTAGAAGTTTTTATATAATTCTTAATTGTATTCTTAGTATCACCTGTACTGAGAATTTAACCTTCAACCTCCAGAACCTTAAAACTTATTGCTTAGCACTTTCATCTGTTGTGTCACGGGTACATGTGAGAATGTGTAAACAGCAATCCGAATAATCCAAATTATCAATCCTCATCTAAAAAAAAGAAAATCAGAAACATAAGAAACCTCTGTTCTAACGTGAGAAAATATAAAAAGAGTAGAAACTTTATTTTTACATGTTTAAATATTGTCACAAATTTAAAAATGTCTGCAATATTTTCTCCTTTCACAGATGTGATACAGCTGATAGGCTGCGTGATAAGTGTCCATCATTGGAACAGATAATCCGAGACAATGCAAAGTTCAAAGAGTTTTATCAATTTACTTTCAATTATGCAAAAAATCCTGGCCAAAAAGGTTTAGGTAAGTAAGGTTTTTAAAAAAAAAAAAAAATTTTGTACCATATTTGCTATTAATTTTATTTTTATAACTCTAAATGTATAGCTTAAAGAAAAAGTGGTCTTTTTATTGGTTGGTTGTAGGCACCGATGGTCTTGATTTTCTTTGCAAATTACTCATACCCATAATGTGTGGTAAATGATATTATTTCAGTTTTTCCTTCTCTTAGAGAAGTTGCCTATTAAAGCTCCAGTTTACCTTATCATTTAACATAGCTCCAACCGTCCATTTCAGTAACTATCACTTCCATGATTTTAACATTAATCTTGATATATAGTAGACTAGATTATGAAAAAAATCTTTTTAAAAAATATACCTGGCACGTCTAGAACAATGGAGTTATTTCTTTGTGGTGAAGTCTAAAAAGAAGTGGTGGATGGTCTCTGCTAGGCTGTAACTGCTTTATTACACCATGCATGTCCCTATTTATGTGCCTCCCTAGGATGTGATATTAGATTTAGGGTTTGGTTTTATGTGGGGGATACTAGCTCCCAAAAAGAGGACAAAACTTTGGAATAAGTGTGATAATGTACTTTGTTTCTGATTCCAGTTAAATATTGCATGTGTTGTATAAATATGGAAGCTCACCTGATGAAGAACATCTTCTTGCAAAAGATTCTGTTTCTTCCTAATGGAGAAATCAAGAATGAATAACACAAATGAGAATGAAGAGAAATAGAAAATGAAAAGTAGGAATATAATAGAAAATCAATGGTAATGCCTTTTTTTTTTCCTAGTAACTTTGGAAGTGTAACCATAAAGTTTCCAAAGTTGATTTAACAAATTGAAAATTCTTTTGTTTGATCTTCTTTAACAAACGGCAATACTTTAACAAAACAAAAATACCTTCAGTTGAGATCCATGAAAAATTGTGAGATACATCGAAAAGTTTTTTTTTATTTATTTTTTTTATTTAATAGAAGCGGATGTCGCCATGTAAAACAGATATTAAACCAAATTGATATTAATGTTATCACCACTAGCATTCATTAAAAAATGCCAACCGATTTGAGATGAAAGCGATTGAATAAAAGATCAATGAAATCGGATTTACATTCTAAAGACTAACAAAAAATGTGGTTTACTTCAAACTTATGCTTTTATAGTGATGGCTTTTCTTTAAAAACAATTTGTCCATTTTTCTTATTTTCTGACCACTGCATTTTGGAGCAAATCTTAAATCAAACTTATTGATTAACAAAAGCTCCATGTAAAATTTTACTTTTGGGATGAACATTTGACTTATTCTTTTTTTTGGTTACAAAGTTAAAAAAAAAAAAAAAAAATGAAAGAAAAGACTCCCAGACAAGGCTGAATAGGTACAGCTAGTGATCTTATAAATGTATGGTATGAGGAAATATTGACTTTATAAATATGTTGGAAGGAAATAATGGTTTTATAAATTCATGGTATGTTTGTCTCCTAAATTTTATTCATAAAAAGTTAAATGCAATATTCTTGATCCTAGTTGTTGTTGATCCACCATGAAATTCCTTTATGATACTTACAGAAGTGTGTGTGTACGTACGTACGTCATCCATTCAAACAGATCATAGGTGACCCAAAGGATCACAGGTTATCACATATGGAACAGTAATCTCATTTAAAGAAATGTTTTTCAAAAAAGTCAGACAAAATTCTATTAACATGGAAAGTGAGCACAATTTTTTAAAGAAAATAAAACATATTTTTTGTTTTATGGAAATCACTCCAGACAGAGCATAAGCCACTTGATGTAAGGAGCTAAAAAATATATATGTATATATACTACTTCAAGGTCAAAAACTAATCAACAATAAGTAGCAATACACATGAAAAAATGTCAATTGCTTAAAATATCGCAATAATGGCATATATAGAAAGAGCTTGATGATCTAAGAAAGAATCTTTTTAAATATTTTAAATCTGACTAAAAATAAGGAAGTTATGACTATTTTTGTGCTTCACACGATTGGATATTTTCCCATCTTTAAGACCATATGTGTTTCGTCACATTTTTTACACTAATTTTTCAGTAAAAATGTTATGTCTTTGTTAAAATACAAGATTAAGCAATGAAATTTACCATATAAATGTATTTTTGTACAAGGAATCAGAATGTGCCACTGAAAATCTCCAGAAATTAATGGTTTCCAAGTAATCTGCACTAAGTGCACATAAATATGCTGCAATACCTTAAAAATACCATGAATCCATTAAAAGAAAGAAGTTAGAAAACTCAAAGTTGAATTGTAATACATTTTATGTACAAGAAACTAAAATCTAATACTAGGACTGTTTAAAAATGAATATATTGCAAGATTTCTTTGGCATTATTGTAGAGTAACACCTTCTGCTAACTTTATTTAGGCAATTAAAAAAAAATTGAAAAACTTGGCAGAAAGAAAGAAACAAAAACAATTATTTTAGAATTTAGAGTGGGGATCAGTTTCACATAAAATAATCCCCCATTTTAAGACCATTCTAGCGTTTTAGGACAGTTAATTATTTTTCCTATGGGAGATAAATCCTGTGCGTTTTTCTTGTTTTTTTTCTTTTTTTTAGACGATTATGAGGGTCTTTGTGGGAAGAGGGGGGCTTACCACTTAAACTACAGGTTAGTGGTAGGGCTAGGGGCAATTAAGTGTGAACACCCTGAAAACTTAGCAGAAAGAAAAAAAACCCAATTCATTTAGAATTTCGAGTGGGGGATTAGTTTCACATATATTTAATGTAGAATAATTCACCATTTCCGGGCCATTCTAGCGTTTTAGAGCATTAATCAATTTTTTTCTATGGCAAATAAATCCTGTGCGTTTTTTTTTTATGGGGGTCTGCTTTTTTTTAGACGATTGTTTGGTTTTAATGGGCTTTTTTGTAGGATTAGGGCTTCCTACTCGGACTTAGGGTTAGTGATAAGGTTAAGGAAGGGGTTTTGTTTTGGATGGAGGTTGCCATTCGGACTTAGTGTTAGGGTTAAGGGAGTTTTTTAGGGGGTGGCTTGCCACTCATATTTAAGGTTAATGGTACGATACGTTCAAGAAGGCATTTTAAGGAGGTGGGCTTGTTAGTCGTACCTAGAGTTAATGGTAGAGTAATTATTTATTTTATAAATTTCACTAAAAGGCAAGAATGGCCGGGAAATCGGAGATCATTTTACATTAAATTTATATGCGAAACTGATCCCCCACTCTAAATTCTAAATTATTTTTTGTTTTGATTTTTCTTTTTTTCGCCAAGACTTTAAGGGTGTTTACACGTAATCACCTAAAAAAGTAGAATCTTAATTTTTTTTTTAAATTGGCGACTAGAAAGTCATTACTACTAGAAGTTCGAAAGTTGAGTGAAAACCAGTATTTTTTTAAGTATTTTTTATAAAAGAACCAAATAGGATTAACTTTTTTAAGCACAAAAATATTTTTGTCTTATTTTTACAAAGCTTTACAAGACTAGTTAGCTGCTGCTGATGTTATATCAGCAATACTAGCAGTCATTGTTGACTTTCGCTCAAAAAAAGGACAATATTTTTCGGATAAGGTAATTTAAAATTACTACTACGGAAAGACAAAACAACATACAATTATAATTTTAATGCATAAAAAAAGATAAAAGATTAATTTATTTACTAGTTGGGTACGAAAAATGTAACAAAATTTTTTATATTCATATTTTAAAATTCGTTCTAGAATAAAAATAAACAAAAATCACCTCGTGTTTATAACTGCTATTACTGCAGCTACTACAATGTTTTTCAAACGAAATAGAAAACGCTTTTTTCCGGATAGGGTCATGAAATATCAGGACTACCAAAAGAGAACACATATATACAATTATAATTTTAATGCATAAAAAAGTAAAATGATTGATTTACTTACTAATTGGGTGACGGAAATGTATTTTGCAAAAATGTTCCGACGGCGAGTTGAAGTCTTATTTTTAAAATTTCAAAAAAATGAATGAGCCGAATTACTTCGTACACCGACAAACATTAAAAGTGATACTTTCTCTGATTAGTCTCCAAATTTCAGGACGAAATTCTACACACAGCAATGGTACAAGACTTTTAAACGAAGGGGGGGGGGGTCAAAGAAAAAAGTGACGTAAATTGATGAAAATAGCGTTAACATTTTTTTGCCTTTATTTGCTCAAAACTCTTAAAAATATATAATGTATATTATTATGCATGAATGCACCTGAAAGGATATTCATTTCCTAACAAAATGATGGTATTTTGAGCACTTAAAGTGCTTTAGTTTTTAAGATATGAACTACCCTCAAATCTGCGATTATCCAAACAGTTTTCTGGTCGATGTGTATTGCTACAATAAGTGTAAGATTGATAGATTATGAATTAAAAAAACAGCAATTCTTCCCCTTTTGTCAGATACATTGCTCATGGAATGTGATGACTAAAGGACAAAATAAGATTTAAAATAATTTAATGAAATACTATTGTGTTAAGATCATTACATCCTTTCGATCCTTCACGAGTGCAAAGTTATGTATTCAGAAGTATGTTAATATTTATTCAAAAAGGGAAAGGGAGAACGAGATAGAGAAAAAAAAGAAAGAGAGAACGATAGAGAAAAAATGTAAAGGGAGAACGAGAGAGGGGGAAAAAAGGAAAGGGAGAGCGAGAGAGGAAAAAAAAGAAAAGGAAGAACGAGAGAGGAAAAAAGGAAAGGGAGAACGAGAGAGAAAAAAATGGAAAGGGACAACGAGAGAGAAAAAAATGGAAAGGGACAACGAGAGGAAAAAAATGGAAAGGGAGAACGAGAGAGGTGAAAAAAATGGAAAGGAAGAACAAGAGAGGGAAAAAATGGAAAGGGAGAACGAGAGAGGGAAAAAATGGAAAGGGAGAACGAGAGAGGGAAAAAATGGAAAGGGAGAACGAGAGAGGGAAAAAATGGAAAGGGAGAACCGGAGAGGGGAAAAAATGGAAAGGAAAAACTAGAGAGGGAAAAAATGGAAAGGGAGAACGAGAGAGGGGAAAAATGGAAAGGGAGAACGAGAGAGGGAAAAAATGGAAAGGGAGAACGAGAGAGGGGAAAAAATGGAAAGGGAGAACCGGAGAGGGGAAAAAATGGAAAGGGAGAACGAGAGAGGGGAAAAATGGAAAGGGAGAACGAGAGAGGGGAAAAAATGGAAAGGGAGAACGAGAGAGGGGAAAAAATGAAAAGGGAGAACGAGAGAGGGGAAAAAATGGAAAGGGAGAACGAGAGAGGGGAAAAAATGGAAAGGGAGAACGAGAGAGGGGAAAAAATGGAAAGGGAGAACGAGAGAGGGGAAAAAATGGAAAGGGAGAACGAGAGAGGGGAAAAAATGGAAAGGGAGAACGAGAGAGGGGAAAAAATGGAAAGGGAGAACGAGAGAGGGGAAAAAATGGAAAGGGAGAACGAGAGAGGGGAAAAAATGGAAAGGGAGAACGAGAGAGGGGAAAAAATGGAAAGGGAGAACGAGAGAGGGGAAAAAATGGAAAGGGAGAACGAGAGAGGGGAAAAAATGGAAAGGGAGAACGAGAGAGGGGAAAAAATGGAAAGGGAGAACGAGAGAGGGGAAAAAATGGAAAGGGAGAACGAGAGAGGGGAAAAAATGGAAAGGGAGAACGAGAGAGGGGAAAAAATGGAAAGGGAGAACGAGAGAGGGGAAAAAATGGAAAGGGAGAACGAGAGAGGGGAAAAAATGGAAAGGGAGAACGAGAGAGGGGAAAAAATGGAAAGGGAGAACGAGAGAGGGGAAAAAATGGAAAGGGAGAACGAGAGAGGGGAAAAAATGGAAAGGGAGAACGAGAGAGGGGAAAAAATGGAAAGGGAGAACGAGAGAGGGGAAAAAATGGAAAGGGAGAACGAGAGAGGGGAAAAAATGGAAAGGGAGAACGAGAGAGGGGAAAAAATGGAAAGGGAGAACGAGAGAGGGGAAAAAAAGGAACGGGAGAACGAGAGAGGGGAAAAAAAGGAAAGGGAGAGAGAAAAGGAGAAGACGAGTATTTGCTTTCTGCTGTTGCTATTACTAGTATTACATATAGCTGTCAGGGATGCATGTTGTTTACAAATTTAGTATTTCAGTTAGGCACATTCACATTTTTATTCAGAATTCGACAGAACATGTTTGTTTTAAAGAAAATCCCGCACAATTACAAATTTACATAGTATACATAAAAATAATTCCCACGCTATCATCTATATGAAACTTAATGATCTACGTCAATATATCTTATCAATTTCGAAATATTCTTAGTTAAGTTTGATCGATCATATCTTCGGTTCCAGTGGTCATAAAAACTCTCATCACATGACACTAGAACTATTTATCTTGTTTTAAATAGTCTGTGAAATCTCAAGAATATCCGATCAAAGCTAACGCTGTGTGTTTTGATCGGAATGTAAGGTATGAAATATAAAAATGAAAGAAAAAAAGTTTCCCTTTCTGGTTTTTCAGTTTTTAATTTGGAGTGTAAAAATATTTGGCACATGAAATTAACATTGTTGTAATGTTTATTTTATTTTCTTTCCATCCATATAATAATTGTTTAAAAAATTGGCCTTAGATGAGAAATTTTGCCGTTGTACATCAAAAACACGTTATCGGCTTGTGATGCTAAATTAACCTTCGAATAAGTTTGTATCAAACTTTTTGCCTACTCTTCAAAAAGATAATGTTCCTAAACTATTTTGAAATAATCTTTTTCTCCTGCTGTACTTTTTTTTTTTTTTTTTTTTTTTGATTCTTGTAAAAATATTTTATCCCCCACTTTTAGTATTTTTTTGTCATTCCAACAGCATTTTTAAAAACCCATTGGGATTAAATAGCATAAAAAAGTAATCTCAATAACAAATTAAGTGAAATAAATTAAAATCTCTGAAATAACATTTATTTCCTTAATAACTAGTTTTTCAAATATTTAAAATATTAAAGTCACAAGTTATGCTGGTAGATCCATGATTACCTTACAGACTAGAGCATTGGTATACAGTTCAGATTTATTGTATTTGCGTATCTGTTAATATTTGTAAAGGCATTAACTCCTTGAATCACGCTCTATCTAGAAGTTTAAAAAAAATAGTCAATGAACCGTGTAGAATAATTATCTTTTGTTATTAAATAACCAAGCTATAATTTATGTGAAATGAAAATTTAAGTTCAGATGTTATTAAATAAATGTTGCCAGAAATGTGTAATGGAAACGGCTAAGTGTTTATAAATGATGTAAGTTTTAAAATGCTTTATGATTTCTATGCAAAAAAAACATTCCATTTATTAGTTTCTTTTGTGTCTCAAACTTTGTCGAAATTTTATTTTTAGATTTTTTTTTTTTTTTTTTTTTTTTTTTTTTTTTTAAATCTTTTGTAAAAAGAAAAAAACGCAATTTTATTGATTCGTGAATTTAAATTTAAATTCTTTACAAATTTTTAAAAGATGAAATTTAAACTACTTAATTCAAGGAAAATTGTCACAATTTTAGCTTTAAAAATTTTTTTTAAAAATTTAATCTACAACTTGATATTAAATCATCATATTCGGTTTAACGTCTGTTTTACCTGCTGGCAAGTGTTGGACGGCTTTTAGAAATTGACTTCTAAACTAACCTATCTAGATCTTTATTTATCCTTTTTCCTCTCAAATCTATCCTTAATACTTCCTCCCATGTTTTCCTTTGTCTCCCCCCTACCAACTGATCCTGCTACCTAAACTGTTGTACATCTATTAACCCAAATGCATTCTTTCAATGTGACCAAACCAACAAAGTCTCCTGTTCTGCACCTATCTCCCTATACCGTCCAGAATTTAATCTTCCTCTGAGGTCATCAGGTCTAAACCTGTCTTTAGGTCTCACATTACACATCCACCGTATCATTCTTATATCATTTTTTTCCATGCAACGCATGTCCTCAACCCTCACTGACTAGGTTTCACTTCATCCATCACACTTTCTGCTGATTTGTAATGGTAGACGTTCCCTGAACTTATTCCATCCACTCCTAACTCTTGTTAGCACACAAGCACCCCCTCAGTGTTTCAATGATATCACAAAGGTAACAAGACTCCTCGACAGCCTCAATATTCTCCCCATCCATATATACTTTCTCCACGTTTTAGTTCTCATCCATTTAACTTTAAGCAAGTAGACATTCCATTGTTTCACAGGCAAACGCTAAATCATCAACATAAGCATCTCTTCCAGACAGACATAAAACCCAAAACCAAACTGCATTTCATCTGTGTTATACTTATTTTCTGCTCAATTATTCTCTCTACCATTTTAGAACCTTATCGATCAACTTTAAGCATCTGTAATTACCTCTATCAGTTGTAACAGTTCACAATTGTTTCAGAACAATCCCTTTTATTATCTGATTTATCAAATCAAATATGTAAAATCAAAAACTAAAATTCACAAAAACGTTAGTAAAATTTGATAAAACAGATGAATTAATAGAAACAATAGTTGAAAAATGTATTTATTGTAGTACATGTATTGTAGTACATGTATTGTAGTACATTTATTGTAGTACATTTATTGTAGTACATTTATTGTAGTACATTTATTGTAGTAGATTTATTGTAGTAGATTTATTGTTTATTCTTTGGAAGAGTTTGGTATTTTACAGGAGAGTTGTTATAGGGAGGATACAAGAAAAAATTACGAATGAACGAACGAAAAATGAGGCCGACCGATGAAAAATCTTATTTCAGACCTAAGAGTGACAAGTGAAGGAAATTGTGCTTTCAGACTTAAGGGTGATAAACCGACTGATGGACAACGCCTTTAAAATGTTTGAACACAGTTAAACTAAGATGCATCCATTTGATCTGCATGTTTAGCATTGATTAAATTACTACTTAAAACTAGTAAAGTAAATACGTATGAATCAGAATTGACCGGTTTGATTCTGTTGTCTGCATTCTTGCAGGAGGGACCATGTAATGGTTGCCAACATCCCTAAGTGAAAGTGATGTTATGGAACCGGCTGGATTCGAACTTGGCACACCCAGGTCGCGTCGTTATCCACTTAACCGCCGTCACCTCTGTTTAAAATTGAAGTGTAAGAGACCAACCAACAGATGTACGGACAGTTTCCTAAAGAGATGTATGAAACAAATGTTTTGAAAAGAGTCAGCAGTGGCCAAAATACGCAACTTTTCAACTCTGCCAGATACTCAACACCTAATCAATCAGCTATAATTTGTTTTGTTTAACAACTCAACTTCTCATGAGATAAAGATATGAAAATCCTTTCAAAATACGTCCTCTTAGATCAAACATCAACAATTGGTTATAAAATAGCCTCGTTATCCAATTAGTAATTCAGTATCAAAGTTATTTTAATTCTTTTTCTCCACTATTACAGGGTTGATATGCCATAAAACAAACCAAACAAATTCACTATTACGGGTGTACAAGTTTGCTCTACTTCAACCTATTATGTAAAAGAATATATGTAAGGGTTAAAATAAATTTATTATCAGTTCCGATTTCAGTGTTTCATGGCACAGGAAGCTAAGTTTTATTCAAAATTGGTCAAACTAAAATAAACAAATTTACATAACAAGCTGGCTTACCCCCCCCCCCCTCCCATCTTTTTAAAAATACTTATGACCACTTATTAGGGCTAAATAAAACACTCAAGGATAAGGGTTAATGTGATGGAAACTGCTTCCCTATAATATTATTTTGCAAAATCTTGTGACAATGTCAACTGGTGCCATCTTGTTTGAGAATCTATGTTGCCTTGATGTAACCTAGCTGTGAACTTCCGGTCGCTGAATAAATTTATTCTTAAGTATAGTTGATCTAACTGTAAGCCAGCTTGCGGACTGACAAAAAAAACAAAGGCTGGATCTGTCAGGGAGACTCATCCGAAGTCAGTCTAACAGATTAGAGAGATGCTCTTCTTCCCCCCCCCCCCCCCCCCCCCCCCCGTAATTTGTGCTAGTCTTGTTTGTATAAATAAAGCAGTGATTGTTACGTTTTGTTGTATATAGATTTTATTTCCCAATCGGTTACTAGATCGACTATGGCCACTTGATAAAGCACAACAATTATCCTCGGACAGGCGCTGGTCTCTGTTGTAATGCAACAAACTATAATTTAATTCCAAACTTGTCAATTTTTACTTCATGGAAAAGCTAAAAATGATTTACAAATATTTTTTTTTAATAAGAATATTTTGAAAAACCAGAACGTAATTTTTTTTTCTGTTTTTTTGATAAATTATTCATTTATTCTAAACTTGCAATGAATACGCCTTTGTCAAAAATATAGGCATTTTTTTTTTTACGTAAAAAAAAATGGCTATACTTTTGACAAAGGTGTATCCGCTGAAAGATCTCAAGTTTTTAGAAAAAACAGAAAAAAAATTGTTCTGGTTTTTCAAAATATTCTTCAACGTTTCTAGTGTGGACTTTATTGTATTCTCTTTTTTGTTTGTAATTATATAAATCTGTTTAGATAACAATTTTTTTATTTATTTTCTTTGTTTACATTGTCATTTCAGATTTGGACATGGCATTGGCATATTGGAATATTGTTTTAGCTGATAAATTTAAATTCTTGGACTTGTGGTGCAAATTTTTACAAGTAAAAGAAAAAAAAAATTTTTTTTTCTAATGTATAATATTTAAATGTTTTATATTTTGTTTCACTCTTTAATGATTGTGTAAAAAAAAAAAAAAAAAAAGAAAACCTCCTTAGCATTTAATGTTTAAGAAGCAGCAAAATCTAAGGTTAAAATAAAATTTATGTGCAGAAAGAATAGAATATAAATTGTTTAGAGTATTGAATACCATCATTTCAAATTTTAATACATTGTTTTATAATTCATTGAAAAATAAAGCACTATTTTGTATGGTTTCAAAAATATTTCTCAAATCTGGTATTCTCTAAATGTTAAAACTTGACATTTGTGATGCATTGTTGATTGAAAGTTAGTGTACACACAGGGTGATACATAATAAATATTATGTCGTCAATCTTATTAATTTGACGAATAATTAATCAAAGTTGTGCAGTTCATTTCCAAACATTTTGAATAGATAGAATATATTATAATTGTGTACTTTTTGTCTGTCTGTCAGTCACTTAGAGACTCTAAACCTATGATGCACGATTGCATCAAATTTTGGATGAAAAACTCTTGGGATACTGATTGTCATTAATGATCAAAGTTATACTACTACGTAGTGTCGTATTAATCAAATAATAAAATTTTGTTTTCTGTATACAAAATACACAGCACAACAAAAAATCTTTGATCATATCCATACAATATATATAAAAAAAAAACAAGCCCTACATTTTAGGCGATTACGTGTGATTTTGTGCCCCTTGTTATTCTGACTTATGGTTAGTTATAAAAATTAATGTGATAAAGTGATAAATAACTTATTAAAAATTAGTAATTAAATTAATAAAAACTAATTAAATACCTTATTATTAATTTAAGGCATAAATAAGACTTGGATAATATTGTTTAAAAAAACAACTGAGTTATTTGTGTTACTGAAGACATTGAAGGTGAAATCCTGAGAAGAAATCCTTCTAGACTGAGAAAATGTTTATTTGTTGTGTTTGGATAAATGTTTTCTTTTAAAGTCAAAGAAAATGAGTTTGTTTGAAAGTACATTTGAAATAGTTGCCCTTGTCTGGAAAAAATCGATGAAGAAAGAAACTGAAAGGTTCATTTTCTAAAGTATGAAAGAAAAGGAATTTGTTTGGAAAACATTTTAAGTATGTACCCTTCTCTAGAGTAAACCGCTGAAGAAAAATATGAAAATGACTACACAACAAAGTTTCATGTAATGAAAAAATATTGTGTATTGTACTTACATATGTCAATGTACACAAACAGTTTACACCAGTTTAAAGGCTTTTCAATACTGCAATTGAGACAAAGAATCTGCCTTCAATCTGACATCGCATTTGCATGGATGGAACAGTTTCGTACAGAAATGAAAACTATGTAAACAAAATCGGATAAGAAAGAAAGAAATCACTAATTTCAAAGACGCCATTGATACTGACAAGATGTACTATGTGAGGTGCTTGTAAATGGAAACTGTAATTCCGGAATGAGAATAAATCTAATCTGAATACTCAACCTTACCGGCAGTCTGTGTATTCGACATGCATTCCGATATTCTGCGAATATAGTCAGGACGAATGGGAGGAAGGAAATAAAAATGAGGGAGCGTTTATTATTTATATTTAATATGTAATGTAATATGTAGTGCGTAAATCGTATGTAGCCTATTAAGAAAGTAGCAGTGTCTTCATTAACGTGGGAGGAGATGAATAGGATCAATTAAAAGAAATGAAAAAATTTGCTACTATTGTGGGAGAAGCTACTAGATCGTAATTAATGTAATGATTGTAGTAAGATGACAAAATGTATGCATATTTCTAGAAACACTCATTAAGAATTGCTGTAAGTGGTTAGGTGAACAGTTTATCATAGGAAGTTGTCGGTTATTTTCCTATAATGACTGAAGTTGCACGGGAAAAATCAACATTATATTAAAGATTAATCAAATCCAGAGCTGATTTTTTTTTTGCACAATGTTTACCTACTTTTCTAATTACACGCTGATTTCTTACGAATATTACTCAAAAACAATTACTATAAAATAGTGCAGATTGTTCCAGTGGTATAGACACGATCATTTAAAATTCCACAAAATAAATTTAAAAAAAAAATTTTTTTTAATTTTCTTCTATACACGTTGCATGCTGCAAGGGTGCTCGTTTTTAGTTATGAAATAAGATGAGCAATTTTATATATCATAGAAAAAAAAATTAATCCATATAGTTAAAAATTAGATTAACACTACTTATGAGGTTCAGGGTTGGAGCAGGAGTCTCTTTGATTCTCCAATTTTCCTGGGCAACACTGGTGCATGCGTCCTGCTAGTAAATTATAGAACCAATGTTTGAATATTGATGAATCATAGTTACTGACCTACATTTTCTTTGTTCTAATATTCCTGTTTTGTTTTCTTTGTAGGAACACCACAAAAGGTCCATACCAAAGGACACGTGGAATCTTCTTTTAGATTTCTGTAACATGATTAATGAGGACATGAGCAATTATGACGAAGAAGGTGAGTTTCCTGCAGTTAGCAAACCATCCTTGCTTTAAAACTGATAGTTTGCATAATAGACAAAGCAGTTGGTCCATCTTGTGTTACCGACCAAGCTACGATGTGCTAGCAATTTAGATATTTAAAAATACCAATGTTAAATGGTACCTTAGACATTAGTGTTGTTAGAATGTGATTGAAAATTAAATTTGGTTTCTTTTATAGAAAGCACATATCAGTTTTGATCTAACGCTTAGATATAGTTTTATTTTTAACATGAGTAATTCAGGCTTGGTTAATCCCATCAATCTTTTCTAATCCTCGTATAGAGTTCTTCATCTCACTTTATCTCGTTAACCGTTATTTTCGAGTGGCTTTTGACCTTGATTAGTAGTGATCCATTAGTAAAAAATAAAAATAAAAATTGTTGAACAAAAAAAATTTTTTTTTAAATGTTGTACAAGATTGCTTCAAGAAAATATTAACTGGGCAAATATATATAGTTGTCTTAAAAGAAAAAGTATTAAAACCGAGACTAAATAAAATTGCTCTGATTATAAATTATTAGATACAAATATTAACTCTAATCATTTAGCATGACCATTTTTTTTATTATTCTCGGTCAATCAGTATTTAATGGGAGGAGGTACTTTTAAAAATTGAAATTATTTTAATTCTATCTGATTCCTTTCCAGCCAACAACTTCAAAAACATTTAAAGCGGACATCATAACAATTCTTAGCATCAATTACTAGTGATAAATGGGATATTTCAAAATGAGGAAAAAAAACATTTTGGAGCAGATGTTTATTGTGGATTGAATAAAACTTTATAAGCCTATATATCTCCTTCCTAACCAAAAGAAAGATCCAGGTTGTCCTCGATGGCCATTCATTTAAGCAACATGACATAAATGCTGGTGTACCCCAGGGATCCATCCTCGGACCTTTATTGTTTCTGATTTTCATAACCGACCTCCCTGATGTCATCGAGTCTGAGATAGGTATATTTGCTGATGGCACCACGCTCTACTCGTCATGTGGGCAAAACGGATGCGTACATATCCGAGGCAATGGCTGAATCCTTAGAAAGTGACCTCCAGGCTGTAGTGGATTGGGGGCAGAAATGGTTGGTAACTTTTAATGCCGCAAAGACAAAGCTCCTTTCCTTCAATAACTACAAGAAACCTCAAACCACCGATTGCCATGGCAAATAACACCCTACCTAAGAGCTCAACATTCAAACTACTCGGCCTAACATTCACAGGTAACATGAATTGGAACAAATACATTGAAGACATTGCCGAGGCTGCTGCAAAGAAGGTGGGCTTCCTCAACCGTGCTAGTAAACTCCTCACACCTGACATTATCCTGTATCTCTACAAAGCAACCATCCGCCCATGTATGAAATATTGTTGTCACATCTGGGCTGGTGCATCATCCATTAGTCTCTCCCTCTTAGACAAGGTCTAAAAAAAGTCGCCAACTTAATAGGTCCCTCACTATCCACCAAGCTCCAGCCCCTCTCCCATCGTCGCAATGTTGCATCCTTGTGCTTGTTTTACAAATACTTCAATGGATTGTGCTCCGATACACTAGAACAACCCGACAATCAGCTAGGTCCCATCCATTCACTGTGGAGGTCCCCAGATGCTGAAGAGCCTTCTACTCCAGCAGCTTCTTTCCGCATGCTGCCGGCCTCTGGAACTCCCTCCCTGTTTCCCCGACTGTACCGACATGCAGAGGTTTAAAACTAATATAAACAGATATCTCGCTGCACAGCTCCCAACTTAGGATGACACTCAAAACCTTCTCCCTAATTCTCAGTAACCCCTTACGTCTACAGTGGCAACCTGCCTTGTTTGGGGTGAAATATCTTCATAAAAAATTAAAAAATATATATATATATATATATTATAATTTGACTTTTTTTTTTCTTGCAGGTGCTTGGCCAGTTCTTATAGATGACTTTGTGGAGTATGCACGTCCATTAATTCAAGGTTGCCAAAGTACAAGTGTATGAAAGCGTCCGTTCATTAGTCAACCTTGTTTTCCTACATGCTAGTGTGCCAACCTCCCAAAGTCTGCACTTGATACAACCACCACCACCACCACAAACAACACTCGAAGGTGCAGAGTTGAGATGACATCAGAATCTGGTCACCTTGTATGCCTACCCATCCATCGCCATTGGCAACTTGTGGCTTTTCAAAACCACTTGCAACAAAAACTAAAGGCTTTTTTGTGTAGTTATTGAATTGTTTTTTTACCTGGACTCATCTGTGTTGGGACCTTTTTCCTTTCCTTCCCCTTCTCCCTCACGAGGGGAGGTTGAAACATTCTGAGAAAACCTGTCTGGAAAAAAAAAAACTTATAACCCATTACAGTTTTTTTTTTTTGTTTTTTTTCTTTTTGAATGAAGAACTTGAAACCAAGATATGCAAATTCTCTTACACCAAAAATACCCACAAACTGCTTCTTTTTTTTTTATGTGTTTGTTTTTTGTTCCCCTTCCACCCCACCGTCCTTCTTCCCTGTTTGTATAAACAGGAGTTCATTTGTCTACTAACACATCCATTCGCTAGCAATGCTACTGCTGCCAACGTCACCGCAGCCACCAATACTGGTCATCATACCTCTTCAGTAGTAGACAGGTCTTGGAGGGAGAGGAGTAAAGATGACTTAACATTACAAAGAAATGGTCAGAATAGAAGATTGTGGGGCTTCATTTTTTATTTTTATCCTGAGACTTCTCCTGCCAGTAAATTTTTTAAAGTTTTTTTTTTTTTTTTTTTTTATAAACGATTTTGTATTGAAACTTTGCTATTTCTTCGACATCTTTTCACATATCCTTCCATATTTATTTTTTCTCCAAACAAAGAACTTGATTTATTTTTTTTCCTCTAAAGCTTTAAATTGCTTTGTAACCATGCCTCTAGATTTCTCTATTGCCCGTTTGAGGTTTGCTGCCAGAGGACCCTTCCTGTATCATCTTTTTGCCGTATTGCATTGTTATGCTAAGTCGTTCTCAAAATACCTAGAATCTATTTCACTCTGCATTCATTTCTACCACTATTGTCATTGGCTCAAAGTTCAAGTCAATTTACTGACATGATTTCTCAGAAGTCCTGAATGTTTTGATACCAGGTTTAGCAACATTTTAGTTCCATTCTGCTGCACACTGTGCCTTGAAATCTTGAAGATTCTTAGCAACTTTCTCTATTCTCTCTGTGGCTCTCGTCCCTATTCTCTCATGGCGCTCTTTCTTTTGATTCTCTTTAGCAGCTTACCATTTTCTGATGTTAGCTTACTGTTTCTGATTTGATTTATAATTGCTAACTTAAACTTATACAGAATAAGTTATATGAAAGGAAATTTGATGAAATTAAAAGGAAAAACTTGTATAATTTTTAATACTTAATTATTTTAATATTGTAAAAATAAGTTGCTTTTTTTTATTGTTGGACATTTTTTCTTTTGCTTTTCTGTTTTTTGAAAAGCATTGATCCATTTTTGTCGTAAATGTTTGTTATTTTTTTTCTTTATTAACAAAATACAGATTAGATTTGGCTGAGAAGTCAAAAGCTTTTACATTTTATTGAATGTTACTTAATTTTCATGAAAGAGTAACAAAACTTATACAAAGGCAGATGGTTTTCTCATCTGAAATTATTCTTTTAAAAATGTTTGACTTAATCTTGCCATTGATAATCTTTTAAACTTTTTCTAATTTGACTAGGTACCTAAGTAATACGGTTTAGTTTCAGCCAGAGGAGGGGTGACTTTTTCAAGCTATAAAATTTTGATAACCCAAAGTAGAATTTTTGATCAACTTTTAAGAATTTTGTATTTTTATTACACCAAAAGTAAATAAAATTGGAAATTATTTTTTTTTTTTTTTTTCAAACTTGGTAGATATTTAACTGATTGTAGATAACTTTGTGTGGGCATTAGAGAATGCAAAAGTTTGTAAATTTTTTGTTGGATTCTTGAGAATTTTTGCTAATTTTCATATTCTGTGTTTTGTCTTTGTTGCTCTATTGACTATAAATGTATCCGTGTGACAAATATTTCCAATATTGAAAGTCGACTAGTTTTATTGATTGGCCTAATGATAGTTGCACCCTATGGAGTCATGCAGAGTTCAAATCTTATTGGATCTAGTGTGTTCATTTACATGCAAATACTGTTGAGAAAGTTACGACACCACAATCCTCCTGCTGTGGGTAGAGTTGAAATTTGTATACAATGAACCGTTTCCAGTACATATTGTGTTTCGGCATTAAATAACTCAAAAGGGCTGAGTTTCTGTAAAACAGATAAAACAAAACTTTAAAAATTGGCTTTTTTTCTTTTTCTTTTTTTTTTTTTTTTTTTTTTTTTTAATTCTATTTGGTGGATTATGAGAAATGTTTGAAATGGCTTTTTATCTGCTAACAACGACCAGAAACTTGTAACTTCCAAACTTTTCTGTTAGCTTTGAAAAATAAGACCATCGTTGGTTACTGCAAATATTTATCTATTTTCTAATCTTACTGGTGTTTTTTTTTTTGTTTTTTTTTCCCCCGTCCTATTTCTAGTATAATTTTTACCTTTTTTGTATAAAATAATTAGCGGTCTTGCTTCAGATTCTTTGCTGTTTTAACCCAAAGTTTACCACAATTCTATTTTCTCCCAAAGGTGTGCGTCTTCCTCCTTTATAAGCCCCCACCCCAACAAAAATGATGGGGAGGTGGGAGGTCAAAACATGACTGTAGATATCCTAGAATTGGTCTAACTTTTTGAAATAATTTAAAATCACTGCTGTAGATGTAGGAATGTGTATTCATGCCTACCAAAAGAAAGAGTTAGAGACCTTGTTCTCTTCTGACTTTTCCTCCCTCTCGTGTTGTTTTGTGGGGGGGGGGGGGTAATGTCCCCCTGCTTGGGAGTGGGTAATGGTGGATGTGTCGTCGGCGGCGATGGTGGTGGGCATATGTGATATTCTCTTTTTCTCACCAGATTCATCTCTCTCATGAACCCGTTCTATTCTGAGCCATCAACAACTGCACAATGTCCTTGAGATTTCGTTTATAGCAACAATGATGAAGACAACAAAATAAATAAACTGAAAAGGGAGGGAAAAACTGTCATGTCCATTGCTGTATTTAAATATTTGTAAACCTATTTTTTCAATGTGGAAGCAAAGATTACATTTGCAAAACAAACATCTTTTTCTTCCCCCCACCTCCTTTTTTCAGGTCATCATTAGTTTCTTAGCTGGTCGGCTGTTAGTTTCATGAGATTTGTAGTTAAATAACTTGTGTGTATGCACGCGTGTTTTAGAGGGGTGGGGTATCAGACAGTAGGATATAATAACTAGAAAATGTTTTTGGGAAAGAAAGGCCTTATTCATTCCATATGACATTTTGATACATTATGCACCATCTTCAGATATGCAAAAGCTGTCAACCACATGCCAGCATGTAAAACAGACGTTAAACTGAATATGATGAAAAGAAAAGTTCCCGCATTTGTGATGCTTTCTCCGATATGAAAATATCTTTGTCCGTTCAGCTTTTGTGTATGTGAAGAAAGTGCATGATCTACTGAAACGTCTTTTGAAATGAATTTCGCCTTTCACAAAAACATTTTCTAGTCATATTTATACCATACTGTAGAAAAGTTTTTTTCATGTTCTTGAAAAGTGTAAACATAGAATCAGTGGTGACAGGCAGTCTCTCGCCTTGTGTTCATCAAATCGCACTTGTTTGATAAACATACAGCATCAACTGCCATTCTTTGTTGATTTTTTTTTTTTTTTTTTTTTTTTTTTTTTTTTTTTTTTTTTTTTGCTCTTTTCAGATTTAGATTTACAAATGCTCTATCACAGATATTGAGCATTTTATAAATCTAGGAGCATTAATTATGAAAATGAAACTAGTTTCTAAACATCAAAATAACCTACAATTTTGTACATTTCTCCAGCTCTCTTTTGAACACCATCCCAGTCTAATAATACTAAACCCACTGTGATGATGGCATATACGTTTACGCGTAATGTCCTATCCTAGTTTTTTTCACTTGTTCCTTTGTTACAGATTTTCTCTTGACATTCACTTTTTTTTTTCTTTATTCCTATCTAACGCATTTATGAACAAATGTCTCAACGTCATTTATTTAAATTTATATCTTATATTCTATGCTTATACCTCCACTGTCACTACTAATTTAGTATCAGACTGAGCTAGTCTTCAGGAGTGATAGAGAAATAAAATAATGGAAGTTTAATTTTTATAAATACATCTATGGTATACTTTATCAAGAATATTGAACACTAAACCTATATATATATATATATAATCTGTCTTATTGAAAATCGATAAAAGGATATCACTTTGCCAAAAGACAGATAAAATATATGGTTGCTGCTGAAATAGAAAATCATGGACAGAAATTGAAAATGTGATGCGATTTGTCCTGTTTCATTGCTGAGCAGTTTAACTTTGTAGTAAAAATAGTTTGTTTTTTTTGTTTTTTTTATAGAACTCTGACTCGATTTCTGCAGCAGACTAATTTTTTTCTGTTACTATTTTGGCTGTTTGATAAAATTTAATAGACAGTGTTGCTTCCAGTGTTATATATAATGTTCTGCTGTGAACGAAACGGTCCATAAAAATGTACCAACGGCTGGTCAGTAAAATGAATCAAATCTTGGTCACTGCAATTGTTTATTTATATATATATATATATATATATATATATATATATACTCTGTTATATTAACAATCATCGAGGTTTTTACCATGAAAAGGTTGGTCTATAAAGAAATTAGAAAGTATATGCAAAAACATATTTTCACACATACATATACACACACCATACAATCCCTTTATGGTGGACACTCATGTTTTGTGCAGGTAGTACCATGATTCGTTACAAAGACTTTGCACCTGTGTTTTCAAAAACTTAACTCTTAAAGCTGGTGTCATTTCAACTGCTTTCCATCCAGGCCTAATTATTAAGTCACATTTGTATAGCTCAAATTATTGCTGCAGACAATATATGTATTTATTTACATTAAACTATAGCTCATCAGAATATGTCAGCACCAAAAATAGGGTGAACTTGTAATTAAATAAACAATGTAATATAATTACACTGTTTGATATATATTCCACCAAAAAGTAGCAATATACATTTAATATTGTATGAAATATATTCCATTGTTGACTGATGTTCTATCTTCGGGCCCTGTACATATTTAGCAGTTTAATTAAGTAATGGTACTCCCTCAAACAAACAAGTATCCAACAAAAAACGGTGATATACATAAAATATTATAAAAAATATTCCATTATTTGCATAACTTTGTGAATAATATATATATATATATATATGGTCTCTGAAACGATCGTACATAATTCTGTTTGTGTATTTCTTGGAATGCAAATTGATCATGTAATTGTATTTACATAAATCTATGCTATATATTTATATATATATATATATATATATATATATATATATATATGTATATATGTATAATATTGAAACAGTAACCGACAAAACAAAATCGGCTTGTGTATCAACCAAAAACAAAATTACAGCTGTTTCTTCATAGCGATACAATCGGAATACTGGCAAGTACAAGGTCTGAAGATTCAAATATGCAGAAAAAACAAAATATCTGAAGATTCATTATGTCTATAAGGTTCAGGTTTTGTAATTACCAATGCTCTGATTGCATAGTTTAGAAGAAACGGATGTTATTTTTTTAATTAAAAACCAATTTGCTTGATGTGTGACTTTCTTTTTGTTTGAAACTGTTTCGATTTATAGTTGCTCTGGAATTACATATTAAAACCCTCGGATTATCTAATATCCATTGAGCTTACACTTGAGTTTGACTACACAACCAAAATATATACATTATATGTATGTGTGTGTGTAATATATATATATATATATATATATATATATGACACACGCTACATGCTTCCTGAGTGAGTGGTTAGGTTATCTGAATTGAAATCTGTACTTCTCGTTTTGCTCAAATTACTATTTTCTCTTTTATTCCAATCTTGCTATCCTATCCCTATTCATTTCTTCCTCACTTTTAACTACTGGCTTTATTGCTTTCAAATTTTCTCTCAAGGAGATCTTGACACTAAAAATCAATTAACCATCCTATCCCCCCCCCCTCCCCCTTTCCAATCTTTTTCTTTCTCTCATATTAGCAGTTGCCTGTGGTTTTGGAGTGGTGAATATTTTTATCTTAATTTTTTTTTTTTTTAAATAACAAAAATGAAATACTTGGTTTCTGAGTGACTAAGTTACAAAAAAAGGGTATATCACATGACCCAGAAGAGTGCTTGGTCACAGCTTGTCTATTGTTGAAATAAATTCTTTTAAAATTTTGATTTGGCTTCTCTTTTTTCTTTTTTTTTTCTTTTTTTTTCTCCTTCAATTGTACTTCGAATCCTTCTTGCGTGATGTTTTTATTTAAGATTAAGAAACTCGTTTATGTATTCCTTTTGATGGTGTGAGAAATATCTATCTATAAATAAAAGGAAATGTCTGTCTACAAAATACTCGAATCGTTTTGGCTCATTTGAGATCTTTCTTCATCGATAAAAAGCTTTGCATTTGGCAGTTCAAATAATATTTAACAGGATTCAATGGTTGCTGTTTGTGTGTCATTAGGCAACTTCTTTTTTTCTATGGGGTATTAAAGGCTAATATATATATATATATTAGTAGTAAGTTTTTGAAAGGCTGTGGGCAATGCAATTCCGGGTAAGATGCAAGATGAAAGGGAAGGAACAAAAACAATAAAAATAAATCGAATACGATATAAGACTTACTATTTATTTTTCCTTTTTTTTTTCCTTTTTTTTTTTTTTTCTTACATAACAGCAAGAGTGTTTTAGCTGTCCGGGTGATTAAAAATCACTATTTGATATTTCGGGAAAAGACATCCCTTTTTCAAAAATAATTAGACCAGAAGAAGAATAATATTTTATTCTTCTCCGACTGTGTAGAGAATAATACAAAACAAAATGGCTGCCAGATATAGACCGCAGCAAAAAAAAAACAAAAAAAAAACAGTTTCACAGGGAATATAAATTAAGTTAAGTTTTATTTTAATATTATGTTAAATATATGATTGGTGTTTAGAATATTAGTGTAATGTTGGTTGGTTAGGTGTATGGTGTATGGTAGTTTATCGAACACCATACACCTAACCAACATTACACTAATATTCTAAACACCAATCATATATTTAACATAATATTAAAATAAAACTTAACTTAATTTATATTCCCTGTGAAACTGTTTTTTTTTTTTTTTTTGTTTTTTTTGCTGCGGTCTATATCTGGCAGCCATTTTGTTTTGTATTATTCTCTACACAGTCGGAGAAGAATAAAATATTATTCTTCTTCTGGTCTAATTATTTTTGAAAAAGGGATGTCTTTTCCCGAAATATCAAATAGTGATTTTTAATCACCCGGACAGCTAAAACACTCTTGCTGTTATGTAAGAAAAAAAAAAAAAAAAGGAAAAAAAAAAGGAAAAATAAATAGTAAGTCTTATATCGTATTCGATTTATTTTTATTGTTTTTGTTCCTTTCCTTTCATCTTGCATCTTACCCGGAATTGCATTGCCCACAGCCTTTCAAAAACTTACTACTACTATACCCAGCAATGCTTCAAGCAAACTACCATTCTCTATATATATATATATATATTACAGGGTGATTCATAAGTCACTTCACTTAGCTATTTAAAATGATTACCATATGAAGCACAAACATACTATGAACTTTTGATAATTGTTATCTTACTCTCTAATTACTGCTATTTGTTATTTTAAATTCGTTCGTTTATATATTTGTTTCTATATATATTTATTTCATAATCAATCAAATATGCTACAAAGAGTCATAAATTCCTTGCAAAAAAGAATGGAGCTATGCATGCAGAACGAAGGTGGAAATTTTGAAAATTTGCTGTAATTTTCAAGTCCCATAAATGAATTTCTTGAATAAACTTTGTTTTGTATTACCGTTTTTTTTTTACTTTAGAATTTAAAAAATAAATAGCTAAGTGACTTATGAATCACCCTGTATATAAGACTTGTCTAAAAAAGAATCGACGTTAGCCCAGAAAAAATATTTCAAATACGTGACAGGGTTTGGACCCTAATCCCCCTCAAAGTAAGCCCCTTGTGCTTGCACGCGTTACGCCTGACCGACCCATCCACTGCCGGAAACACCTCTGGAAGTCTTCTTTTGGAATGGTGTTCATCTCTGCCGTTGCGTTAAATTCAGCAGGTGTTTGGAAAAGATGCAGTGTGTCACACAAATTAAGGAGTGGTTCAACCTATTCAAAAATGGACGCGCATCAGCGAAAAGTGACAAGCGTTCTGGCAGGCCCCAAACTGCTCGGAGTGCAGCTGTTGTTGAGAGAGTGCGAAAAAAGAGGTAATGCACAACACGCCGCCGGAGATGAACACCATTCAAAAAAAAAACTTCCAGAGGGGTTTCCGGCAGTGGATGGATCAATGGGCTAAGTGTGTGCAAGCAAAAGAGGCTTACTTTGAAGGGGATTAGGGTCCCAACCCCGTAACATATATGAAATATTTTTTCTGGCCTAAGGCCTCGTATATCCAAATGAATAAATGCGAAAGTTTTTTCTATCTATCCTAACTATATTAACATCAAAACACGTTAGGATTATTTAATTCTAATGATATAAGAATATATTGAAATACCCTATATATATCTCGATTTTGCATATTTATTTATTTTTAAGTTTTTAATAAATTAATATTCTGTAATATACCTTCCTACTTTGTATTGTAAAATTTTCTTCTACATACGCAATCGTTTTATCGATAGTACTATTATAAATAAAATAAGATAAAGACATTTTATTAAAAAATGATAGCGTTTAAAAACTTATTTAGAATTTCATTTTCAAGGGAGATAATTTACTTCCGGCTTTAGTAAAGTGTCAAATATCGCTGAGATGTCGAGAACAGATACCACACTTTGTGTAGTATCGGTTCTGTTTTCATAAGACCGTCTAAGCAAGAATTAATTCCTCCTTTTTGGGTGGAGGGAAGTCGTGTTCATTCATCATGTCAGTGTAGTATATGTTTGTTCACCATTATACTAGCTAAGAAAGAACGATAACTCAAGTTTATAATAAACATGAAAGTTATCGTTCTTCCTTAGCTAGCATATTCATCTTTGTTTTTCCAGCCAATTTTCATTTAGACGTCTCACGTGGACAATGAAACTTGTCATGATTTTTAATGTTATCTAAATAAATAAATCCAAAAGTTCTTTATACCTATTCTAACTATATTGACATTAAAACGGTTTATGCTTATTTAATTCTCTGTAGTATATTTTCATTCGTCATGATACATTCCTCCCAGACATTACCTCCTTTTCGGTATACAGTATACATTCATTTCTCACGATACCATTTCCCCAAGATTACCAGTTTTGTGTGTGTGGGGGGGGGGGGGTAGTGTACTATCTATTCTGTTATGATATCTTCCTAGGCATTAACCCCTCCTTTAGGAGGGGGGTATGTGTATGTAGTTCGTTCATCATATCATATTATCCTCTCAGCCTCTCATTTGCATATTTATTTATTTTTTAAGTTTCTAATGAATTAATATTTTCTAATCTGTTAATAATTAAATACATGTGTTTATTATTTTTTTAATAAATTTGTTGTTGCTGTTCCTATTTACTTCCTCCCACAAGAGCAAAGTTAGGCACAATGTCAATATTTAACGTGGGGGGAATTCAGCTCCCCAAAAATGGGCTCTCTGAATAGTAACAAAAATTTCAATTGCCTCTGTCTAGAAGGATTTCTCCTTCATTGACAGAACATAATAACTAAGTGCAGATTCAGTACAGAGACTACATTTTGGTAGTGATGATGATGATGATTATAAATTAAAAATTTGTCATAGAAAAGAAATAAACCTCCTCTAATCTTTGTAAATTACAAAAGAAAGTATTTTTCTTTAATATTCTTTACATATTTTTTCTTTCTTTTATAATAAAGGTGAAATTTACAAAGTACCCATTTTGAATTACTCAGCAATATAAAATCGTTTTCTTTGACCAATCGATGTTCTACCCTTATGTGTATTCATTTCATTATATAACCAGTTTTAATAGGGAATTCATTTTCATTTTTATGCTGAAACAAAATGAAATTTATCGATGTTGAATATCTTGACGATATCAACCTTTTTGTTGTTTTTTCCTAAAAAACTAAATTTGACGATGTCCATGCACAGTATATTTCTCCCACATTGGAATATATCAAATAACACTACGACGATCATCATTTTTTAAAATTTCCTCTAAATTACCAAAATGTCAAATCAAAATTACTTTTTTTGGTTTCTGTAAAGAAGACTACAGCGTCAGTAATTGCCACCTGGAGGGCGGGTAGCTTTTGCTAGTATATATGTAGTGTATATATATATATATATATATATATATATATATAAACTCTATTTTTTAAAAATAAGAGAATCGACATAAGATCTAAAAGTGTATTCTCATGTAAAATTAACCGGGGAAGATAATGGAAGTATTACCGAATCTCTAAGTGCACCCCTAAAGAAGCTATGTTGCAGATTTTGTCAGAGTATCGAGTTTTTTCAGCCATAATTTAGAAAGAAATCACTATAATTTCAATGTATTTCTTCCGCTTTGCATTTTAAAAAAAATGTTTTTATCGTTTCTGAAGCTTCTCTTCAGCCTAGGGAAAATATTAAGTTGTTTTGTTTTGTGGATTAAATTGTATTTAAAGACAATATCTTTGACAATATTCTATATTGGATATATCATTATTATAATGTTTAATTTGAAATATATTTCAATTTCATTTTTAATAAATATTGTTTGCTTTTATTATTTGTTTCTTACAAAAAAAAAACATATCCTCACTTAACCCTTTCAATAACCCTAAGTCCGAGTGGAAACCTTTTTAATAAAGAGTTTGATTTTATTATTTGTTAATTAATATTTGCCAAATAAAAATTTAAGCAAAAAAAAAAAAAAAATCCACAAAAATAAAACAAATTAAAATGGTGGATTAGTTTGCTCTGTCACCGCTTGGCAAATCAAGCAAAACTAGTCTATAAAATTTGGTAGCTATTTGAAGAGTTAACTTTTTCAATATAACCGTTTGAAATGAAAACAAATGATGAATAAGTTCGTTTAAAATGAAAAAAAAAACGACAAATAAGTTACTTAAAAAATTAAAAAATAGAACAAATGAAATTCAACCAAATAATTTCAATGCAAACAAACAAAGTTACGAGTGTAGAAATAAATTTTTAAAATCAAACTTATAAAAAAAATAGGCACTTCTGCATTTCAACCGTCACTTGGACTTAATTTGCTTTCCTCTTTTGAAGGCAGGGGCAGACACCCAACCGGAAGTAGCGAATTAGATGTTTTTATTCAAAATGACAATATTAACAGCGAACAATGTATTGTTATTGAATATGAAAATATTTTATTTAATAATTTAAAAATTTATAAAAATAATAAAAATGTGTTTTTTTTATTGTATGAATTAAAATTTTATCAAAATAGTCAACAGTGATCTTTTAAAACGAAAATTTATCATTTAAAACGAAAATCCAACAGTCAACATCGGTTGACTCAGTGGAATGAATGGAACTCTTCAATTATTAAGTCCAAGTGACGGTTGAAATGCAGAAGTGCCAAAAAATATGTTTGATAAGTTAGTTGAATGTTTGAAATTTTCTTTTACTGCTTAATTTGTTCTTAATAATATTATCATTTTTCTAACCACAAAAATTATTTAACAGAGAATTTAAAGTGCTCCAGACACACATTTTTTCTATTTTTCTTTTTTTCAATACCGTGATCCTAATCACGAGAGTCAACATTAAAAAAAAAAAAACATTAGAGAACCTCTATTGATTCCCGAAAAATAGCAGTTAATTTAAGGTATTTTGAAGTCTCGTTAGGCGACGGCTAGCATCAACCACTGTGACGTCAGCAGAAAAACGAGACTCAATGGAAAGGCCTTCTCTTTATGAAAGCCATGGCTGGGTGGAGGTGAAAGAGAGATGTGGAAAAATGGGGAAGGGGAAAGAGAGATAGGTAGAGAGATACAAGTTTTAATATAAAGATGTTAAACACACGTTTTAACCTCTTCAATTTTATTTTTTATGGCAACGCCGATTAGACCTACCAGTAATGTAATAATATAAAAGTAAATTTATGTAGTTTAGATCGCTCCAACTAGGAATCAGTTTCCAATCAAAGATGAAGCTCAATATTAATTTTTTTTAATTTCAATAGTTATTAATGAATAAAGTATTAAATCAAGGTTATATCATTCTATGATTTGTGTTTTTCTTACGAAAATGAAAGCAAGAGTTTGGTATTGCAATATTTACATTTTTAATCTGATTTTCGAATTTTAAAGTCCTCCGGTTATATATCTTGGGAAATATTCTGAAAAATATTTTTTGCTTTGATAATCAGATTTTACCATTTGTTACTGGATTTCTGTTGTTTGATCTTGTTTCTAATGACCTCTGATAATCCATTTAACAATTTTCTATGGATTTATGTTTGTATTATCTTCGGATTTTGTCAGCTCTTCATTTTTCTGATGAAGGGGAAGTTGTTCATAACAGCCTGGATTACTCGTGATCCTTCTGACTTCTCCAGAAACATGTGTAAAAGTTATTTTGTTCCAAAATTATCATTGAATGATATAACCTTGATTTAATACATATATTAGATACAGCATCTAAATAGACAGGAATTGTATTCATAACAAACTGATTTTGACTGGTTCATTCGAATACATCATCATCATCATCATCATCATCATATTCGGTTCAATGTCCATTTCACATGCTGGCATGCATTGGACGGCTTTAAAGAATTGACTTCCAAAGTAACTTATCTCTGGTCAGGTATTTATTTATCTCTCTTTCCCACAGGTCCATCCTTATCACTTCCTCCCACGTTTTCCTTGGCCTTCCCCTGCGAAGTGAACCTGCTACCTCAGCTGTTCTACATCTACTAACCCAAGAACTCTCATCCATTCTTTCAACGTGGCCATACCATCAAAGTCTACTGTTCTGCACACATCTCTCTATACTGTCCAAATTTAATTTTGCTCTTAAGTCATCATCAGAACTAAGCCTGTCTTAAAGACTCACATTACACATCCATTGTATCATTCTGAAATCATTTCTCTCCATGCAACGCATGTCCTCAACCCTCACTGACCAGGTTTCACTTCCATACATGATTACACTGTGTACACATGCCTAATAGACTCTTTCCTTGGTCGACAGTGGTCACGCTCTGTTGGTAAAATATGTGAAACTGTTCAATATGTGCACCAATTCTATTCTCTGCAGAGTGATATCCTCCACCGCATTTCTTGGATTGCTCTTACAGAATCAGTAAATGTTTTAATTCTTGTAAAATATTCGGATGAACCTAAACATTTTCCTTGGCATATCCTCACAGGAAAAGAAACAGGGAGATCTGGAGAATGAGGCGTTCTTGTATTTTCTGTTTCAGGAGTGGCCAAACTTTTGAACCCTCCCTGTATTTTAAATTGTACACGGAAAATTCCCAGTTAGAAAATTGGCCATGAGGCATATTGCCAGTGCTTTGTTATGCTAAAGATTTTGAATATATTTTTCTGACCTTTTTTTTTTTGTCGATCCCGCGTCCTTCAGTTCATATAAACAACTATTTATAGGCGAAACTGGTTTGCATATAAATACCACAAAGACAATCTTATGTTACTTATATTTTCGTCAGTTACGTTATACTTCAAATAATAAAATATACACTTAGAGAAAAAGAGAAATGTTAGTTTGGGTTCAAATAAGCAATTTAAAAACAAAAATTTATTAATTTTTTTAACTAATTTTCTCAGATAAATCTGTTAATTTGTTAATGGCAATATACCGCACTGATAATTGTTTCAATGGCAATCTTCCCCACGGGAAATTATATGAAGAATACTATACGTACTAATTTTTCTCCAGGACGGGTAAAATTAATTCCCTGATAGAACAGTTTTGCACTAATTTTATGTCCCCTTACGAAGATTAAAATTTGTATACTGCTACTAAACCTTATGTATAGAATCCTTATTCTAATTTCGCTCAAAATCCATTACCTGATTTAGATTATAGAAAATGTCTAAAATTTAAGACTTAAGCTTAAGGAGTTTTAAGAAGAAATTGAAATTCAGAGAATCTTGCTTAATTGGTGTCTGATGTCTATGGATCAATTTCAATTCAAATCTGATATATTTGAATTTTCAAATGGGTGTTTATGCCCCTAAAAACCCTTTAAAATACTCCATAGAAACTGAAATTTGGGGAATAATTGATGTCTAATACCTATTGTTAAAATTTCACAAAAATCGAAGGTATCTGAATTTTCACGAAGGACTTCCACCCATTTTTACCCCCTTTTCATAAAACTAAATTGAACTAAATATAGCCACATTACGCAACTTGACGCCTAATAGCATTGTTCTAAAATTCATAATGATCAGTTAATTAGTTTCAGTGGATCCTGTACTTATATAAACATATACACATACCTAACTTTATATAGCAAGGATGTAAGTTCTCTGCTTTTAGATTGAATTTTTTTTTAAAACACACACAGGGGACCGCGGTCTCCCCAGGGTAGGAAATTCATTTCCATGTCAGCTTTGTTTGCCATTGGCTACCTACATCCCTAATACACACACACACACACACACACACACACACACATATATATATATATATATATGTATATATATATATATAAGAAGAATATTTTGAAAAACCAGAACAATGTAATTTTTTTTGTTTTTTAAAATAAATTATTTATTTATTTTAAAAACTTGAGATCTTTCAGTGATATACGCCTTTGTCAAAAGTATAAGCATTTTTTTCCTTTATTTTTTTCGTTTACTTTCCTTTTAATCCTTCTTGATTAGGACATTGTCACAGCCAAGATGAAATTCGTCTTAATGTTATGACAGTTGGTGTTTGAATGCCGGGTATGTGTATCACGTGGTTGAATATAATGAAGAAGTCCACACTGGAAACGTTGATGGAAGAGCAATAAGAAGAATATTTTCAAAGACCAGAACAACGTAATTTTTTTTTGTTTTTTTGAATAAATTATTTATATATATATATATATATATATATATATATATATATATATATATATATATATGGTGTCCTAAGAAAATGTAAGCATCCTTTGAATCATACCTTGTTCAATTTACTGATTTTAACTTGCAAACAAAATTGATAGAAGAAGATATAGTCTTCTTCTAGGGTAATACAATGATTCTAACACTTCTTTAACAATTCAGTACTTTTTTGTAGAACAATTTGTCTTTGGCCTCAAAATACGTCTCAGTTTCTGATATCACTACTTTCTTGGAGCAATATCCTTTTTGCCTGAAGCATTCTTTTGATGTCTTCAAACAGCCAGTAGTCGCTGAGGAACAGATCTGGAGAATAGGGTGGGTGCAGAAGCAATTTGCAGTGCAGTTCTTATGGTTTTGCCATCGACTTGTGACATGGTGTATTGCCTCAGTAAAAGAACACTTTTTTCTTCATTTGTGTTTTTGGCGATTTCTTCATTCAAAAGCACCAATAGTGCTATACAGTATCTTAAATTTAATTCCAAAGTGTCAATAATCCGATATTATTGTTTCGGGTAAATGGCATGTTTTGAATTCACAATTCTGTGAGGGCTGTTTTGACTTGGCAGGGATTTAATTGGGCCTGTCATCATTAATTACAAGCCCAGTCAAAGATTATCTCCAGCCGTGTGACAGAATGAGAAAGCGTTTGTTTTGGCGATAACAATGGAATAGAAAGAAACTTCCATTTATTTTTAGGGATGGGGGGAGTGAGGCGCCCGTTCCTACCCTCCTTGAGAGAGGAAGACGCGCAGGAAGAAAGATGACGGAGAAGGGGGTGTACGACGATAGACATCTTCAATAAAATAATGTGCGTTTTTCACGCACAGTAGTACAGAGCCAGTTAGAGTGTGATTGAGACGGAGTTGGACGGACCCCCCCGCGCGCGCCGATGATGGCATGCATCGATGAAAAGAAAACCGGACGAAATCCCTGCGGTCGCCTTCACCAGTTAATTGTGACTAAACAACTACTTGTGTAAAGAATTCGCGCACACAGACAACTAACGGAATAACTTAGAGAAAACACAACTTTTACGAGTACAGTAGACATTAATCCAATGTAAAATCAATTCTTTTATTTTATTAATAATTACTCTTCTATACAAAAAACCCCGACGAGTTGTTGAACAGCGTTCTTTTCCTTTTGTTCTGCTTTGAATGATCTTTCGCCCTCATAGACCCAACCGGTTGCTGTTCACCCAGTGATCGCCCGCTGATATAAACAGTTTCAACGTGGGAGTGTGTTTGTAATTGGACGAGACGACAAGATCAGCGACGTCATGATCATCATCGTCGCCATCCCAGCTTAGAGGAATTCTGATCTATATATTTTTTTTATTGCCACTACGACGATCGGCACAAGTGGGAGTCACAATCTGGCACCGCGACCAGGGTGTCACACATGTGCGGTCGACCACTGTGCAGACGAGTGGGGTTCACATCATTTGTGTCTGTACAACCGCGTTTAAAGTCAGCATACCACCTCTTAACTATTGTTTAGGAGGAAGCAGTGTCTGAATAATACTTATCAAGCCATTGTTTTGCTTCAACAGTATTTTTTCTCATCAGAAAGCAATGCTTTATCAACACCTGAGATTCAGATTTTTCCATTGTTTTGAAAATTTGCAACAGTAGCTTCACTTAAATAACTGTCATTTAAAAAAAACGAATAATCCAATTGGGCACAAATTTTGACGCATGCCATTTGAAGGTTAGTACTTTATAAAAATCATAAGGATTAAAAAAAAATGTATTTTTATCATTAGTGGTGTCATCTTTATATAAGGCCTGGAACTTATTGAGTGATGTGTTATGATTGACTCTCTTTTTATTTCACCCCCCATGATCTTTTGTTTGACCCCCAACATTGTCGACGTTCGAGAGGGAATTTATAAAACTCCAAGAAAAAATCAAATTTGTAAAACCTTTATTCACACAGGGTGGTTTTGGCAAAGGGTGAACAAAGAAATAATGCTAGCTGGGCCAAACTATCCTTTTTACTTATTTAATCGATTGCACTGTTGGAAAAATAAAAGATAGATGTGCCAGACATAGAAAGAAATGATATGAGAATGGATGAAAAACAACCAATCACAGGCCACTATTTAGAACCTCTGCTGCAACCTACGTTAGCGTTTGTTTTTTGTTTTTTCAAACTTTCAGCGTCTTTTCTTTTTCTTATCGTCTACAGGAACGGTCACGGAACTACTGCGTCAGTTCATCAGTCTATTTTGGCAGGTCTTTCTGTGTGTAGTTCATACACATGAGCGACCCTGAAGTCCCATATTCGAAGTCTTTCGAATTTACTCGGCAAAACCACATGGAACAATAAGAGATGTTAACAGGACGAAACTTAACAGCTAAGACTGCAAAAATACCACCCTTTTTGCAACCAACTTTTCTTCTTCTCCTCCTTCTTTTCTTTTTAAGTTATATAAGATTTAATACAACTAGATCGTTGTTTGTTCTTCTTTCTTGTCACGTCACTTGTTCTTTAAGCCTTTTTTTTTCTATACAGCAGCCCCGAAATTTGTCACTTATTTGAACTAGTAAAAATCTCAACACTTGTGTGATACTACAATATTACCCGCACTTCCCTTTCTCGGGACATGTGAAACTTAATGTAGTTTTAAGTGGAGTGATTTTGCTGGAAGCAGCAAAATATTCACTCTGAATTCCAGTGCAAAATATAAAAATCCAAACTCAGCGTTTTTCTCTCTCTCCTTCCTGTTTATTCCGCAGACAACACATGTGCATACAACACGTTCTACTTAGGTCCTTTGTGGCCGAAAGTAGCACACAGGACGAAAGACACACATGAACTACTAAACGCAGCACCAGTATATACACACTGTTAATCGAACTCTCGCACACACAAGTTCGTACATACACTCTCTCACTGGTAAAACAGGCACGCTAATATACATACATATCTACATGCATATCTACATGCATATTCCATTTACACACACTATCACATGTAAATGCACATGGCGCCACTTGAAATGAACATGTATACTCAATTTTTAATTGCAGATAAGACACCTTCTTTCATCTAAAACGTTCTCGGACATTTTGAACTCTCAATATTTACCAACTCTTCATTTTTGATTGTCTTAACAAGTTGTCAATACACATAAATTATTTTGTATGGATATACTTTGTCATTCTTTCTTTTGATATTGCCCTTCCCTCTACAATTTCTTGGACATAAAAATACTAAAAGGTTTCACATCATATGGAATCTGGTAGATTAAAAATTTAGCCTTAAAGAACTTGTATATTTAGTATATATGTAGTGTAAGCAGAGATGCGACACAAACGAATGTAAAATGTTACTCTTTCTTTCTTCGTCTTCTTCCGTTCATTTCTTTTTCTTTTCTTTCCCTTCTTCCTATGTCTGTACTATGTAGAAGATGGGGGCACTCAACTCAATGGCTTACTTTGACGTCCGCACAAACGCAACATGCGTCCCGAAATAAAAAAAAATAAAAAATGGAAATCATCCATAATTTTATAAAGGTTACGGGGGGGGGGGGAGATTAATTTAAATATATTTGATTTCCGGAAAAAGTTAAATATGACGGTTGATAAGAAGAAAAGAAGAAGGAAATTCACAAAAAGTCCTCAAAAGTCAGAGGTCAGCAATAAGAATCGCACAGTAGAAAACCGACATCGCAACTCGATGGAGAGAGTTGTTGTCCTTCCTTTTTTCTGTCGGGTTACCAACAGGGACGACTGTAGGAACAACCCGCTTAATTCATAGTCCTCCTTTTTAGAAAGCTGTATTCTCTCCACATTAAAAACCGACCTTGTGTCTTGTAGCCTGGATCCTGGCTTTGATAGGATACAGACGATGGCTGCATATTTGTAATGTACTAAGAGTCACGCTGGCAGTTAAAAAGGTTAAAAGTGGCAAATGAGAAAAATGGACAAAAATGTGAATGTTATGAATGATTGGGAATGGGTCACCGTTTAGCAAGTACTAAATCCACCAGCAGGGTACTTTGAATGAAAGAGAGAAACCATGGTTAACGAACATATACATATATATTTTCAGTGAGTAAATTCTTCGTTAGAAAAGTTCATTTTCTTATGTGTAAAATGTTTGCATTGAGGAAAAACAGTGTTGCCAATTTAGCGGTTTTCCCTCTAGATCCAGAGATTTTGTTGTGAATCTAGCTAGTAAAATTTGGATCTAGCGGCTAGCGTTTTTTTTTTCTGGAAAATCTGGAGCTTTCGTTTGCCACCAAATTTCATATTTCAGTTAACCTCTTTTTCGTATTTATTTCTTCTCTACTCATCATATGAGACTATTTCCTAAGTTATCTTCCATACATGATATATCCAGAACATTAGTAGTTGTATATTTCAATAAAAAATTCAATATTATAAAATATCTACGGGATCTCCCGACCCTATAAACCTTAATTCATCAAGACTTTATAAATCTGTTGTTAAACTTTACATTTCTCGATTAGTCAAACACACAACTCGTTCATGAATTATGCCCTTTTTTTGCCCATTTAAAGAAAATACAAATAATATTAGAGTTACAAATAATAATTTAAATAACATTAAAATAAAAAATATGTATAGAAAACACGAAATATTATGTATTTTGATTATCGAGTTCGTTGCTTTTATTAGAAATTAGTATTTCACATCGGTGTTTATCGTTTCGAACGAGCGGGAATCATTTTATTGGTTGAAAATGTTGAGTCAACACGTTTATGTGAAATAATGTTTTTTTTTATTTCACAGTCGCTTGCTGCGTTTGTGGGAACCTCGAAGAAAGAAATTAATTTTAGTGAAGCCCGTTCTCTTCAGAATAGAAGGAGGAAGAAGTAAAAAGGAAAGAAGAGGAAAGAGTAAGCCAAATGAACGGAGAAAGAAAGAGAGTACCTTATGCAAGCTAGTATTTTTTCACCTTCGCCCGTCTCTATTTACTAATCTACCACAGTCTAACTTTGCCCTTGTAAGGAGGCAGTAAATAGGCACACAAACAGATCCTACTGCAAATTAAAAGTTTTGTTTTCGTTGTTTATTGTGCCCATATACTTTGAATTGTTCAGGCGATTTATATCATGGGACAACAGAAAACAAAGAAATATCACTCTACGCGGGGCTTTGTACTATGCTTTTTTAAAATTAAAACATAGATATATATCTAAAGTAAAAATTCAATTTGAACAAAAAATAATTGTGCTAAGAAATTCGATTCTATTGCATAATTTCTCATCTACTGGGGAAAGAAACGCACACCCATTTGTATTTTTAGTCATATAGAAATATTGACTATTTCCGTGAATCAGTGTGAGGTGGTAGAGATGCAGTGCGAATGAACGTAAAACGTTAGTAGCTTTTATAAGCTACTCTCTTTCTTTCTTTTTTTTTTTGCATCAATGAAAATGGGATGCAGTCAAATCAATAGCTTTGTTATAAGTCCATTCCGGAAATAAAGAAAAACATGATTTCACATAAATATGCGAATTCTACAACTTTTAAACAGTTAATATGACTCCCGCTCAGTCAAAAGTTTAAACTTAACAAGCCGGTGGCGAATGCAAATTTCTTATAAAAACAGCAACGTGACAACAAAATACTAAAAGAGAGGGTCCAGTAGCATCAGAAACAAGACATTATGCCCCCCTCCTGCCCTTCCAAGCCAAGGGAGGCAAGTTAACGACTACTCCACTTACACACATATTCACATACTAACAAACGGCAACATATTCACGCACGCTGCATACACACAATGTTTCCAGAATTCGCACACACACACTAACCCTAAACGGCAGCATATACACCCACTGACGGAAAGCAAATGAATACTCAACTCACTCATACAATTTCTCACACATTCATCTCATCACACTTTATAAGCTTTGTTAATTGTCAGTGTGGGTCTTGGTACATTTACAAAGATGCGACCATCGTCTATATCTTATCCAATCCAGAATCCATTGAAAATTATTCCCGCTCGTTCGAAACGATAAACATAGCGAACCGATGTGAAATACCAATTTCTAATAAAACCCGCAACTCAACAACCAAAACACCAAGATGAGAGAGTCCGTTTAACCAGAGACAAGACACCCAGCGCGCACGACATTACGCACTCCCCCATCCCACCCTTAGAAACCAGAGGTAGCAAATGAATACTCAACCCGCACACACAGAAGCACACACATATTCACACACCGACAAAAACAAAGGCAAGCAAACACACACACAATGCTACACTGCCTATTTTCTGGCAAACAAACACATAGACATACACACTTCTAGCATTCACGTCTTCTTCCATGCAGCGGAATCTGTCGAGATTTTCACACGTAATCGTCTAAAAAAGTAGAATTTCATTTTTTTGTGGTGGTGGTGGTGGGGGATTTAGTGTTAATCTACAATAATACCAGTGATGATTCGGAATAGAGACCACCTCATTTTACACCGCAAAACTAGGAAATAACCAAAGCAGCACTAGACCTCTACCACGACCGTCAAAAACCCAGGCCAGTTCACTGAGTCGAGTTTTTCTGGGGACGTCATTGATAGTGGTTAGTAAAAACCACTATCAATGAGGACCGGAAGTGAAAAAGGCAATGTGATGCATGCATGAGAATCCATCTTTTTTCAGCAAGTCATCAAGGTGAGCAGACTGCTCCCTAAGGATTATTCATTCACTTGGAAATCATTGTAAACTTGTTCCTTTTTTCAAACGTATTTCCTTTTTATAGATGTCAAGCACAGAGATAAGATAGGAAATTACAACATGGCTGCCAACGATTAAGGCATTACATTAAAGTTCAATTTTCAAGTCTTTAAAAAATAAATTAAAATTTTATTTCAGGATAAAAAATACTATTTAAGACTATTGTGAATAAACTGTTCGTTTTAAAAAAAAAAATCACATATTGAAAGAAACTGTTCTTTTTCACAAATTTTAATTTCTTTAAAAAATTGCCTGTTTGGAAAAAAAAATCCCCCCTACAAAAAAACCATGACTGTTTTAATTTATTATAAAGTTTTTCTATATTGTAAATAAATTGTTCGTTTTGAAAAAAAAAACAACAAAAAAACACATTTTAATTTATTTCAATAAATATTAATTATTAAATAAATTAATTATTTTGAATAATTGATTTTGTGTTACTTTACTGAATTCGTAATCTTTCATGTTTAATTTACTTTCATGTTTGATTTATTTTTAAGCTTAAAAAAAAATCCAGGATTGTCTGCCGTTGACGCTACTTTAACTTTTCACAAAAGAATCTTTATTCTGCACAAGTGCCTTAATTTTAACTAATTAGCAATTTGAAAAGTTTTTAAAATGTTTTAGGCGCTTATTCATAACACTCCACCACCCGTTTTTCTCAACTTTTTTACTGACCAAATATTTGCTTTTTTCACAATATAATGTCGCTAGAGAATTCTGTGTTTTGGGGATTTTTTTTCCAAATATTTTAGATTTTAGGAGGGGGATGAGTTTCCTGTATAAATTGAACATAAACTGATCCCCCACTTTTTGACCATCACAAAATTTTAAAATTCTTTTTTCTGTGTACAATTACTTATCATGTCGCTAGAGAATTCCGGGTTTAGTATAATAGAAATACAAACGTAGTTTAATTGCTAGAAATTGAAATTGCTACTCATTCAGCATTCTGGGTTAATGAGAGAATCAAGAAACATCATTTATTCTTTTCGGAAATGAGAGCAACTCTTATAAAATTATTCAGCTAAAACTAATGATAATGAAATGTTCATATAAAGAATAAAACTGCCTAAGAATAGGGATTTGTCTTCTTCTGTCTTCTTGTGTTTATAAACCAAGAGATATTTCCATGCAGCATAACTTCATTCGATGCACACCAGGTTGTCATAACAATCAACTCAAACATTAAAAATAATCTGGAAAGAATGAACTTATTTAAAGAATGAATATTAAATCAGACAAATTATTTTTCAAAGAAAAAATTTAATGTTTTAAAAATTAAAAAAATTACAACAACAACATTTTATTATTAAGTATTAATTTAATGTTTGCAGTCTAGCCTATGCAAATTACACGAAATAATACATTTGCACTAAGATTCCTAATAAAGTAATGGGTTAATTATATTCTGTGATCGTTGATTAATAAGTACTGAAAATTTAATTAAAATTGGTTGATTTTCTGAATTTTGCTGAATTTTTAAGTGAAGGGAGGGATCAAAATGCCCATAGTCTGACTGTTCGACAGATCTCGTTTGCTACCTTATAGCATGACGTCATTTTCCAGTGCATTAGCCTGGTTATTACGATGGTCATGCCTCTACACGCCACCGTTCCCTTGTTTACCATGATTGCAAATATGTTCCATTTGTTGAGGTAAACAAGAAATACATGCAGACATTAACACAGAATGAATGCAAATTTGCAACAACGCAGTTGACATACTTAGGTCACCTCAAGAAGGGATAAAACCAGACCCTTCAAAGATAAAGGCTATTACACAAAATAAAAAGACAAAATAAAAAGATATCCAAAGATTTCTAGGAATGACGAACTACTTGTGAAAGTTCATACCAAAATACTTTGAATTACCTACACCATTAAGAGAACTCTTACACAATAAAATACAGTGGTCATTCGACAAACCTCAGATAGAGGCAATAGAGAAATTGAACCAAATAATAACAAGTGATGTCTCTTTTCTGAGACTCAATTCTCAGTCTGGAAAATAAATCCAACTGAGAGTTGAGTCTAAAAAAGAGACATCCCAGATCTCTACCTTTCTATCGACCAAAATCTCAAGACAACACCTGATAAAGAAGGTGAAAAAACTAAAATCCAAATATTCCTTCGATCCCTAAACCAGTTAAGAGTCCATATAGTGGAAAACCTAGTGAAATTAAAGGTTTTAGCGGCCCAAATGAAAAATAAAAAGAGAAAAAAATTAAATCCCGGTCAGTAAACAAACTATTTGACAGGAACCCCAGGATGGTCTGCCGAAATCTCTTTAGAGATAAAAATCAAGGTAATATCCCCACCTACCCAGGAAGAAGTGGAGAGATTCTGGAGACCATTGTATGAGGACCCAAAACAACACCAGGAAAAGGAGTGGATAGGCACAATAAAAGAAGAGATTAGAGGTGAACAAAAGATGCAGGCCCTGGAAATTACTAAGGAAGCTGTAAGGAAAAAAGTCATTCATTTCAGCAACTTTAAAACTCTAGGAATTGATAATATCCCAAATTTATGGCTGAAAAAGCTGGCAGCACTTAACCACCATTATGCCCAGGCATTTAATACAATTCTCCGTGATGAAGAAGACTCACCAGAATGGCTCACTGTGGGCAAAACTACTCGTATACCCAAGAGCCAAGAGACCCATTTGTCCAACAAATACAGGCCTATCTGCTGCCTTACAACCACATACAAATGGCTAACAGGGATAACCGCCGACGCAGCTTATAAACACCTGGTCGATGGCGATTACCTTTAAAAAGAACAAAAATGCTGTACCAGGAACAAACTTGGTACAAAAGACCAACTACTGATAAATAAAACTATCCTGGGGGGCTGCAAATAGCGACAGAGAAACCTGTCAATGACCTGGATCGATTACAAAGAGGCATTTGAAAGTATGCCTCACTCCTGGATATTGCGGTGTTTGGAGCTGTACAATATCCATGAAAACATAAGGACATTCCTTGAAAAACAAGTGACCATGTGGCAAACATCCATTGCCATAAACCACACGAAAGGAACAATACAAACCTCTAACCTCAGTATTCAGCGAGGTATCTTCCAAGGAGATAGCCTGTCATCACTGCACTTCTGCATTACAATGGATCCACTCAGCAATATCCTTAAAAACTGTAATGCTGGTTACAACCTTAGTAGAAGCAGAAAAAAGGAAGAAAATAAAAGAGTCAACCATGGACGATCTCAAACTCTATGCAGAGACAGAAAAACACCCTTTCTCCCTGATAGAAACTGTAAAAATGTTCACAAAGCATGTTTGCATGGAGTTTGGATTTGACAAGTGTACTTAATTCACCATGAAAAAGTGGAAAAAGGTAACATCAAAACATAATCAGATAAATAACAGCCTTATTGAAAACCTGAAAGAGGATGCCACATACAAATATCTCGGCATAGAGGAAAATGTAATGGTGGAACATGAGAAGATGAGAAATAAGGTGGGAAAAAGAGTACACCAAATGCCTTATAAAGATACTCAAATCAGAACTAAGCCTCAAAAACAAAATTACTGCCATTAACCTACTGCAATTCCTGTCATCTGGTTTCAGTATTATTGACTGGCCACAATGCAATATCATTAGGCTCGATATTAAGACCAGGATAATATAATGAAACCAAGTCATGGACAAGATATATCTACCACGAAAAGAAGGAGGTCTAAGTCTCACTGAAATAAACCATGCATATCGAGCCATAATAGTAAGCATGGCGCAGTACATGAAAAGCTCAACAGCTATGACAATGAGAATGGTGAAGGATCATCATGAATACTTATTCCAACAAACTTCAATCACAAAGCTTGCTGAAAACTTTGAGGGAGTCATACTGGAGAATACTGCCGAGGTCTATGACGAACCAGCAACCTGGATTGCAATAGAGAAAAGAAAGAAATACACGGAGAAAGAGATAGAGACAATAAAATAATGATGGAAACAATATAAGAGAGCAGGGAAGTTTATGGATAAGCTTAACCAGGAATATATAGACAGAGAGGCTTCACTCCAATGGCCCAAGAATGTCAGACTTCCATTTTAAGAGGAAATACTTATTATAGCCGGACAAGACCAAGGCTTATTCACAAATGGGTTAAAAAAAATGGCTGGCCTACAAACAAATGGTCAATGTAGGTTTTGCCATTCAGCGGTTGAGAGCCCGAGCCAGCTAATGTCTGGATGCCAGATCCTATTGACAGATTGCCTTTACACTGTTCGCCACAACAAAGTATGTAAATACCTCCATTGGAAGATCTGTGGTGAGATGCTGCTTGACAGATTGCCGAATATCTGAGAGCATGAACTTTCACCGATAACATCAAATGAAGAGGCGTCAGTCTACTATGACAAAAACATACAGGCGGGCAGATACATAAAAGACAGGGCTATAAAACCAGACATTGTTATATGAAACAAACCTGAAAGGACTACACTCATTATTGATGTAACCGTTCCAAATAACTTTGGCCTCAATAGAGCTGAACGCAAAAAGATAACAAAATACCAGGACCTCAAGAATGATTTAAAAACAACATGGTCTCTGAAAGAAAGAAATATCATACCGGTTGTAGTAGGAGCAACAGCCCTAATAAAAAAAAAAACTTAAGAAATACTTAGAAACAATCCCTGGAAAACCGAGCCATAGCGAAATACAGATAGTAGCCATAAAAGGGCAACTTCTATCCTTAAAAGAGTTCTCGGATATAAATTTAAATCGTAATGAAATCAAGTGTTAGCTCCAGGAGGGAGCCCCTTGATTTCTGAGAACTAACAGAACTAAAATAAAAATAACTATGTGTTCGTCTGATTTGGTCTGCCTGTTTTATAGCATATCAGCCCCTTTCGGGGTCACTTAATGCTGAAACACAATACCTATTACCGGTGACAAATTGGAGATCCCTATTTTACCGAAGCTTCATACCTTTCCGAATGGTATTAGTGCGTAATCGAACACAATAATTCTGATTGGATTTGAGCTCGACATACCCGATTCCATAGTTCGTGACGGTATACATTAGAGCAATTACGCCCCCCATGTATCAATATACGTTGTACAAGGATTGAAGTTTTCTTCTTTTTTTTACTAAAGAGTCACCACTTATCAAGGCCCAAAGGCCACTCGAAAATAAAGGTTAATGAGTTTGTCAGGTGGACGGTGAGACAACAACGTGATGATTGGTAACGATGGTTGAAATTGGACAGAATTTGATTATTGAAGAGGACGGCTCAACGAGAATGGTTTTACATTGGACTTGAAAACGACTATGTTGTAGTCAGCTGGGAAGCAGATTTGCGGTATTGTGTTCCACAGACGGGTAGTTCTAGGAAATAAACTCTGCTCATGTAAGCTCCATTTAGTTTTAGGTACACAAAGTGAAAAAGGAAAATTATTGACAGTGGTTGTAGCTAGATGAGTTTTTGTTGTGAATGTCGAGCACCTACCATGAAAATAACGATAGAGCAGAGAAAGACTAGCAACATCTCTTATGTAACAAAGTGGACGTATAGAAGAGAAAGGTACATCTGTCACTTGATTTCGAAGTCTGTTTTGTATTCTGTCAAGGCAGGAAAGGACTCTGAGCGGCAGTCGTTGAAGCCTTGACAATTATGTCTACCTTAAGACACCCTCACAACAACATAAAACAAGAACGACTGTTCTTAAGATGCGTCCATTCAATCTGCGCGATTAGCGATGAAAATGCTTTTTAAAACTAAAGCATGATAGACAGACAGATTGACAAAGTGTATTATAGAGACTAGCAAAAATATGCGAGCAGAGGTTGCATATTTTTGCTAGTATATCACTAACCTCTCCCCCCTCAAAAAAGGAGAAGGTAATCCCTGGAAAGATAGTATCAGGACCACAGAACAAATACTACACTAACTCTTTCCCCAAAAAGGAGGAGGTAATGCCTGAGAGGATAGTCTCATAACAATAGAACATATATTACACCACCTCCTCCCCTGTCCACAAAAACGAGGGAGTAATGCCTGGGAGGATGTTATCGAAACAGCATAACAGATATATCACTATTCACTACCCAATACAAAAGGAGAAAGTAATCCCTTGGAGGATAGGATCATGACCACATAACAGAAACTATACCATCCCCTCCCCTAAAAGGAGGAGGTAATGCCTGGGAGGATGGTCTCATGACAATAGAGCAGATATTACACTACCCCTGAATTGAACATTAAAAGAGAGTACACCAATTAATAAAAGTAATTGTATAGTTTCGACTTCAGACAGATACCAAATCTCTATTAGTAATAGATACGTGAACGCATCTAACAATTGTATTTCAAAGTTAAGCGTGACAGTTCGATGAATTGACCGACAAACAGACAGAGCTTCTTAGAGATGTGTCGACGCATCTAAAAATGAAGACAAAAGGACAAAAATTAAAACCTCTTCGTTTAACAATACTCTAACCACTGAACCATACAAGCAAGTGACCTATATATTTCTTATGGAGATAGATGTACCACTGATCACATGCTATGTTTTGGGAGGTCATTTCGTGTCATATCTTAAATTTATCAAGGTCGGTTATCAGACTTTCAGCTTAATTGTTATTCGTTGACTCATACAGACGCGTCTTGATTTTGGCGCTTCAGTCGTAAATTGGAAGAAACTGTCTCGAAATTGATTCTTGTCTGGAAAAGTTTTCAGTGAAAGATGTGTACAACAATAAAAATGGATTGCCAAATTATTGCTTGCCGCGTACGCGATGTCAGATTCCCCACGTCGATCGGACTACACGGCTCAGATGCTATGGTAAATATCAACGTCTATTTTTATTTTTTTTTTATTCTTTATGGACCCAAGGTCAGTTTTTAATGTGGGGAAAATCCAGCTCCCCAAAAAGGGGCATTTTGAGTTGGGACAAAATAAAATTGCCTTAGTCAAGAAAGATTTATCATTCACTGATAGAAAATAGAAAAGATAAAGTGTAGCATCAAAAGAGATACTACACTTTGCTCCTAGCCAAAAGGCCAAGGAATATTTTTCATTTTGTGTATATTGTTAATCAAAATAACCGCTAACACTCCGACATTTTTTTTTGCGATTTCAGCAACACAATCTACTTTGTTTTATCTTTTGCTCCTTTACTTAAAACGTTGTCAGATGTTTTTTTTTATATAGGGTCACTTCAGACAAAGAAACGTTACTACGAATTTGTGTTAATCTGACCCAAACTTACTTTCCATCAAACTTCTACCTTTAAAAATTACTGCGTTAGATATTTGATTGTTTATATATATATATATATATATATATATATATATATATATATATATATATATATATATATATATAAATTATTTATTACCTACAGACATCGATGTTTCATCCTTACACTATTTTCTAGTGCACGAAGTTAATTCCCGACGGTCGGCGGGCGCGAACACCGATCACAAATCGCCACTGATTCGCAGTCAAGAGCGTCATCCGTTGTCCACCACAAATTAGTTTGGAAGTTAGGAGAAATTTAACTTTGTAAATGCCAAGTTGGCGGGTATTTACAACAAGCAGCGAAGAGTGATCAACAACAACAAACCGTGTTGGATCTCGCAATTTTTTGTGGAGTAAACTTGGAAACTAATTAAGCAATCATTCTTAATTTTGAAACACAGCTGCGATACGTAATAGTGATTTGTGCAAAGGGTGCAGAGTGGGGCCCCGATCTCAATGAACCCTGATCATGGTTATTAAACATCAATTAATCAATATTCCCACAATTTCAGTTTCTTTTGGAGTATTCCAAAGTGTTGTTGTTGTTCAGAGAGGGGCCGGGCACATTATGTGCATAACCTCCAATTTGAAAATTCAAACAATTCCGATTTGCATAAAGTTTGATCTATAGTTATTAGGAACCAATTAAGCAAGATTCCCAGAATTTCAATTTCTTCTTAAACCCCCCTTAATCAGTGTGTCGATGCTATTTTGTGAGGGCCGTTCTCACGTGCGTCGACTGTGGAAGGAAAACCGGAAAAAAAGAGAGAAAAACGCTGTGTTTGGATTTTTATAGTACGCGCGAATTTTCGGAAGTGAATATTTCTTGCGCTGTGATTGGTTGAAAAAACCTCTGTTGATTTCAGCTTTTGTCCAATCGAGAGTCAATACGCAAAAACAACATTCGCCGCCGCTGCTGCTGCTGCTGCTGCTAGCAACACTATATGGTAATAAGTAAACAATTTTAATTAAAATAAAATTCATACGACGTGTTCGTTTTCGAAAGGCACCGATATTCTAAGAATGTAATCATTATTGGAGTGCCAATCCCGAGGGCCGGTTCAAGGAAGTGCGGGGCTCAATTCGAAACTTGTTAACACCCTACAAAAGCAAAATACTAATGCTTTACCACGAAGGCCAATTCCAGCCAAAAGTCGTTGAGTGATTGAGGCTTTTACCATAAGTCACAATGATATACTAAAAACTGAAAGGTTATGTGAAAGCTTTAATGTTTTATTATAATTTGTGATAAGTACTGACATACTGTATCTGCTAGTGTCATTAAAAGCTTAATGACGACAATAAACTGAAATTAAAAATCAAATAAACATATAATTAGCCAATAAAACAGTGCAACATAGATATATATGATGGCGACGGGCTGAATAGTTTCACAATCTTCACGGTATCAAGTACCTTTTTGCACATGGGACACTCGTTAATTCATCATAGCGTCCACACTCGAGCGGGTGCGTGTACCCAATTCGAAAAAAACCTGTTTGATTGGCTTAAAACTAGCCCTGCCCACGACAAAAATTAACCTATTTATATAACTACCCGGTGTTACTCGGGAATCTTTTTACTTTTATTTCTGTTTCATTCATTGATCCCCTCTTACATGCGCCTTTTTACCTTACATTAATTGGATGAACGTATTTAAAATTATAACAAACTTTTAAAAAGTTTATGTAAAAAGTTACGTTTTAACGCGAATTACACAGACAGACCATATGTGGTCTGACAATTTTATTATATAGATTAGTCGCTTTTGTCAGAGTGGTGTGATTTTAAAAGTGTTCCAACGGGATTCGGAGGAAAGTTTGAATTGTGCTATTTAATTCCCTGAAAAGATTAATTTTTATTGAAACTAATTTGAATTTTCTGTCAACATATCGAGTTCTATAACAATCTTTTTGTTAAATATATATTTTTTATTACATGTGAATAATCCAACATAATTAAAAAGAAAAACGAAAAGTGTTTATATGTTTATCGACGTTTCGTCTTTATTGATTAAAGACATTATCAAGATGGTGTGAAGGAAAATATAGAAGCTAAAGTTTGAAATACGTGGTGCGTCTATGATGTGAAAAAAGATTTTTTTCTTTGTATTTTTTGTTTCTCCGAAAAAAAAAACATAGGCGTTAACCCTTTAAATGCTTTTTGTTTCAAATATGACACATTCCAACAAAATGCCGATTCAATATAATATTCAACTAAAATGTGTTAAACTGCAACTTGTTTCACATCTGCAACGAGCCCATTGGCAAGTGTGAGTAGGTATTAGTATGATGTTGTATGATTAGTATGATGTTGCATCAGCACACCCGCTAAATAGGTAATCAGTATCTTCGATGTCAAACCAATATAAAAAATAAAGCATTTAAGGGTTTAAATTTCGAAATAAAAACAAAATATTTTTTCCACGTCATAGACGCACCACGTATTTTAAATTTTAACTTCTACGTTTTTCTTCACACCAGCAAATCTTGATGAAGTATTTTAACAATAAAGACGTAACAACGATGAAGATATGAATAACATTTTGTTGAAAAGAAACCAATAAATTGCTTTATCGTAGGTTCTATAAAAGCTAATATGAATTATTTTATTTAAAAACTATACATTACAGTGTCTATTATGCGTGTGATACTATGGACGCCCCCCTCCGCCCGAGCCAAGACCTAGGACTATGATGGGAAATAACGCACCAACGCACACAAAGGCATTGGAATGAATAGTAGGAAGTGGGAGCGTTCGAGAGAGAGTGGTACGGAAGTAGTCAGTTTCTATTGTTCAGAGGACGAGTCATTTCTGCTTGTCCGTGACTAAGACAAAATACCGGACATAAAATGTTTAGGAGTGACAGTTTTTGCGACAGTTTTACGACAATTGACGAGTTTGAGTTTTACGGCAGTTGACAAGTTTTACGGCAGTTTGTTACTAGAAGAGGAAAAGACGATCAGCTAGGAGTCAGAGTCGGATTGGAGCAGATGGGATTAGATCGGGCAGCGCCTTAGCAGATGACGAGATGAGCTGACGACTTCAAGTACCGATAATGGGGTCCTCGACAGTTCGCGACAGTGTCACACACACACACACACACACACACACACACACACTCAGAGCACGACTCTCGAATTTCATCTCCCAACCCCTTTTTTCAGCGCCCCTGTCCATTCCCTCTATAGACCAACGACCTCACACTCTGACATTTATCCCCCACCCCTAACTTAGCTTTAATAACTCAAAAATCCTAAACGTCAACCACACTCATTCTAACACTGAAACCAATAACAGGAACACTTAATTGACTTCCACGGAGAAAATATGCTGTGAACAAATATCTACAAATTACCGCTTTGAATCTCCTATAATAACTGGATTACATACATATAACGCATGTAAAAGGGAATTCTAAAAATATAAGGATTAACGCCTCCAAGGTATGACGACCTTTTCCCCAATAGAATGTGGGTTAAAACCAATTTTATTCATTTCCTCCAACCAATTCATCCAAGAACTATATTAGTTCATCGAGGCTCAAATTCTGTCTTACTTCGATTTTCTCCTGAATAACTCATAACACTCAGACCATATCTATAACGTTTCCTGATATGATTCACACTCCCACATCTAATGTCATCCCAGTTTGACTTATTGGTTTGAACGCCGAATTCATATAGGACCCCAATCGGAGAAATATGATAACTATTTCCTATGAAATGCGTTCTATCGTCTTTGTAAACCAGCAGAATTAACGGGAAACCAGCAGAATTAACAAAAAACTTCCTTCTGCTCCCCCATTTCTCTCATGTACTCATACACCTGTCCGTGCACGGATGTTAATATAGTCCCAACTATACAGCTAATCTATTATATTACAACCTTTATTTTCCTAATCACCCCTGTCCCTTCTCCTATAATAATGTTTTATAGGGTGTCTTCCCCCCTTAAATTTTACCGTTGTCCATACATTGCCATGTGCTGTTCCTCCTACCCTAATCATCTCATTACGCAATGTTTTCTTTAAAACACCCTAGTAAAGGAACCTTGATAATAATCAACCTTTATCCCCTGAACTCATTTAAACTTCTATCTTATTTTCATTTATAGTTCTAAGTCCTTATTAATACATTCTAATATTATTAATTATTTCCTTTATATTTATCTTATATTTTCATTTTATATTTCTAATTTTTAATATCATCTCCTTATTGGTACCTTTGTTTTTTATCTTTAATCCTATTTATTATTAATTTTACCTCTATTATTTCTTAATTCATCTTAATTCTATATTATAAGTTAACAATTTTTATTTACTTATTTATAATTTTATTAACTTTATTATTTTCTTATATATTTTTATGTATGTGTGTATAAGTGCGTTTGTATATGAATATATATATGTATGTATATATGAGTGTATATGTATATATTTTTATATTGTTCATATATTCGTATTCCTTTATATTTCTATTATCGCACTTACATTTTTATTTTACTTTATTTTATCTTCTATATTTTATATTTTATTTATTTTTTATTTTATTTTACTCTATTACACTACATTCTTTATTTTATGTATTTCTATATTTTTATATTTTTTTATATTTTTTTATATATATTTTTTTTATATATTTTTAATTTTTTAATTTTTAATTGTTCAATTTTTTAATTCTTTTATATTTTTTATAATTTTTTTAATATTTTTATTTTATTTTTATTTTTATTTTTACTTTTACTTTTTTTGTATGTGTTATTTTATATTTATTTTTTACTTCTTATCCTCTGATTTTATTTTTCCTTCATATATTCTATTATTTTTTATTTTATTTTTACTCTTTATTTTTGTTCTTATTTTTACTTTTTTTCATTTTTTCTTAATAATCTTTATAATGTTTATAAGGTTTTATTATTATTATTATTATTATTATTATTATTATTATTATTATTATTATTATTATTATTATTATTATTATTATTATTATTATTATTATTATTATTATCAGTTTATCTTTATATTCTTATTTTATATCTGTAAATTATTCTTTTTCTAATATTGGTCTATGTACGCCCTCCTGTCAATTAATGTTCCTCTAAGACGAGCTTGTTATTTCTTCCTTGAATTTCTGTAAGATGTGGTGCTAAAGGCGCTGATGAAGAGACGTTTTGGAGTAGCTTTTGTTGGTTTTTAAAAAAAATTAAAGAATGAAATAAAGTATTTCCAGAAGTTTTGGAAACGACCGTACGCTATAATAGACTTGTTGTTCTAATTCTTTGAGCAATTGGAATCTTATAATTCACTAAATCTCATATATATATATATATATATATATATATATATATATATATATATATATATATATAAACATATATATATAAGAAAAACACAAACTCAGATACATTATATATATATATATATATATATATATATATATATATATATATATATAATGTATCTGAGTTTGTGTTTTTTTGTGCGTTGCATTTTTCTTTCTGATCGAAGCTTGCGAGTAACTTTGGACGGTGTCTCTTCATTCTCTTTTCCTATCAATGCTGGTGTTCCCCAGGGCTCTATTCTAGGCCCAACACGGTTTCTTCTCTATATAAATGATCTTTCAGAGAATATTGTTTAGAAAATTAACATCTATGCTGATGATACCACTCTCTATTCTGGTGTTGCTTCTCGCCCATCTCCCTCGGATCAGTCGAAATATGCAGCTGATCTAGAAATTGACCTGAGTTCAGTTGTGGATTGGAGTACGAAATGGCTTGTTTCGTTTAATCCTGCTGTTAAGACTCAGCTCGCGTCTTTCAATCGTAGGCGTGTCCCTTTTCTTCGCGAGATTCTCATGGATGGCTCTGCTCTTGAGGAGAAATCGACTCTGAAACTTCTTGGTCTTTCTCTCTCATCAAATCTTTCTTGGAGTTCATACATTAGATCCATTGCTCTTTCTGCTTCTCGTAAAGTCGGTTCTTTATCGCTCCAAATACTTTCTCACACCTCAGACTATTCTCTATCTCTACAAATCTACTATCAGACCATGTATTGAGTACTGTTGTCATATTTGAGCTAGTGAATCTGTCCCATATGAGGGTTCTTGATAATGTGCAGAAATGTATCTGTAATTTGATTGGCCCTACCCTTTATTCTTCTCTGCACCCTCTCTGTCATAGATGTGATGTTGCTAGTCTCAGTCTTTTCTATAAATACTATTATGACATGTGTTCTTCAGAATTATGTGATCTATTCCCTGCTTCTTTTATTCCAGTTCGTTTGACTCGTTGGTCTAGTGGCTTCCATCAATTTGCTGTTTAAATACCTCATTGTAAAGTCTTCCTATTCCAGTAGCTTCTTTCGAAGAACTGCAGGCTTGTGGAACTCTCTTCCTGCTAACTGTTTTTCTCCTACCTATAGCATTAGTCTTTTAAAGACTAAGGCCAATATGCATCCATGTCTTTGCAATAATCATATCTCGTTCTTGTTAGTTCCTTACATCAAGTGGCTTCATGCCTTGTCTGAAGCGATTTCCATGAAAAAAATAATTAAATAGCGAAATAATAAAAATAAAAAAACATATCTAATATGTGGCTGATAGACAAAATGAATAACGAAGTGGCGAAACTATTTTTTATTAAGGACGTAAGCTAATTAGGTCAGTAAGAAAAACTGCAATGCATCGTCCATGAATAAGAATTAGCTGTTTATCTCCTAGCAAATGTATTCTTTAGGATTAATAATCAACCGTGTATATAATTTAAAGGGAATGCCATCTAAATTAGTTGCTCAAAAATAAAATTATTGTACGGTCATTTATAAATTACAAGTAATGCAAATAAATTAATTTGTCTGATAGACGAAATTGATACCGATATGGCGAAACCTTTTTTTATTAAGAATGTAAGCTGGTGATGTCAGTAAGGAAAAACGTCTCCAGTGTATCATTATTTCTACCCGGAATAATTCTTTTCCTGATGAAACTGAACGCAAAGACGTTATATTCGAGCAACGAACATAGTGGAAGGAAACAAAAGCGAAAACAAAAGTCGAGCCAGAATTAAATATCAGTTTGTCAGATGAATTGCTATATGGGTCTAAAAGCGAAAATCCGATCGACTTGATTTTATATATTAGAAATAATGACAGTTTTCAACCTATTTCTTTGGCGTTAATAGATTATGTAATACAATTTACATACTTGAAACTGTTCAGTCAGTCACTTTGGGCAAATATTGGTCTGTGTGTTTAAAAACAAAAAAAATATTTTAATCGATTTCATCGAATTTCATATTTAATCCGATCAACAGTTTTTGTTTTAATTGTTAATATTATAGAAGAAGTGGGTGGAGCCAACCCTTCCATAGCTATAAGTCATCTTCCTGTCGCCAATGATACAATGAAGAAATCTGAAAGAAATCTAATTCGAGTCAATCTTTCGAATTTTACCGCTAATGCCCAGTCCCCCTTTTTTGATTAGCGAGTTCCTTAAAGTGAACGTTATTTATCTACTTAGTACTTACACGACAACGTTCTAGTAGCATGCTTTTAAATCTGTGTATTAATAATACTGACGCGATGTGCGAATTGAAAAGACACCAGCCTGCTAAGACGCGATTACGAATTGGATTCATGTCTCAAGTGCAAAATGTATTTTTTCATGTATTCTCATGTTTAAATTGCGGTTGAGTTTTTACTTTGACAGCATGGGAGAGAAAAATAAATAGTAAACGTTATACTTAAAAAAAAAAGGAGACAAAATCTTCTTTTACATCTATTACCTTGTGACCCTTCGATATTAGGAAGCATTATAGCTGTCTAATCAAAAGGCGTACGAATCTGTAAGAATTAAATCTAACTTAAAACTAATAATAAAAATTTAAATATCTAATAATGAGGTAAAAAAAAAAGGTTAAAAGAAATACGAAAAAGTAAAGGAAGTTTGTTATCAAGTCTGGGGTGGTAATACGAAGAAAAATGGTTACTCGTTCCCTTCTACACTATGTGGTCAATAACTGAGTTTTGGCCTCTTTTTGTTTGATTTTACTTCAGTCGAAGTCCTCGGAAATCAAGAAGCCACTTAATCTCTATATGAGATACATAGCTATTCGAATATTCCATTAAAGTTCTCCTTTACCTCTTAAACGTTGAGTTAGTAAAGAAACGAGGAACATTTATTTCCTCTCCCCCAATGGACCAGCCAACTCTGTTATAGTATATGTTTCTGGTGGTCTCTTGGTTTTACCAGATTCAAGGACATGAATTCATCTAGTCTGGTGGAGTATCCAGCTAAGTGCTGTTACTTGAGGTAATATCACTAGGAAAAGGTGCACCATTCCTCGCACAAGCCAATGTATAGCCGTATCGAGGAGATCTTATTTGGGCTTCGAATACTATGTTATTTTGAATATTTGGTCAGGGTTTAATTCTAGGGGGAAGTATCCTCATGTTAGGTTGAACTGACAAACCCTTGTACAGACGGACCGAAGATGGTGTCTAGTAGGTAATTCAAACTCTTTTGGTCATTGGTGAATTCCCGTATGCGTTGTCAAACCAATTCGTGGATGAATCGATTTGGTCACCTCCGGTTGATATGAGTAACGGATACGGCGGGTTGGACTGCTTACGGTAATTGTCCAATGATAGGACAAAATGTCTTTGTACCCAGTGAATAACCTTACTTGTTCACAGAGCCATGGTAACTTTTATCTCCTTTTTTAAGGCGTCGACCACTATTCAAAATTTACTGTAGGTATTGATTTACTCCTCTCCAGGAGTTAGGCACAAGGCTAGTTTTTATCTTACTCCCACAAGTAAGATGTGACCCAATGTCGGGTCGGGAAAGTGGGGTTTAAAAATTGCCTGGGCAGCCCCGTCGGCATTTCCCGGTAGAGGCGCATCAGACAGTAAGCAATAAACCTACTCCTCCATGGGAAGGTGGACCTCCCAGAACTGCACAGGACGTACCATTGACCGGCGTAAATGAAGACCCGAAGGCCAAGACAACACCAGTCTGGGGTGCAGTATCCATCGGAACAGATACTACACTTTGATCTTAGCCAAAAGGCCAAGCAACAACACAATTAAATAACAAAAACTGTTGGTAAAATAACAGGTTCATTAGAGTAAAAAAAGAAAGATGCTGCTGTAAATTTCTTAGAAAGAAATGTTTTATACTCTCGTGTGATGAGTCGAGGTATTTGTAGTTAATATGGACGACAGAGAACGCCATTGGACTGCAATGAAACAATCGGCCGTTTCTCTCTATCACCTTGAGTTGGCTGACTCGTGAAGTGGTACTTTTTGAAAAATAATTAAGGTTCTCTAAATGTAAACTGTCAACCGGAATGAATTCTAACAGCTACTTGACCCACCCCCACTGCAACATCCGACTGACTGAGTCAAACTAATATTATCAATCCCAACGTAACTTATATTTAAAAAAAAAAAACTCAATCTCTTTCTCAATCAATTTGCTTGCCCACTCACCCTCGATAAAGATTCAACTCTGTTTCGGATAAAGAGAAGAAAAAATCACTTCAAAATGAAGTTATCAAAACCAAGGGAGTTCTTGTCATTACCCAAACGTACTTCTGTTTCAGCTCTGTCGTGGATTTTTGCTTAACCTTTTTATTGAGGGAAAAGTCTGCCCTTATATGCACTCGAGGTAGATCAAAACGGCGAATGTGACAAATTCAGTTCAGAGACGCCGCTGATTGGCTCAAAATGTTTTTATTTGTTTTTATTAATTCAGGCGAGTGTGTGCGCAAAATAATGTGCGCAGTAACGATGTTGAGCACATTCATTTGGACACCGAAGGGTAAACTTCACCGCTACGTGTTAAAACTTTTTTCCAGTTGAGTCGTCGTGTAGAAGATGATTCTTTCAGAAACCCGCTGTGGACGCGTACTTCAGCTAGTTCATTATATTGGATTTTGAAGTTGCAAATCAAGAATGCGTGAGAAACAGGTTGCTGCTGCTGCTGCTGCTGCTTCATCATCATCATCATCATCATCATCATCATCATCATGTAGGAGGGAACGAGTCGTCGTCGTCGTCGTCGTCGTCGTCGGTTTAACAGCTGTTCAGTCGTGATGCCATGGTGATTGCCGGGGCCAACTCCTTGATTGTATGCCCCAAAGACGCAAGTATAAGTCCTAATAATAATAAATATTATGAGAAAGGGAGATAGTTTGAATATGATATGATGAGCCCCCCTCCCCATCCCATTTGGATGCCCAGGACCACCGACCCGTGGTCGCCGCCCCCCCCCCCCATCCGCATACATGCTTGTATGTGTTGGAAGAAGGCTAAATTAATGAAAATAATTGGTTTGCTTTCAGATTGCCATGAACAAATCAAACCGAAAACAAATGCGGAAATAACATTTCGGTCTATTTTTAATCACTGTCCCTATTTGCTTGTTTCCCGGCGAGGGCAAAGTTGGCCACAAGATCGATATTTAATGTCTAGACAATTCAGCTGTCCGAAAATGGGAACGAAAAATATCTGCGCAGTCCAGTCGGCACTCCCTGACAAGTCAAGACAGGCGATAGATCAATCCTCCCTTTTAAAGGAGGAGATAATGCCTGGAAGGATTTGTTTGCCTATCGCCCACATGGAGATGCGTCTATAACCTCCATAAAAAGTCTCGTCCGTCTGTCGGTCTGTCACGCTTGAAATAACATCCACATAAGAGTCCGTACGTAGGTCGGTTTGACGGTCTCTCGTGCTCAAGTTTGAAATAGCATTTCCCATCGTTAAACGCGCAGATTGAATGGACGCATCTTCAGAATGAGCTCGTTCTTGTTTTTTGTTTTTTTAGGCTATTTTGCCCGTCAGAATAAAAATAGGCATCCCGTATAATTTATCGGTCATTATTTAGAGTTATGTTTTAACTGCGATGAAGCAATAATACATTAATAAGAACACAAACGTTTTTTTTTCTTGCTTCTCGTGACTTATATTAACGTCTTAAACTATCATTCCGGTATGTTGTATATTGAAATTGAAAATGTATTAATTTAATATAGATAACTGGTAAGAAAACGAAAGATAAAGAGTTCGTAGAATACGAAAGTTCAGAGAGTACCAAAAACGTTCTGGTGAAAGAGGGGTTGTTTTGTGTGTAAGAAGAAATTGAGTACACATGATTGCTTCCGTTTTCACCTTGTGCATTAAGAAGGAATCGAGCAGACATGTTTATTTCGACTGGCGCCGTGTGCGTTTACATATGTGCAAATTGGATAGACATGGAGGAGTGTGTGTATATTAGCGTGTCTGTTTTGCCAGTGATAGAGTGTATGTATGTTAATTTCGGTTGGCGCCATGTACGTTCACGTATGTGTATGTATGAATTGTGTAGCTATGTTCACTGAGCGTCGTGTGTGTACTTCGCTGTACGTATAAAAGTTCGTGTGTGTCGCTCGTTGCTTTCGTCGAGGCCCTTCGACACCCATAAAGGGGCGAGGCAGGATTATGTCTTGCGCGGGCCTATTGTCGTCGGAAGAAAAGTTGTGTGTTTATGTTTTTATAGTATGTGCTAGAGTTAGGAATGTATATCCTCGCTTTTTAAAAACTATTGCTACTTTGAACAGATTACATAACACTAATTTGTTATGTTCACGACTATCGATAACAGGAGTCTTAGTCCCTTTGTGTCTACGCCTCACCCCACCTTCATTAACCTTTTGGGGTAAAGTGATACATGCCAAGTTAGATTCAGAAGTTTTTGTAAGTGTTTTTGTATTTTGTTGTACAAAGAGAAACGCTTTAATTAACGTTTTTTTTCTATAGAAGAATTATATTTATAAAACTGGTACAAAAAATCATATGCTCCCTTCTGACCATAGATAGAATCTAGGGTCTGCCTGGGGCGCCTAGATGTCTGGAAAGATAATGAACTTCATGATATTGGTTCGAAAAACCTCTCTTCTTCCCAACGATGATAAACTGATTTCCGGTTACTCAGATGCCGAAAGATATGAAGTAAGGATTTATTAATGGCGGCAAAGTCCCTGGAGCCAGTGACTGACATCGAAAATTAATAAATACCACCCTAATGAAGATTTTGGCAGTGAGCAGGAGAAACAGGGACTCCGGTCAATCCAGAAATTTGAAGCACTGCATCGACGTCAGTATCAATTGATTTCAGAACTTTGGACTTTAATCATTTCCTCACAAAGTGATTGAACTTTGGGATCGGATAGTTGACGTCTTCCATTCTTCTTCAACCGCGGGCTTCTCACTCAAGTGGACTTTTTTTACTATGATGACTAGAATCATAGTCATATTTTCGTCTCTTAATGTTTGACAAATGAGCAAGAACATATTTTTGTAAAGATCTGAACTTCAGTCAATTCGAGGAAGCTAAAATGAGTCTTCCTTCCTTCTATATACCGACGACTGGCTTCCATTCTTCCAACATCAACAACAGGAATGTTGTTATCAACAACATGAATTTTGCCGGGAGACGAGCTCCTGTCAAGTTGATTGAGTTATTAATCAGCTACGGTCTTCATACAAAGTCTATGAATTTGTGGAATTCTTTAAAGATTGGGGAGTTTTCACTCCTTGTACTCACGAACGACTGGCCTCCGCTATTTCGTTCACTCACTCAAAGCTATCTTCTCCCTCTTCGTCTATAAGGATCTCTTGACAACAATTGTCCTCTATTTTACTGGACTACAAGACTTCAACAACTCAATCCAGCTGCCCCTTCATTGCTTTCGCCTTACTTCTCGCCAAATAAAATAGCCTTTGTGTTGTTTTATCTTGACCAATAAAATAGCTTTGATCTTATTCTGTCATGACAGAAACCGTTGACTATGTGTTATTGACCGGTAAAATAGATTGGGTATTAGTCTACCGTGACTTGCAACCTATCACGGCTGTTATTTTACCTTGACCGGCAAAAGACTAGGTATTATTTTACTGTGGCCAGCAATCTGGACTATGTGTTATTTTACCATAACCGGTAAAATAGATTGGATATTATTCTACCATGGCTAGTAACGATCATGGTTGTTATTTTACCATAACCGGTAAAATAGATTGGATATTATTCTACCATGGCTAGTAACGATCATGGTTGTTATTTTACCATAACCGGTAAAATGGATTGGATATTATTCTACCATGGCCAGTAACGATCATGGTTGTTATTTTACCATAACCGGTAAAATAGATTGGATATTATTCTACCATGGCCAGTAACGATCATGGTTGTTATTTTACCATAACCGGTAAAATAGATTGGATATTATTCTACCATGGCCAGTAACGATCATTGTTGTTATTTTACCATAACCGGTAAAATAGATTGGATATTATTCTACCATGGCCAGTAACGATCATGGTTGTTATTTTACCATAACCGGTAAAATGGATTGGATATTATTCTACCATGGCTAGTAACGATCATGGTTGTTATTTTACCATAACCGGTAAAATAGATTGGATATTATTCTACCATGGCCAGTAACGATCATGGTTGTTATTTTACCATAACCGGTAAAATAGATTGGATATTATTCTACCATGGCCAGTAACGATCATGGTTGTTATTTTACCATAACCGGTAAAATAGATTGGATATTATTCTACCATG
>OY744526.1:65245622-65398122 GCA_963556195.1 Sepiola atlantica
CCGTTTTCCCCATCCGCATTCAGACATAAAACGGAAATAACCCAGACCTTCATATGCTAATCTGTTCCGCAATCCAATCAGCCTAACCATTCATACGTGTTTCCAGAAATTATGCATTCACTTCTTCTGTCAATATTTTCTATATTTTTTTCCGAATTATCTGACTCTACCCCCATTATTTATTGGGGGAGGGGTAAACTACGATAGCTATGAGAGTAAAAAATACTGATACTTTTTATTTCTTTTTTTGAGACTGCTTCTACAACATGTTTGAGGCCCACAGAGTTTTAATGACCTCAAAACTGTCAATTGTCAAGTTATGAATACAATTCATAGTGCACATGGACTACTTGAGGATGCTAACAACTTGAATGCTACTGTACAGAAAGCATCTATATCTGAAGCTGCAAATAATTTCGGGCGTTTGTCTGTCATAATGTTGACTACATGTGCAGTGTCTCATCCTAAACAACTTTGGGATGCAAACAAAATAGCATTTAGTGAAGATTTCCTTCTTAGGGAACGTAATCAACTTCATACGGTTGTATATAACATTTTCAGACGACATCTTCAATATGGTTCTGATTCATATCGAAGATATAACTTATAAGATGAATGGTAAAACGCTGACAAAATTGGGTCTTACTTCACCTGATCGATCTAATACACATCCAGTCATTAGTGCATGGACGCGTAAAATTGCCATTATCCTTAACAAAAGATGCGGATCCGATTTGCCAAATAGAAAGTGGATCAGATTCATCTAAAGTTTTACAAAAAATTTCCTTGATCGTATGGGATGAATGTACAATGGCACATAAAAAAGCATTCGAAACTCTAGATAAAACATTGTGTGATATCAAAAGACGTGATGTTGAGATGAGTGGCATCACACTTCCGATTGTTCCGCGTGAAAGTCCCGCTGATGAGCTCAATGCTTGCATTAACTTGTCATATTTGTGAAAGTTCATCAAGACTGTAACATTATCTACAAACATGCGTGTGCATCTCAATAGTGACCCAATGGCTGATGAGTTTGCCTCCCTACTTATAAACATAGATGATGGCAATATTGCAATAACCAAGATTGTTATTACTCCAGGAATTGGATTAATTGTTTTATCACTCACAGAACTTAGTAGCAAAGTTTACCCAAATATAGCTGAAAACTATGTAATCCTGAATGGCTAACCGAGAGAGCAATTCTAGCTCCTAAAAATGGCATGGCACATGCCATCAATCAACAACTGCTTAGTGAAATTCCAGGTGATGAACAAACTTTTAGTTCTCTAGATTCTATTTTCAATGATTACCAGGCTATAAATAGCGGAAAATATTATCTAGGATGTAGATAAGTGAACGACAATAAAAAGATCTGCTGATGATTTGAACTCTCCAGACAAATGACACCATGACAATTAGTTGTTAGATGTCAAGATTGCAACAACCAACTAGAGCAAGATTGTTACTACGCCAGATATTGCATCAATTCTTTAATCACTCACAGAACATAGTAGTAAATGGAGAGAGCAATTCTAGCTCCTAAAAATTATATGGTACATGTAATCAATAAACAACTGTTTGATGAAATAATTTTTTTCATAACACTGTTCTGGCCAAACTGTTACTTTATTGAACATAAACTGTATTACAATGTTTTCTTTCAGAAACTATATTCTATTAAATAAATAAATTTATTAAAATGTTTTAATCTATTGGTCGTTTCGTTACTCCCAGTTGATTATCTGTCTGCCGCTGTCTTGAATGTGGATTATCGCCGCTGTCTTGAATGTAACTCTTCAAAATTGAAAACAAATAAATTCGGCTATTTACTCAAGTGCACAAGTCCCATTATTTATATGTACAATTCGTGATATCGTTATTATCGATAGAATATGAACACTTTAAACAAAATAGAAAACAAATATGATGAACATAATACACCATAAACTTTTGTATACAAAGAAAATGATTTAAGTAAAGTTTTCCTTCGAATTTCAGTGAAAAAGAAATATGTATAAATTAAATGAATGTTAGATAAATTTTAATTTTTCAGCCTAACTGTGATAAATTATGTACTGATGAAGCTTTGTCATAAATACATTTGATATATTGTTTATCATAAAAATATGTATTCCCGAAATAGGCCGAAACAATCGTCTGTGAATAAATGTTTTTGAATAAGATATGGAATGTTTCTTTGGATAACTAAAGTTTATATGCTGTTAAATCATGAGCTCTAGTCGTACACTATTGAGCTACTAAATAAACATTTGGGTTAATGAAATAATATTATTTATATATATATATATATATATATATATAGATATATATATATATATATATATATATATATATATATATATATATATATATATATATATATATATATATATTATAATCCGGGCAAGTATAAAATTATAACACTGTCTATAAACATTGCATTGTGTTGATTTTTGGAGCTTGATTATAATATCTAAAAATTTAATTATGTCATGAATTTCATAATCTACCGAATTATAATATGAAAGCTCTGTTTAACATAAACCTGTTAACCATTGAGCTTATTTTTATCTGCAGTATTTAAACGTGATCGATGCCCGGATTCTCCAGCTTCTTTTGTTTCGAACTATTTGCATGTGAGAGGTACCGGAATTGATGTCCGGCGTCTCCAGTTTCTTTTGTTTCTAGGTTTTCTAGTTAAGATTTCTATCGTAGGTGTCTATTACATATAATAAGCAAATAGAACAAAAGGGAATTAGCTCAGCTGGTAGAACGATCGATTTGCATGTGAGAGGTACCGGGATCGATGCCCGGATTCTCCAGTTTCTTATGTTTTCTTGTTAAGATTTCTATAGTAGGTTTCTATTACATATAATATGCAAATAGAACAAAGGGGAATTAGCTCAGTTGGTAGAGCGCTCGCTTCGCATGTGAGAGGTACCGGGATCGATGCCCGGATTCTCCAGCTTCATTTGTTTCTAGGTTTTCTAGTTAAGATTTCTGTAGTAGGTTTCTATTACATATAATATGCAAATAGAACAAACGGGGAATTAGCTCAGTTGGTAGAGCGCTCGCTTCGCATGTGAGAGGTACCGGGATCGATGCCCAGTTTCTTTTGTTTCTAGGTTTTCTAGTTATTATTTCTATAGTAGGTTTCTATTAAATATAATATGCAAATAGAACAAAAGGGAATTAGCTCAGTTGGTAGAGCGCTCGCGTTGCATGTGAGAGATACCGAGATCGATGCCCGAATTTCCAGCTTCTTTTAATTCTAGGTTTTGTAGTTAAGTTTTCTATAGTAGGTTTCTATCACATATAATATGCAAATAAAACAATAGGGAATTAGCTCAGTTGGTAGAGCGCTCGCTTTGCATGTGAGAGGTACCGGAATCGATGCCCGGCTTCTCCAGTTACATTTGTTTCTAGAAATCTTAACTAGAAAACCTAGAAACAAAAGAAGCTGGAGAATCCGAGCATCGATCCCGGTACCTCTCACATGCAAAGCGAGCGCTCTACCAACTGAGCTAATTCCCCTTTGTTCTATTAGCATATTATATATAATAGAAACCTACTATAGAAATCTTAACTAGAAAACCTAGAAACAAAAGAAGATGGAGAATCCGGGCATCGATACCGGTACCTCTCACATGCAAAGCGAGCGCTCTACCAACTGAGCTAAGTCCCCTTTGTTCTATTAGCATATTATATGTAATAGAAACCTACTATAGAAATCTTAACTAGAAAACCTAGAAACAAAAGAAGCTGGAGAATCCGGGCATCGATCCCGGTACCTCTCACATGCAAAGCGAGCGCTCTACCAACTGAGCTAATTCCCCTTTGGACTATTTGCATATTAAATGTGATAGAAACCTACTATAGAAATCTTAACTAGAAAACCTAGAAACAAAAGAAGCTGGAGAATCCGGGCATCGATGCCGGTACCTCTCACATGCAAAGCGAGCGCTCTACCAACTGAGCTAATTCCCCTTTGTTCTATTTGCATATTAAATGTGATAGAAACCTACTATAGAAATCTTAACTAGAAAACCTAGAAACAAAAGAAGCTGGAGAATCCGGGCATCGATCCCGGTACCTCTCACATGCAAAGCGAGCGCTCTGCCAACTGAGCTAATTCCCCTTTGTTCTATCTGCAAATTATATGTGATAGAAACCTACTATAGAAATCTTAACTAGAAAACCTAGAAACAAAAGAAGCTAGAGAATCCGGGCATCGATCCCGGTACCTCTCACATGCAAAGCGAGCGCTCTACCAACTGAGCTAATTCCGCGTTGGACTATTTGCATATTATATGTGATAGAAACCTACTATAGAAATCTTAACTAGAAAACCTAGAAACAAAAGAAGCTGGAGAATCCGGGCATCGATCCCGGTACCTCTCACATGCAAAGCGAGCGCTCTACCAACTGAGCTAATTCCCCTTTGTTCTATTTGCATATTAAATGTGATAGAAACCTACTATAGAAATCTTAACTAGAAAACCTAGAAACAAAAGAAGCTGGAGAATCCGGGCATCGATCCCGGTACCTCTCACATGCAAAGCGAGCGCTCTACCAACTGAGCTAATTCCCCTTTGGACTATTTGCATATTAAATGTGATAGAAACCTACTATAGAAATCTTAACTAGAAAACCTAGAAACAAAAGAAGCTAGAGAATCCGGGCATCGATCCCGGTACCTCTCACATGCGAAGCGAGCGCTCTACCAACTGAGCTAATTCCCCTTTGGACTATTTGCATATTAAATGTGATAGAAACCTACTATAGAAATCTTAACTAGAAAACCTAGAAACAAAAGAAGCTGGAGAATCCGGGCATCGATCCCGGTACCTCTCACATGCAAAGCGAGCGCTCTACCAACTGAGCTAATTCCCCTTTGTTCTATTTGCATATTAAATGTAATAGAAACTCACCATAGAAATCTTAACTAGAAAACCTAGAAACAAAAGAAGCTGGAGAATCCGGGCATCGATCCCGGTACCTCTCACATGCAAAGCGAGCGCTCTACCAACTGAGCTAATTCCCCTTTGTTCTATTTGCATATTAAATGTGATAGAAACCTACTATAGAAATCTTAACTAGAAAACCTAGAAACAAAAGAAGCTGGAGAATCCGGGCATCGATCCCGGTACCTCTCACATGCAAAGCGAGCGCTCTACCAACTGAGCTAATTCCGCTTTGTTCTATTAGCATATTATATGTAATAGAAACCTACTATAGAAATCTTAACTAGAAAACAAAGAAACAAAAGAAGCTGGAGAATCCGGGCATCGATGCCGGTACCTCTCACATGCAAAGCGAGCGCTCTACCAACTGAGCTAATTCCCCTTTGTTCTATTTGCATATTAAATGTGATAGAAACCTACTATAGAAATCTTAACTAGAAAACCTAGAAACAAAAGAAGCTGGAGAATCCGGGCATCGATCCCGGTACCTCTCACATGCAAAGCGAGCGCTCTGCCAACTGAGCTAATTCCTATTTGTTCTATTTGCATATTAAATGTGATAGAAACCTACTATAGAAATCTTAACTAGAAAACCTAGAAACAAAAGAAGCTAGAGAATCCGGGCATCGATCCCGGTACCTCTCACATGCAAAGCGAGCGCTCTACCAACTGAGCTAATTCCGCGTTGGACTATTTGCATATTATATGTGATAGAAACCTACTATAGAAATCTTAACTAGAAAACCTAGAAACAAAAGAAGCTGGAGAATCCGACCATCGATCCCGGTACCTCTCACATGCAAAGCGAGCGCTCTACCAACTGAGCTAATTCCCCTTTGTTCTATTTGCATATTAAATGTGATAGAAACCTACTATAGAAATCTTAACTAGAAAACCTAGAAACAAAAGAAGCTGGGGAATCCGGGCATCGATCCCGGTACCTCTCACATGCGAAGCGAGCGCTCTGCCAACTGAGCTAATTCCCCTTTGTTCTATCTGCAAATTATATGTGATAGAAACCTACTATAGAAATCTTAACTAGAAAACCTAGAAACAAAAGAAGCTGGAGAATCCGGGCATCGATCCCGGTACCTCTCACATGCAAAGCGAGCGCTCTACCAACTGAGCTAATTCCTATTTGTTCTATTTGCATATTATATGTGATAGAAACCTACTATAGAAATCTTAACTAGAAAACCTAGAAACAAAAGAAGCTGGAGAATCCGGGCATCGATCCCGGTACCTCTCACATGCAAAGCGAGCGCTCTACCAACTGAGCTAAGTCCCCTTTGTTCTATTAGCATATTATATGTGATAGAAACCTACTATAGAAATCTTAACTAGAAAACCTAGAAACAAAAGAAGCTGGAGAATCCGGGCATCGATCCCAGTACCTCTCACATGCAAAGCGAGCGCTCTACCAACTGAGCTAATTCCCCTTTGGACTATTTGCATATTAAATGTGATAGAAACCTACTATAGAAATCTTAACTAGAAAACCTAGAAACAAAAGAAGCTGGAGAATCCGGGCATCGATGCCGGTACCTCTCACATGCAAAGCGAGCGCTCTACCAACTGAGCTAATTCCCCTTTGTTCTATTTGCATATTAAATGTGATAGAAACCTACTATAGAAATCTTAACTAGAAAACCTAGAAACAAAAGAAGCTGGAGAATCCGGGCATCGATCCCGGTACCTCTCACATGCGAAGCGAGCGCTCTACCAACTGAGCTAATTCTTCTTTGTTCTATCTGCAAATTATATGTGATAGAAACCTACTATAGAAATCTTAACTAGAAAACCTAGAAACAAAAGAAGCTAGAGAATCCGGGCATCGATCCCGGTACCTCTCACATGCAAAGCGAGCGCTCTACCAACTGAGCTAATTCCGCGTTGGACTATTTGCATATTATATCTGATAGAAACCTACTATAGAAATCTTAACTAGAAAACCTAGAAACAAAAGAAGCTGGAGAATCCGGGCATCGATCCCGGTACCTCTCACATGCAAAGCGAGCGCTCTACCAACTGAGCTAATTCCCTTTGTTCTATTTGCATATTAAATGTGATAGAAACCTACTATAGAAATCTTAACTAGAAAACCTAGAAACAAAAGAAGCTGGAGAATCCGGGCATCGATCCCGGTACCTCTCACATGCAAAGCGAGCGCTCTGCCAACTGAGCTAATTCCCCTTTGTTCTATCTGCAAATTATATGTGATAGAAACCTACTATAGAAATCTTAACTAGAAAACCTAGAAACAAAAGAAGCTAGAGAATCCGGGCATCGATCCCGGTACCTCTCACATGCAAAGCGAGCGCTCTACCAACTGAGCTAATTCCGCGTTGGACTATTTGCATATTATATGTGATAGAAACCTACTATAGAAATCTTAACTAGAAAACCTAGAAACAAAAGAAGCTGGAGAATCCGGGCATCGATCCCGGTACCTCTCACATGCAAAGCGAGCGCTCTACCAACTGAGCTAATTCCCCTTTGTTCTATTTGCATATTAAATGTGATAGAAACCTACTATAGAAATCTTAACTAGAAAACCTAGAAACAAAAGAAGCTGGAGAATCCGGGCATCGATCCCGGTACCTCTCACATGCAAAACGAGCGCTCTACCAACTGAGCTAATTCCCCTTTGTTCTATTTGCATATTATATGTGATAGAAACCTACTATAGAAATCTTAACTAAAAACCTAGAAACAAAAGAAGCTGGAGAATCCGGGCATCGATCCCGGTACCTCTCACATGCAAAGCGAGCGCTCTACCAACTGAGCTAATTCCCCTTTGTTCTATTTGCATATTATATGTGATAGAAACCTACTATAGAAATCTTAACTAGAAAACCTAGAAACAAAAGAAGCTGGAGAATCCGGGCATCGATCCCGGTACCTCTCACATGCAAAGCGAGCGCTCTACCAACTGAGCTAATTCCCCTTTGGACTATTTGCATATTAAATGTGATAGAAACCTACTATAGAAATCTTAACTAGAAAACCTAGAAACAAAAGAAGCTGGGGAATCCGGGCATCGATCCCGGTACCTCTCACATGCAAAGCGAGCACTCTACCAACTGAGCTAATTCCCCTTTGTTCTATTTGCATATTATATGTGATAGAAACCTACTATAGAAATCTTAACTAGAAAACCTAGAAACAAAAGAAGCTGGGGAATCCGGGCATCGATCCCGGTACCTCTCACATGCAAAGCGAGCACTCTACCAACTGAGCTAATTCCCCTTTGTTCTATTTGCATATTATATGTGATAGAAACCTACTATAGAAATCTTAACAAGAAAACCTAGAAACAAAAGAAGCTGGAGAATCCGGGCATCGATCCCGGTACCTCTCACATGCAAAGCGAGCGCTCTACCAACTGAGCTAATTCCCCTTTGTTCTATTTGCATATTATATGTGATAGAAACCTACTATAGAAATCTTAACTAGAAAACCTAGAAACAAAAGAAGCAGGAGAATCCGGGCATCGATCCCGGTACCTCTCACATGCAAAGCGAGCGCTCTACCAACTGAGCTAATTCCCCTTTGTTCTATTTGCATATTAAATGTGATAGAAACCTACTATAGAAATCTTAACTAGAAAACCTAGAAACAAAAGAAGCTGGAGAATCCGGGCATCGATTCCGGTACCTCTCACATGCAAAGCGAGCGCTCTACCAACTGAGCTAATTCCCCTTTGTTCTATTTGCATATTATATGTGATAGAAACCTACTATAGAAATCTTCACTAGAAAACCTAGAAACAAAAGAAGCTGGAGAATCCGGGCATCGGTCCCGGTACCTCTCACATGAAAAGCGAGCCCTCTACCAACTGAGCTAATTCCCCTTTGTTCTATTTGCATATTATATGTGATAGAAACCTACTATAGAAATCTTAACTAGAAAACCTAGAAACAAAAGAAGCTAGAGAATCCTGGCATCGATCCCGGTACCTCTCACATGCAAAGCGAGCGCTCTATTAACTGAGCTAATTCCCCTTTGGAGTATTTGCATATTAAATGTGATAGAAACCTACTATAGAAATCTTAACTAGAAAACCTAGAAACAAAAGAAGCTGGAGAATCCGGGCATCGATCCCGGTACCTCTCACATGCAAAGCGAGCGCTCTACCAACTGAGCTAATTCCCCTTTGTTCTATTTGCATATTATATGTGATAGAAACCTACTATAGAAATCTTAACTAGAAAACCTAGAAACAAAAGAAGCTGGAGAATCCGGGCATCGATCCCGGTATATCTCACATGCAAAGCGAGCGCTCTACCAACTGAGCTAATTCCCCTTTGTTCTATTTGCATATTATATGTGATAGAAACCTACTATAGAAATCTTAACTAGAAAACCTAGAAACAAAAGAAGCTGGAGAATCCGGATATCGATCCCGGTACCTCTCACATGCAAAGCGAGCGCTCTACCAACTGAGCTAATTCCCCTTTGGACTATTTGCATATGAAATGTGATAGAAACCTACTATAGAAATCTTAACTAGAAAACCTAGAAACAAAGGAAGCTGGAGAATCCGGGCATCGATCCCGGTACCTCTCACATGCAAAGCGAGCGCTCTACCAACTGAGCTAATTCCCCTTTGGACTGTTTGCATATTAAATGTGATAGAAACCTACTAAAGAAATCTTAACTAGAAAACCTAGAAACAAAAGAAGCTGGAGAATCCGAGCATCGATCCCGGTACCTCCCACATGCAAAGCGAGCCCTCTACCAACTGAGCTAATTCCCCTTTGTTCTAGTTGCATATTATATGTGATAGAAACCTACTATAGAAATCTTAACTAGAAAACCTAGAAACAAAAGAAGCTGGAGAATCCGGGCATCGATCCCGGTACCTCTCACATGCAAAGCGAGCCCTCTACCAACTGAGCTAATTCCCCTTTGTTCTATTTGCATATTATATGTGATAGAAACCTACTATAGAAATCTTAACTAGAAAACCTAGAAACAAAAGGAGCTGAGAATCCGGGCATCGATCCCGGTACATCTCACATGCAAAGCGAGCGCTCTACCAACTGAGCTAATTCCCCTTTGTTCTATTTGCATATTATATGTGATAGAAACCTACTATAGAAATCTTAACTAGAAAACCTAGAAACAAAAGAAGCTGGAGAATCCGGGCATCGATCCCGGAACCTCTCACATGCAAAGCGAGCGCTCTACCAACTGAGCTAATTCCGCTTTGGACTAATTGCATATTAAATGTGATAGAAACCTACTATAGAAATCTTAACTAGAAAACCTAGAAACAAAAGTAGCTGGAGTATCCGGGCATCGATCCCGGTACCTCTCACATGCAAAGCGAGCGCTCTACCAACTGAGCTAATTCCCCTTTGGACTATTTGCATATTAAATGTGATAGAAACCTACTATAGAAATCTTAACTAGAAAACCTAGAAACAAAAGAAGCTGGAGAATCCGGGCATCGATCCCGGTACCTCTCACATGCAAAGCGAGCGCTCTACCAACTGAGCTAATTCCCCTTTGGACTATTTGCATATGAAATGTGATAGAAACCTACTATAGAAATCTTAACTAGAAAACCTAGAAACAAAAGAAGCTGGAGAATCCGGGCATCGATCCCGGTACCTCTCACATGCAAAGCGAGCGCTCTACCAACTGAGCTAATTCCCCTTTGTTCTATTTGCATATTAAATGTGATAGAAACCTACTATAGAAATCTTAACTAGAAAACCTAGAAACAAAAGAAGCTGGAGAATCCGGGCATCGATCCCGGTACCTCTCACATGCAAAGCGAGCGCTCTACCAACTGAGCTAATTCCCCTTTGGACTTATTGCATATTAAATGTGATAGAAACCTACTATAGAAATCTTAACTAGAAAACCTAGAAGCAAAAGTAGCTGGAGTATCCGGGCATCGACCCCGGTACCTCTCACATGCAAAGCGAGCGCTCTACCAACTGAGCTAATTCCCCTTTGGACTATTTGCATATTAAATGTGATAGAAACCTACTATAGAAATCTTAACTAGAAAACCTAGAAACAAAAGAAGCTGGAGAATCCGGGCATCGATCCCGGTACCTCTCACATGCAAAGCGAGCGCTCTACCAACTGAGCTAATTCCCCTTTGGACTATTTGCATATGAAATGTGATAGAAACCTACTATAGAAATCTTAACTAGAAAACCTAGAAACAAAAGATGCTGGAGAATCCGGGCATCGATCCCGGTACCTCTCACATGCAAAGCGAGCGCTCTACCAACTGAGCTAATTCCCCTTTGGACTATCTGCATATTAAATGTGATAGAAACCTACTATAGAAATCTTAACTAGAAAACCTAGAAACAAAAGAAGCTGGAGAATCCGGGCATCGATCCCGGTACCTCTCACATGCAAAGCGAGCCCTGTACCAACTGAGCTAATTCCCCTTTGTTCTAGTTGCATATTATATGTGATAGAAACCTACTATAGAAATCTTAACTAGAAAACCTAGAAACAAAAGAAGCTGGAGAATCCGGGCATCGATCCCGGTACCTCTCACATGCAAAGCGAGCCCTCTACCAACTGAGCTAATTCCCCTTTGTTCTATTTGCATATTATATGTGATAGAAACCTACTATAGAAATCTTAACTAGAAAACCTAGAAACAAAAGAAGCTGGAGTATCCGGGCATCCATCCCGGTACCTCTCACATGCAAAGCGAGCGCTCTACCAACTGAGCTAATTCCCCTTTGGACTATTTGCATATTAAATGTGATAGAAACCTACTATAGAAATCTTAACTAGAAAACCTAGAAACAAAAGAAGCTGGAGAATCCGGGCATCGATCCCGGTACCTCTCACATGCAAAGCGAGCCCTCTACCAACTGAGCTAATTCCCGATTGTTCTAGTTGCATATTATATGTGATAGAAACCTACTATAGAAATCTTAACTAGAAAACCTAGAAACAAAAGAAGCTGGAGTATCCGGGCATCCATCCCGGTACCTCTCACATGCAAAGCGAGCGCTATACCAACTGAGCTAATTCCCCTTTGGACTATTTGCATATTAAATGTGATAGAAACCTACTATAGAAATCTTAACTAGAAAACCTAGAAACAAAAGAAGCTGGAGAATCCGGGCATCGATCCCGGTACCTCTCACATGCAAAGCGAGCCCTCTACCAACTGAGCTAATTCCCGTTTGTTCTAGTTGCATATTATATGTAATAGAAACCTACTATAGAAATCTTAACTAGAAAACCTAGAAACAAAAGAAGCTGGAGTATCCGGGCATCCATCCCGGTACCTCTCACATGCAAAGCGAGCGCTATACCAACTGAGCTAATTCCCCTTTGGACTATTTGCATATTAAATGTGATAGAAACCTACTATAGAAATCTTAACTAGAAAACCTAGAAACAAAAGAAGCTGGAGAATCCGGGCATCGATCCCGGTACCTCTCACATGCAAAGCGAGCCCTCTACCAACTGAGCTAATTCCCGTTTGTTCTAGTTGCATATTATATGTGATAGAAACCTACTATAGAAATCTTAACTAGAAAACCTAGAAACAAAAGTAGCTGGAGTATCCGGGCATCCATCCCGGTACCTCTCACATGCAAAGCGAGCGCTCTACCAACTGAGCTAATTCCCCTTTGTTCTATTTGCATATTATATGTGATAGAAACCTACTATAGAAATCTTAACTAGAAAACCTAGAAACAAAAGAAGCTGGAGAATCCGGGCATCGATCCCGGTACCTCTCACATGCAAAGCGAGCGCTCTACCAACTGAGCTAATTCCCCTTTGGACGATTTGCATGTGAAATGTGATAGAAACCTACTATAGAAATCTTAACTAGAAAACCTAGAAACAAAAGAAGCTGGAGAATCCGGGCATCGATCCCGGTACCTCTCACATGCAAAGCGAGCCCTCTACCAACTGAGCTAATTCCCCTTTGTTCTAGTTGCATATTATATGTGATAGAAACCTACTATAGAAATCTTAACTAGAAAACCTAGAAACAAAAGAAGCTGGAGAATCCGGGCATCGATCCCGGTACCTCTCACATGCAAAGCGAGCCCTCTACCAACTGAGCTAATTCCCCTTTGTTCTATTTGCATATTATATGTGATAGAAACCTACTATAGAAATCTTAACTAGAAAACCTAGAAACAAAAGAAGCTGAGAATCCGGGCATCGATCCCGGTACCTCTCACATGCAAAGCGAGCGCTCTACCAACTGAGCTAATTCCCCTTTGTTCTATTTGCATATTATATGTGATAGAAACCTACTATAGAAATCTTAACTAGAAAACCTAGAAACAAAAGAAGCTGGAGAATCCGGGCATCGATCCCGGTACCTCTCACATGCAAAGCGAGCGCTCTACCAACTGAGCTAATTCCCCTTTGGACTAATTGCATATTAAATGTGATAGAAACCTACTATAGAAATCTTAACTAGAAAACCTAGAAACAAAAGTAGCTGGAGTATCCGGGCATCGTTCCCGGTACCTCTCACATGCAAAGCGAGCGCTCTACCGACTGAGCTAATTCCCCTTTGGACTATTTGCATATGAAATGTGATAGAAACCTACTATAGAAATCTTAACTAGAAAACCTAGAAACAAAAGAAGCTGGAGAATCCGGGCATCGATCCCGGTACCTCTCACATGCAAAGCGAGCGCTCTACCAACTGAGCTAATTCCCCTTTGGACTAATTGCATATTAAATGTGATAGAAACCTACTATAGAAATCTTAACTAGAAAACCTAGAAACAAAAGTAGCTGGAGAATCCGGGCATCGATCCCGGTACCTCTCACATGCAAAGCGAGCGCTCTACCAACTGAGCTAATTCCCCTTTGGACTATTTGCATATTAAAGGTGATAGAAACCTACTATAGAAATCTTAACTAGAAAACCTAGAAACAAAAGAAGCTGAGAATCCGGGCATCGATCCCGGTACCTCTCACATGCAAAGCGAGCGCTCTACCAACTGAGCTAATTCCCCTTTGGACTATTTGCATATTAAATGTGATAGAAACCTACTATTGAAATCTTAACTAGAAAACCTAGAAACAAATGAAGCTGGAGAATCCGGGCATCGATCCCGGTACCTCTCACATGCAAAGCGAGCGCTCTACCAACTGAGCTAATTCCCCTTTAGACTATTTGCATATTAAATGTGATAGAAACCTACTATTGAAATCTTAACTAGAAAACCTAGATACAAAAGAAGCTGGAGAATCCGGGCATCGATCCCGGTACCTCTCACCTGCAAAGCGAGCGCTCTACCAACTGAGCTAATTCCCCTTTGGACTATTTGCATATTAAATGTGATAGAAACCTACTATTGAAATCTTAACTAGAAAACCTAGAAACAAAAGAAGCTGGAGTATCCGGGCATCGATGCCGGTACCTCTCACATGCAAAGCGAGCGCTCTACCAACTGAGCTAATTCCCCTTTGGACTATTTGCATATTAAATGTGATAGAAACCTACTATAGAAATCTTAACTAGAAAACCTAGAAACAAAAGAAGCTGAGAATCCGGGCATCGATCCCGGTACCTCTCACATGCAAAGCGAGCGCTCTACCAACTGAGCTAATTCCCCTTTGGACTATTTGCATATTAAAGGTGATAGAAACCTACTATAGAAATCTTAACTAGAAAACCTAGAAACAAAAGAAGCTGAGAATCCGGGCATCGATCCCGGTACCTCTCACATGCAAAGCGAGCGCTCTACCAACTGAGCTAATTCCCCTTTGGACTATTTGCATATTAAATGTGATAGAAACCTACTATTGAAATCTTAACTAGAAAACCTACAAACAAATGAAGCTGGAGAATCCGGGCATCGATCCCGGTACCTCTCACATGCAAAGCGAGCGCTCTACCAACTGAGCTAATTCCCCTTTGGACTATTTGAATATTAAATGTGATAGAAACCTACTATTGAAATCTTAACTAGAAAACCTAGAAACAAAAGAAGCTGGAGAATCCGGGCATCGATCCCGGTACCTCTCACATGCAAAGCGAGCGCTCTACCAACTGAGCTAATTCCCCTTTGTTCTATTTGCATATTAAATGTGATAGAAACCTACTATTGAAATCTTAACTAGAAAACCTAGAAACAAAAGAAGCTGGAGAATCCGGGCATCGATCCCGGTACCTCTCACATGCAAAGCGAGCGCTCTACCAACTGAGCTAATTCCCCTTTGGACTATTTGCATATTAAATGTGATAGAAACCTACTATAGAAATCTTAACTAGAAAACATAGAAACAAAAGAAGCTGGAGAATCCGGGCATCGATCCCGGTACCTCTCACATGCAAAGCGAGCGCTCTACCAACTGAGCTAATTCCCCTTTGTTCTATTTGCATATTATATGTGATAGAAACCTACTATAGAAATCTTAACTAGAAAACCTAGAAACAAAAGAAGCTGAGAATCCGGGCATCGATCCCGGTACCTCTCACATGCAAAGCGAGCGCTCTACCAACTGAGCTAATTCCCCTTTGTTCTATTTGCATATTATATGTGATAGAAACCTACTATAGAAATCTTAACTAGAAAACCTAGAAACAAAAGAAGCTGGAGTATCCGGGCATCCATCCCGGTACCTCTCACATGCAAAGCGAGCGCTATACCAACTGAGCTAATTCCCCTTTGGACTATTTGCATATTAAATGTGATAGAAACCTACTATAGAAATCTTAACTAGAAAACCTAGAAACAAAAGAAGCTGGAGAATCCGGGCATCGATCCCGGTACCTCTCACATGCAAAGCGAGCCCTCTACCAACTGAGCTAATTCCCGTTTGTTCTAGTTGCATATTATATGTGATAGAAACCTACTATAGAAATCTTAACTAGAAAACCTAGAAACAAAAGTAGCTGGAGTATCCGGGCATCCATCCCGGTACCTCTCACATGCAAAGCGAGCGCTCTACCAACTGAGCTAATTCCCCTTTGTTCTATTTGCATATTATATGTGATAGAAACCTACTATAGAAATCTTAACTAGAAAACCTAGAAACAAAAGAAGCTGGAGAATCCGGGCATCGATCCCGGTACCTCTCACATGCAAAGCGAGCGCTCTACCAACTGAGCTAATTCCCCTTTGGACGATTTGCATGTGAAATGTGATAGAAACCTACTATAGAAATCTTAACTAGAAAACCTAGAAACAAAAGAAGCTGGAGAATCCGGGCATCGATCCCGGTACCTCTCACATGCAAAGCGAGCCCTCTACCAACTGAGCTAATTCCCCTTTGTTCTAGTTGCATATTATATGTGATAGAAACCTACTATAGAAATCTTAACTAGAAAACCTAGAAACAAAAGAAGCTGGAGAATCCGGGCATCGATCCCGGTACCTCTCACATGCAAAGCGAGCCCTCTACCAACTGAGCTAATTCCCCTTTGTTCTATTTGCATATTATATGTGATAGAAACCTACTATAGAAATCTTAACTAGAAAACCTAGAAACAAAAGAAGCTGAGAATCCGGGCATCGATCCCGGTACCTCTCACATGCAAAGCGAGCGCTCTACCAACTGAGCTAATTCCCCTTTGTTCTATTTGCATATTATATGTGATAGAAACCTACTATAGAAATCTTAACTAGAAAACCTAGAAACAAAAGAAGCTGGAGAATCCGGGCATCGATCCCGGTACCTCTCACATGCAAAGCGAGCGCTCTACCAACTGAGCTAATTCCCCTTTGGACTAATTGCATATTAAATGTGATAGAAACCTACTATAGAAATCTTAACTAGAAAACCTAGAAACAAAAGTAGCTGGAGTATCCGGGCATCGTTCCCGGTACCTCTCACATGCAAAGCGAGCGCTCTACCGACTGAGCTAATTCCCCTTTGGACTATTTGCATATGAAATGTGATAGAAACCTACTATAGAAATCTTAACTAGAAAACCTAGAAACAAAAGAAGCTGGAGAATCCGGGCATCGATCCCGGTACCTCTCACATGCAAAGCGAGCGCTCTACCAACTGAGCTAATTCCCCTTTGGACTAATTGCATATTAAATGTGATAGAAACCTACTATAGAAATCTTAACTAGAAAACCTAGAAACAAAAGTAGCTGGAGAATCCGGGCATCGATCCCGGTACCTCTCACATGCAAAGCGAGCGCTCTACCAACTGAGCTAATTCCCCTTTGGACTATTTGCATATTAAAGGTGATAGAAACCTACTATAGAAATCTTAACTAGAAAACCTAGAAACAAAAGAAGCTGAGAATCCGGGCATCGATCCCGGTACCTCTCACATGCAAAGCGAGCGCTCTACCAACTGAGCTAATTCCCCTTTGGACTATTTGCATATTAAATGTGATAGAAACCTACTATTGAAATCTTAACTAGAAAACCTAGAAACAAATGAAGCTGGAGAATCCGGGCATCGATCCCGGTACCTCTCACATGCAAAGCGAGCGCTCTACCAACTGAGCTAATTCCCCTTTGGACTATTTGCATATTAAATGTGATAGAAACCTACTATTGAAATCTTAACTAGAAAACCTAGAAACAAAAGAAGCTGGAGAATCCGGGCATCGATCCCGGTACCTCTCACCTGCAAAGCGAGCGCTCTACCAACTGAGCTAATTCCCCTTTGGACTATTTGCATATTAAATGTGATAGAAACCTACTATTGAAATCTTAACTAGAAAACCTAGAAACAAAAGAAGCTGGAGTATCCGGGCATCGATGCCGGTACCTCTCACATGCAAAGCGAGCGCTCTACCAACTGAGCTAATTCCCCTTTGGACTATTTGCATATTAAATGTGATAGAAACCTACTATAGAAATCTTAACTAGAAAACCTAGAAACAAAAGAAGCTGAGAATCCGGGCATCGATCCCGGTACCTCTCACATGCAAAGCGAGCGCTCTACCAACTGAGCTAATTCCCCTTTGGACTATTTGCATATTAAAGGTGATAGAAACCTACTATAGAAATCTTAACTAGAAAACCTAGAAACAAAAGAAGCTGAGAATCCGGGCATCGATCCCGGTACCTCTCACATGCAAAGCGAGCGCTCTACCAACTGAGCTAATTCCCCTTTGGACTATTTGCATATTAAATGTGATAGAAACCTACTATTGAAATCTTAACTAGAAAACCTAGAAACAAATGAAGCTGGAGAATCCGGGCATCGATCCCGGTACCTCTCACATGCAAAGCGAGCGCTCTACCAACTGAGCTAATTCCCCTTTGGACTATTTGAATATTAAATGTGATAGAAACCTACTATTGAAATCTTAACTAGAAAACCTAGAAACAAAAGAAGCTGGAGAATCCGGGCATCGATCCCGGTACCTCTCACATGCAAAGCGAGCGCTCTACCAACTGAGCTAATTCCCCTTTGTTCTATTTGCATATTAAATGTGATAGAAACCTACTATTGAAATCTTAACTAGAAAACCTAGAAACAAAAGAAGCTGGAGAATCCGGGCATCGATCCCGGTACCTCTCACATGCAAAGCGAGCGCTCTACCAACTGAGCTAATTCCCCTTTGGACTATTTGCATATTAAATGTGATAGAAACCTACTATAGAAATCTTAACTAGAAAACATAGAAACAAAAGAAGCTGGAGAATCCGGGCATCGATCCCGGTACCTCTCACATGCAAAGCGAGCGCTCTACCAACTGAGCTAATTCCCCTTTGTTCTATTTGCATATTATACGTGATAGAAACCTACTATAGAAATCTTAACTAGAAAACCTAGAAACAAAAGAAGCTGAGAATCCGGGCATCGATCCCGGTACCTCTCACATGCAAAGCGAGCGCTCTACCAACTGAGCTAATTCCCCTTTGTTCTATTTGCATATTATATGTGATAGAAACCTACTATAGAAATCTTAACTAGAAAACCTAGAAACAAAAGAAGCTGGAGAATCCGGGCATCGATCCCGGTACCTCTCACATGCAAAGCGAGCGCTCTACCAACTGAGCTAATTCCCCTTTGGACTAATTGCATATTAAATGTGATAGAAACCTACTATAGAAATCTTAACTAGAAAACCTAGAAACAAAAGTAGCTGGAGTATCCGGGCATCGTTCCCGGTACCTCTCACATGCAAAGCGAGCGCTCTACCAACTGAGCTAATTCCCCTTTGGACTATTTGCATATGAAATGTGATAGAAACCTACTATAGAAATCTTAACTAGAAAACCTAGAAACAAAAGAAGCTGGAGAATCCGGGCATCGATCCCGGTACCTCTCACATGCAAAGCGAGCGCTCTACCAACTGAGCTAATTCCCCTTTGGACTAATTGCATATTAAATGTGATAGAAACCTACTATAGAAATCTTAACTAGAAAACCTAGAAACAAAAGTAGCTGGAGAATCCGGGCATCGATCCCGGTACCTCTCACATGCAAAGCGAGCGCTCTACCAACTGAGCTAATTCCCCTTTGGACTATTTGCATATTAAAGGTGATAGAAACCTACTATAGAAATCTTAACTAGAAAACCTAGAAACAAAAGAAGCTGGAGAATCCGGGCATCGATCCCGGTACCTCTCACATGCAAAGCGAGCGCTCTACCAACTGAGCTAATTCCCCTTTGGACTATTTGCATATTAAATGTGATAGAAACCTACTATAGAAATCTTAACTAGAAAACCTAGAAACAAAAGAAGCTGGAGAATCCGGGCATCGATCCCGGTACCTCTCACATGCAAAGCGAGCGCTCTACCAACTGAGCTAGTTCCCCTTTAGACTATTTGCATATTAAATGTGATAGAAACCTACTATAGAAATCTTAACTAGAAAACCTAGAAACAAAAGAAGCTGGAGAATCCGGGCATCGATCCCGGTACCTCTCACATGCAAAGCGAGCGTTCTACCAACTGAGCTAATTCCCCTTTGGACTATTTGCATATTAAATGTGATAGAAACCTACTATAGAAATCTTAACTAGAAAACCTAGAAACAAAAGAAGCTGGAGAATCCGGGCATCGATCCCGGTACCTCTCACATGCAAAGCGAGTGCTCTACCAACTGAGTTGATTCCCCTTTAGACTATTTGCATATTATATGTGATAGAAACCTACTATAGAAATCTTAACTAGAAAACCTAGAAACAAAAGAAGCTGGAGAATCCGGGCATCGATCCCGGTACCTCTCACATGCAAAGCGAGCGCTCTACAAACTGAGATAATTCCCCTTTGGACTATTTGCATATTAAATGTGATAGAAACCTACTATAGAAATCTTAACTAGAAAACCTAGAAACAAAAGAAGCTGGAGAATCCGGGCATCGATCCCGGTACCTCTCACATGTAAAGCGAGCGCTCTACCAACTGAGCTAATTCCCCTTTGGACTATTTGCATATTAAATGTGATAGAAACCTACTATAGAAATCTTAACTAGAAAACCTAGAAACAAAAGAAGCTGGAGAATCCGGGCATCGATCACGGTACCTCTCACATGCAAAGCGAGCGCTCTACCAACTGAGCTAATTCCCCTTTGGACTATTTGCATATTAAATGTGATAGAAACCTACTATAGAAATCTTAACTAGAAAACCTAGAAACAAAAGAAGCTGGAGAATCCGGGCATCGATCCCGGTACCTCACACATGCAAAGCGAGCGCTCTACCATCTGAGCTAATTCCCCTTTGGACTATTTGCATATTAAATGTGATAGAAACCTACTATAGAAATCTTAACTAGAAAACCTAGAAACAAAAGAAGCTGAGAATCCGGGCATCGATCCCGGTACCTCTCACATGCAAAGCGAGCGCTCTACCAACTGAGCTAATTCCCCTTTGGACTATTTGCATATTAAATGTGATAGAAACCTACTATAGAAATCTTAACTAGAAAACCTAGAAACAAAAGAAGCTGAGAATCCGGGCATCGATCCCGGTACCTCTCACATGCAAAGCGAGCGCTCTACCAACTGAGCTAATTCCCCTTTGGACTATTTGCATATTAAATGTGATAGAAACCTACTATTGAAATCTTAACTAGAAAACCTAGAAACAAATGAAGCTGGAGAATCCGGGCATCGATCCCGGTACCTCTCACATGCAAAGCGAGCGCTCTACCAACTGAGCTAATTCCCCTTTGGACTATTTGCATATTAAATGTGATAGAAACCTACTATTGAAATCTTAACTAGAAAACCTAGATACAAAAGAAGCTGGAGAATCCGGGCATCGATCCCGGTACCTCTCACCTGCAAAGCGAGCGCTCTACCAACTGAGCTAATTCCCCTTTGGACTATTTGCATATTAAATGTGATAGAAACCTACTATTGAAATCTTAACTAGAAAACCTAGAAACAAAAGAAGCTGGAGTATCCGGGCATCGATGCCGGTACCTCTCACATGCAAAGCGAGCGCTCTACCAACTGAGCTAATTCCCCTTTGGACTATTTGCATATTAAATGTGATAGAAACCTACTATAGAAATCTTAACTAGAAAACCTAGAAACAAAAGAAGCTGAGAATCCGGGCATCGATCCCGGTACCTCTCACATGCAAAGCGAGCGCTCTACCAACTGAGCTAATTCCCCTTTGGACTATTTGCATATTAAAGGTGATAGAAACCTACTATAGAAATCTTAACTAGAAAACCTAGAAACAAAAGAAGCTGAGAATCCGGGCATCGATCCCGGTACCTCTCACATGCAAAGCGAGCGCTCTACCAACTGAGCTAATTCCCCTTTGGACTATTTGCATATTAAATGTGATAGAAACCTACTATTGAAATCTTAACTAGAAAACCTACAAACAAATGAAGCTGGAGAATCCGGGCATCGATCCCGGTACCTCTCACATGCAAAGCGAGCGCTCTACCAACTGAGCTAATTCCCCTTTGGACTATTTGAATATTAAATGTGATAGAAACCTACTATTGAAATCTTAACTAGAAAACCTAGAAACAAAAGAAGCTGGAGAATCCGGGCATCGATCCCGGTACCTCTCACATGCAAAGCGAGCGCTCTACCAACTGAGCTAATTCCCCTTTGTTCTATTTGCATATTAAATGTGATAGAAACCTACTATTGAAATCTTAACTAGAAAACCTAGAAACAAAAGAAGCTGGAGAATCCGGGCATCGATCCCGGTACCTCTCACATGCAAAGCGAGCGCTCTACCAACTGAGCTAATTCCCCTTTGGACTATTTGCATATTAAATGTGATAGAAACCTACTATAGAAATCTTAACTAGAAAACATAGAAACAAAAGAAGCTGGAGAATCCGGGCATCGATCCCGGTACCTCTCACATGCAAAGCGAGCGCTCTACCAACTGAGCTAATTCCCCTTTGTTCTATTTGCATATTATATGTGATAGAAACCTACTATAGAAATCTTAACTAGAAAACCTAGAAACAAAAGAAGCTGAGAATCCGGGCATCGATCCCGGTACCTCTCACATGCAAAGCGAGCGCTCTACCAACTGAGCTAATTCCCCTTTGTTCTATTTGCATATTATATGTGATAGAAACCTACTATAGAAATCTTAACTAGAAAACCTAGAAACAAAAGAAGCTGGAGTATCCGGGCATCCATCCCGGTACCTCTCACATGCAAAGCGAGCGCTATACCAACTGAGCTAATTCCCCTTTGGACTATTTGCATATTAAATGTGATAGAAACCTACTATAGAAATCTTAACTAGAAAACCTAGAAACAAAAGAAGCTGGAGAATCCGGGCATCGATCCCGGTACCTCTCACATGCAAAGCGAGCCCTCTACCAACTGAGCTAATTCCCGTTTGTTCTAGTTGCATATTATATGTGATAGAAACCTACTATAGAAATCTTAACTAGAAAACCTAGAAACAAAAGTAGCTGGAGTATCCGGGCATCCATCCCGGTACCTCTCACATGCAAAGCGAGCGCTCTACCAACTGAGCTAATTCCCCTTTGTTCTATTTGCATATTATATGTGATAGAAACCTACTATAGAAATCTTAACTAGAAAACCTAGAAACAAAAGAAGCTGGAGAATCCGGGCATCGATCCCGGTACCTCTCACATGCAAAGCGAGCGCTCTACCAACTGAGCTAATTCCCCTTTGGACGATTTGCATGTGAAATGTGATAGAAACCTACTATAGAAATCTTAACTAGAAAACCTAGAAACAAAAGAAGCTGGAGAATCCGGGCATCGATCCCGGTACCTCTCACATGCAAAGCGAGCCCTCTACCAACTGAGCTAATTCCCCTTTGTTCTAGTTGCATATTATATGTGATAGAAACCTACTATAGAAATCTTAACTAGAAAACCTAGAAACAAAAGAAGCTGGAGAATCCGGGCATCGATCCCGGTACCTCTCACATGCAAAGCGAGCCCTCTACCAACTGAGCTAATTCCCCTTTGTTCTATTTGCATATTATATGTGATAGAAACCTACTATAGAAATCTTAACTAGAAAACCTAGAAACAAAAGAAGCTGAGAATCCGGGCATCGATCCCGGTACCTCTCACATGCAAAGCGAGCGCTCTACCAACTGAGCTAATTCCCCTTTGTTCTATTTGCATATTATATGTGATAGAAACCTACTATAGAAATCTTAACTAGAAAACCTAGAAACAAAAGAAGCTGGAGAATCCGGGCATCGATCCCGGTACCTCTCACATGCAAAGCGAGCGCTCTACCAACTGAGCTAATTCCCCTTTGGACTAATTGCATATTAAATGTGATAGAAACCTACTATAGAAATCTTAACTAGAAAACCTAGAAACAAAAGTAGCTGGAGTATCCGGGCATCGTTCCCGGTACCTCTCACATGCAAAGCGAGCGCTCTACCGACTGAGCTAATTCCCCTTTGGACTATTTGCATATGAAATGTGATAGAAACCTACTATAGAAATCTTAACTAGAAAACCTAGAAACAAAAGAAGCTGGAGAATCCGGGCATCGATCCCGGTACCTCTCACATGCAAAGCGAGCGCTCTACCAACTGAGCTAATTCCCCTTTGGACTAATTGCATATTAAATGTGATAGAAACCTACTATAGAAATCTTAACTAGAAAACCTAGAAACAAAAGTAGCTGGAGAATCCGGGCATCGATCCCGGTACCTCTCACATGCAAAGCGAGCGCTCTACCAACTGAGCTAATTCCCCTTTGGACTATTTGCATATTAAAGGTGATAGAAACCTACTATAGAAATCTTAACTAGAAAACCTAGAAACAAAAGAAGCTGAGAATCCGGGCATCGATCCCGGTACCTCTCACATGCAAAGCGAGCGCTCTACCAACTGAGCTAATTCCCCTTTGGACTATTTGCATATTAAATGTGATAGAAACCTACTATTGAAATCTTAACTAGAAAACCTAGAAACAAATGAAGCTGGAGAATCCGGGCATCGATCCCGGTACCTCTCACATGCAAAGCGAGCGCTCTACCAACTGAGCTAATTCCCCTTTGGACTATTTGCATATTAAATGTGATAGAAACCTACTATTGAAATCTTAACTAGAAAACCTAGAAACAAAAGAAGCTGGAGAATCCGGGCATCGATCCCGGTACCTCTCACCTGCAAAGCGAGCGCTCTACCAACTGAGCTAATTCCCCTTTGGACTATTTGCATATTAAATGTGATAGAAACCTACTATTGAAATCTTAACTAGAAAACCTAGAAACAAAAGAAGCTGGAGTATCCGGGCATCGATGCCGGTACCTCTCACATGCAAAGCGAGCGCTCTACCAACTGAGCTAATTCCCCTTTGGACTATTTGCATATTAAATGTGATAGAAACCTACTATAGAAATCTTAACTAGAAAACCTAGAAACAAAAGAAGCTGAGAATCCGGGCATCGATCCCGGTACCTCTCACATGCAAAGCGAGCGCTCTACCAACTGAGCTAATTCCCCTTTGGACTATTTGCATATTAAAGGTGATAGAAACCTACTATAGAAATCTTAACTAGAAAACCTAGAAACAAAAGAAGCTGAGAATCCGGGCATCGATCCCGGTACCTCTCACATGCAAAGCGAGCGCTCTACCAACTGAGCTAATTCCCCTTTGGACTATTTGCATATTAAATGTGATAGAAACCTACTATTGAAATCTTAACTAGAAAACCTAGAAACAAATGAAGCTGGAGAATCCGGGCATCGATCCCGGTACCTCTCACATGCAAAGCGAGCGCTCTACCAACTGAGCTAATTCCCCTTTGGACTATTTGAATATTAAATGTGATAGAAACCTACTATTGAAATCTTAACTAGAAAACCTAGAAACAAAAGAAGCTGGAGAATCCGGGCATCGATCCCGGTACCTCTCACATGCAAAGCGAGCGCTCTACCAACTGAGCTAATTCCCCTTTGTTCTATTTGCATATTAAATGTGATAGAAACCTACTATTGAAATCTTAACTAGAAAACCTAGAAACAAAAGAAGCTGGAGAATCCGGGCATCGATCCCGGTACCTCTCACATGCAAAGCGAGCGCTCTACCAACTGAGCTAATTCCCCTTTGGACTATTTGCATATTAAATGTGATAGAAACCTACTATAGAAATCTTAACTAGAAAACATAGAAACAAAAGAAGCTGGAGAATCCGGGCATCGATCCCGGTACCTCTCACATGCAAAGCGAGCGCTCTACCAACTGAGCTAATTCCCCTTTGTTCTATTTGCATATTATATGTGATAGAAACCTACTATAGAAATCTTAACTAGAAAACCTAGAAACAAAAGAAGCTGAGAATCCGGGCATCGATCCCGGTACCTCTCACATGCAAAGCGAGCGCTCTACCAACTGAGCTAATTCCCCTTTGTTCTATTTGCATATTATATGTGATAGAAACCTACTATAGAAATCTTAACTAGAAAACCTAGAAACAAAAGAAGCTGGAGAATCCGGGCATCGATCCCGGTACCTCTCACATGCAAAGCGAGCGCTCTACCAACTGAGCTAATTCCCCTTTGGACTAATTGCATATTAAATGTGATAGAAACCTACTATAGAAATCTTAACTAGAAAACCTAGAAACAAAAGTAGCTGGAGTATCCGGGCATCGTTCCCGGTACCTCTCACATGCAAAGCGAGCGCTCTACCAACTGAGCTAATTCCCCTTTGGACTATTTGCATATGAAATGTGATAGAAACCTACTATAGAAATCTTAACTAGAAAACCTAGAAACAAAAGAAGCTGGAGAATCCGGGCATCGATCCCGGTACCTCTCACATGCAAAGCGAGCGCTCTACCAACTGAGCTAATTCCCCTTTGGACTAATTGCATATTAAATGTGATAGAAACCTACTATAGAAATCTTAACTAGAAAACCTAGAAACAAAAGTAGCTGGAGAATCCGGGCATCGATCCCGGTACCTCTCACATGCAAAGCGAGCGCTCTACCAACTGAGCTAATTCCCCTTTGGACTATTTGCATATTAAAGGTGATAGAAACCTACTATAGAAATCTTAACTAGAAAACCTAGAAACAAAAGAAGCTGGAGAATCCGGGCATCGATCCCGGTACCTCTCACATGCAAAGCGAGCGCTCTACCAACTGAGCTAATTCCCCTTTGGACTATTTGCATATTAAATGTGATAGAAACCTACTATAGAAATCTTAACTAGAAAACCTAGAAACAAAAGAAGCTGGAGAATCCGGGCATCGATCCCGGTACCTCTCACATGCAAAGCGAGCGCTCTACCAACTGAGCTAGTTCCCCTTTAGACTATTTGCATATTAAATGTGATAGAAACCTACTATAGAAATCTTAACTAGAAAACCTAGAAACAAAAGAAGCTGGAGAATCCGGGCATCGATCCCGGTACCTCTCACATGCAAAGCGAGCGTTCTACCAACTGAGCTAATTCCCCTTTGGACTATTTGCATATTAAATGTGATAGAAACCTACTATAGAAATCTTAACTAGAAAACCTAGAAACAAAAGAAGCTGGAGAATCCGGGCATCGATCCCGGTACCTCTCACATGCAAAGCGAGTGCTCTACCAACTGAGTTGATTCCCCTTTAGACTATTTGCATATTATATGTGATAGAAACCTACTATAGAAATCTTAACTAGAAAACCTAGAAACAAAAGAAGCTGGAGAATCCGGGCATCGATCCCGGTACCTCTCACATGCAAAGCGAGCGCTCTACAAACTGAGATAATTCCCCTTTGGACTATTTGCATATTAAATGTGATAGAAACCTACTATAGAAATCTTAACTAGAAAACCTAGAAACAAAAGAAGCTGGAGAATCCGGGCATCGATCCCGGTACCTCTCACATGTAAAGCGAGCGCTCTACCAACTGAGCTAATTCCCCTTTGGACTATTTGCATATTAAATGTGATAGAAACCTACTATAGAAATCTTAACTAGAAAACCTAGAAACAAAAGAAGCTGGAGAATCCGGGCATCGATCACGGTACCTCTCACATGCAAAGCGAGCGCTCTACCAACTGAGCTAATTCCCCTTTGGACTATTTGCATATTAAATGTGATAGAAACCTACTATAGAAATCTTAACTAGAAAACCTAGAAACAAAAGAAGCTGGAGAATCCGGGCATCGATCCCGGTACCTCACACATGCAAAGCGAGCGCTCTACCATCTGAGCTAATTCCCCTTTGGACTATTTGCATATTAAATGTGATAGAAACCTACTATAGAAATCTTAACTAGAAAACCTAGAAACAAAAGAAGCTGAGAATCCGGGCATCGATCCCGGTACCTCTCACATGCAAAGCGAGCGCTCTACCAACTGAGCTAATTCCCCTTTGGACTATTTGCATATTAAATGTGATAGAAACCTACTATAGAAATCTTAACTAGAAAACCTAGAAACAAAAGAAGCTGGAGAATCCGGGCATCGATCCCGGTACCTCTCACATGCAAAGCGAGCGCTCTACCAACTGAGCTAATTCCCCTTTAGACTAATTGCATATTAAATGTGATAGAAACCTACTATAGAAATCTTAACTAGAAAACCTAGAAACAAAAGAAGCTGGAGAATCCGGGCATCGATCCCGGTACCTCTCACATGCAAAGCGAGCGCTCTACCAACTGAGCTAATTCCCCTTTGGACTATTTGCATATTAAATGTGATAGAAACCTACTATAGAAATCTTAACTAGAAAACCTAGAAACAAAAGAAGCTGGAGAATCCGGGCATCGATCCCGGTACCTCTCACATGAAAAGCGAGCGCTCTACCAACTGAGCTAATTCCCCTTTGGACTATTTGAATATTAAATGTGATAGAAACCTACTATAGAAATCTTAACTAGAAAACCTAGAAACAAAAGAAGCTGGAGAATCCGGGCATCGATCCCGGTACCTCTCACATGCAAAGCGAGCGCTCTACCAACTGAGCTAATTCCCCTTTGGACTATTTGCATATTAAATGTGATAGAAACCTACTATAGAAATCTTAACTAGAAAACCTAGAAACAAAAGAAGCTGGAGAATCCGGGCATCGATCCCGGTACCTCTCACATGCAAAGCGAGCGCTCTACCAACTGAGCTAATTCCCCTTTGTTCTATTTGCATATTAAATGTGATAGAAACCTACTATAGAAATCTTAACTAGAAAACCTAGAAACAAAAGAAGCTGGAGAATCCGGGCATCGATCCCGGTACCTCTCACATGCAAAGCGAGCGCTCTACCAACTGAGCTAATTCCCCTTTGGACTATTTGCATATTAAATGTGATAGAAACCTACTATAGAAATCTTAACTAGAAAACCTAGAAACAAAAGAAGCTGGAGAATCCGGGCATCGATCCCGGTACCTCTCACATGCAAAGCGAGCGCTCTACCAACTGAGCTAATTCCCCTTTGTTCTATTTGCATATTATATGTGATAGAAACCTACTATAGAAATCTTAACTAGAAAACCTAGAAACAAAAGAAGCTGGAGAATCCGGGCATCGATCCCGGTACCTCTCACATGCAAAGCGAGCGCTCTACCAACTGAGCTAATTCCCCTTTGGACTATTTGCATATTAAATGTGATAGAAACCTACTATAGAAATCTTAACTAGAAAACCTAGAAACAAAAGAAGCTGGAGAATCCGGGCATCGATCCCGGTACCTCTCACATGCAAAGCGAGCGCTCTACCAACTGAGCTAATTCCCCTTTGGACTATTTGCATATTAAATGTGATAGAAACCTACTATAGAAATCTTAACTAGAAAACCTAGAAACAAAAGAAGCTGGGGAATCCGGGCATCGATCCCGGTACCTCTCACATGCAAAGCGAGCGCTCTACCAACTGAGCTAATTCCCCTTTGGACTATTTGCATATTAAATGTGATAGAAACCTACTATAGAAATCTTAACTAGAAAACCTAGAAACAAAAGAAGCTGGAGAATCCGGGCATCGATCCCGGTACCTCTCACATGCAAAGCGAGCGCTCTACCAACTGAGCTAATTCCCCTTTGGACTATTTGCATATTAAATGTGATAGAAACCTACTATAGAAATCTTAACTAGAAAACCTAGAAACAAAAGAAGCTGGAGAATCCGGGCATCGATCCCGGTACCTCTCACATGCAAAGCGAGCGCTCTACCAACTGAGTTAATTCCCTTTAGGACTATTTGCATATTAAATGTGATAGAAACCTACTATAGAAATCTTAACTAGAAAACCTAGAAACAAAAGAAGCTGGAGAATCCGGGCATCGATCCCGGTATCTCTCACATGCAAAGCGAGCGCTCTACCAACTGAGCTAATTCCCCTTTGGACTATTTGCATATTAAATGTGATAGAAACCTACTATAGAAATCTTAACTAGAAAACCTAGAAACAAAAGAAGCTGGAGAATCCGGGCATCGATCCCGGTACCTCTCACATGCAAAGCGAGCGCTCTACCAACTGAGCTAATTCCCCTTTGGACTATTTGCATATTAAATGTGATAGAAACCTACTATAGAAATCTTAACTAGAAAACCTAGAAACAAAAGAAGCTGGAGAATCCGGGCATCGATCCCGGTACCTCTCACATGCAAAGCGAGCGCTCTACCAACTGAGCTAATTCCCCTTTGGACTATTTGCAAATTAAATGTGATAGAAACCTACTATAGAAATCTTAACTAGAAAACCTAGAAACAAAAGAAGCTGGAGAATCCGGGCATCGATCCCGGTACCTCTCACATGCAAAGCGAGCGCTCTACCAACTGAGCTAATTCCCCTTTGGACTATTTGCATATTAAATGTGATAGAAACCTACTATAGAAATCTTAACTAGAAAACCTAGAAACAAAAGAAGCGGGAGAATCCGGGCATCGATCCCGGTACCTCTCACATGCAAAGCGAGCGCTCTACCAACTGAGCTAATTCCCCTTTGGACTATTTGCATATTAAATGTGATAGAAACCTACTATAGAAATCTTAACTAGAAAACCTAGAAACAAAAGAAGCTGGAGAATCCGGGCATCGATCCCGGTACCTCTCACATGCAAAGTGAGCGCTCTACCAACTGAGCTAATTCCCCTTTGGACTATTTGCATATTAAATGTGATAGAAACCTACTATAGAAATCTTAACTAGAAAACCTAGAAACAAAAGAAGCTGGAGAATCCGGGCATCGATCCCGGTACCTCTCACATGCAAAGCGAGCGCTCTACCAACTGAGCTAATTCCCCTTTGGACTATTTGCATATTAAATGTGATAGAAACCTACTATAGAAATCTTAACTAGAAAACCTAGAAACAAAAGAAGCTGGAGAATCCGGGCATCGATCCCGGTACCTCTCACATGCAAAGCGAGCGCTCTACCAACTGAGCTAATTCCCCTTTGGACTATTTGCATATTAAATGTGATAGAAACCTACTATAGAAATCTTAACTAGAAAACCTAGAAACAAAAGAAGCTGGAGAATCCGGGCATCGATCCCGGTACCTCTCACATGCAAAGCGAGCGCTCTACCAACTGAGCTAATTCCCCTTTGGACTATTTGCATATTAAATGTGATAGAAACCTACTATAGAAATCTTAACTAGAAAACCTAGAAACAAAAGAAGCTGGAGAATCCGGGCATCGATCCCGGTACCTCTCACATGCAAAGCGAGCGCTCTACCAACTGAGCTAATTCCCCTTTGGACTATTTGCATATTAAATGTGATAGAAACCTACTATAGAAATCTTAACTAGAAAACCTAGAAACAAAAGAAGCTGGAGAATCCGGGCATCGATCCCGGTACCTCTCACATGCAAAGCGAGCGCTCTACCAACTGAGCTAATTCCCCTTTGGACTATTTGCATATTAAATGTGATAGAAACCTACTATAGAAATCTTAACTAGAAAACCTAGAAACAAAAGAAGCTGGAGAATCCGGGCATCGATCCCGGTACCTCTCACATGCAAAGCGAGCGCTCTACCAACTGAGCTAATTCCCCTTTGGACTATTTGCATATTAAATGTGATAGAAACCTACTATAGAAATCTTAACTAGAAAACCTAGAAACAAAAGAAGCTGGAGAATCCGGGCATCGATCCCGGTACCTCTCACATGCAAAGCGAGCGCTCTACCAACTGAGCTAATTCCCCTTTGGACTATTTGCATATTAAATGTGATAGAAACCTACTATAGAAATCTTAACTAGAAAACCTAGAAACAAAAGATGCTGGAGATCCGGGCATCGATCCCGGTACCTCTCACATGCAAAGCGAGCCATCTACCAACTGAGATAATTCCCCTTTGTTCTATTTGCATATTATATGTGATAGAAACCTACTATAGAAATCTTAACTAGAAAACCTAGAAACAAAATAAGCTGGAGAATCCGGGCATCGATCCCGGTACCTCTCACATGCGAAGCGAGCGCTCTACCAACTGAGCTAATTCCCCTTTGGACTATTTGCATATTAAATGTGATAGAAACCTACTATAGAAATCTTAACATGAAAACCTAGAAACAAAAGATGCTGGAGAATCCGGGCATCGATCCCGGTACCTCTCACATGCAAAGCGAGCGCTCTACCAACTGAGCTAATTCCCCTTTGTTCTATTTGCATACTAAATGTGATAGAAACCTACTATAGAAATCTTAAGTAGAAAACCTAGAAACAAAAGAAGCTGGAGAATCCGGGCATCGATCCCGGTACCTCTCACATGCAAAGCGAGCGCTCTACCAACTGAGCTAATTCCCCTTTGGACTATTTGCATATTAAATGTGATAGAAACCTACTATAGAAATCTTAACTAGAAAACCCAGAAACAAAAGAAGCTGGAGAATCCGGGCATCGATCCCAGTACCTCTCACATGCAAAGCGAGCGCTCTACCAACTGAGCTAATTCCCCTTTGGACTATTTGCATATTAAATGTGATTGAAACCTACTATAGAAATCTTAACTAGAAAACCTAGAAACAAAAGAAGCTGGAGAATCCGGGCATCGATCCCGGTACCTCTCACATGCAAAGCGAGCGCTCTACCAACTGAGCTAATTCCCCTTTGTTCTATTTGCATACTAAATGTGATAGACACCTACTATAGAAATCTTAACTAGAAAACCTAGAAACAAAAGAAGCTGGAGAATCCGGGCATCGATCCCGGTACCTCTAACATGCAAAGCGAGCGCTCTACCAACTGAGCTAATTCCCCTTTGTTCTATTTGCATATTATATGTGATAGAAACCTACTATAGAAATCTTAACTAGAAAACCTAGAAACAAAAGAAGCTGGAGAATCCGGGCATCGATCCCGGTACCTCTCACATGCAAAGCGAGCGCTCTACCAACTGAGCTAATTCCCCTTTGGACTATTTGCATATTAAATGTGATAGAAACCTACTATAGAAATCTTAACTAGAAAACCTAGAAACAAAAGATGCTGGAGATCCGGGCATCGATCCCGGTACCTCTCACATGCAAAGCGAGCCATCTACCAACTGAGATAATTCCCCTTTGTTCTATTTGCATATTATATGTGATAGAAACCTACTATAGAAATCTTAACTAGAAAACCTAGAAACAAAATAAGCTGGAGAATCCGGGCATCGATCCCGGTACCTCTCACATGCGAAGCGAGCGCTCTACCAACTGAGCTAATTCCCCTTTGGACTATTTGCATATTAAATGTGATAGAAACCTACTATAGAAATCTTAACTAGAAAACCTAGAAACAAAAGAAGCTGGAGAATCCGGGCATCGATCCCGGTACCTCTCACATGCAAAGCGAGCGCTCTACCAACTGAGCTAATTCCCCTTTGTTCTATTTGCATATTAAATGTGATAGAAACCTACTATAGAAATCTTAACTAGAAAACCGAGAAACAAAGGAAGCTGGAGAATCCGGGCATCGATCCCGGTACCTCTCACATGCAAAGCGAGCGCTCTACCAACTGAGCTAATTCCCCTTTGGACCATTTGCATATTAAATGTGATAGAAACCTACTATAGAAATCTTAACTAGAAAACCTAGAATTAAAAGAAGCTGGAGAATCCGGGCATCGATCCCGGTACCTCTCACATGCAAAGCGAGCGCTCTACCAACTGAGCTAATTCCCCTTTGTTCTATTTGCATATTAAATGTGATAGATACCTACTATAGAAATCTTAACTAGAAAACCTAGAAACAAAAGAAGCTGGAGAATCCGGGCATCGATCCCGGTACCTCTCACATGCAAAGCGAGCGCTCTACCAACTGAGCTAATTCCCCTTTGGACTATTTGCATATTAAATGTGATAGAAACCTACTATAGAAATCTTAACTAGAAAACCTAGAAAAAAAAGATGCTGGAGAATCCGGGCATCGATCCCAGTACCTCTCACATGCAAAGCGAGCGCTCTACCAACTGAGCTAATTCCCCTTTGGACTATTTGCATATTAAATGTGATTGAAACCTACTATAGAAATCTTAACTAGAAAACCTAGAAACAAAAGAAGCTGGAGAATCCGGGCATCGATCCCGGTACCTCTCACATGCAAAGCGAGCGCTCTACCAACTGAGCTAATTCCCCTTAGGACTATATGCAAATTAAATTTGATAGAAACCTACTATAGAAATCTTAACTAGAAAACCTAGAAACAAAAGAAGCTGGAGAATCCGGGCATCGATCCCGGTACCTCTAACATGCAAAGCGAGCGCTCTACCAACTGAGCTAATTCCCCTTTGTTCTATTTGCATATTATATGTGATAGAAACCTACTATAGAAATCTTAACTAGAAAACCTAGAAACAAAAGAAGCTGGAGAATCCGGGCATCGATCCCGGTACCTCTCACATGCAAAGCGAGCGCTCTACCAACTGAGCTAATTCCCCTTTGGACTATTTGCATATTAAATGTGATAGAAACCTACTATAGAAATCTTAACTAGAAAACCTAGAAACAAAAGATGCTGGAGATCCGGGCATCGATCCCGGTACCTCTCACATGCAAAGCGAGCCATCTACCAACTGAGATAATTCCCCTTTGTTCTATTTGCATATTATATGTGATAGAAACCTACTATAGAAATCTTAACTAGAAAACCTAGAAACAAAATAAGCTGGAGAATCCGGGGATCGATCCCGGTACCTCTCACATGCGAAGCGAGCGCTCTACCATCTGAGCTAATTCCCCTTTGGACTATTTGCATATTAAATGTGATAGAAACCTACTATAGAAATCTTAACATGAAAACCTAGAAACAAAAGAAGCTGGAGAATCCGGGCATCGATCCCGGTACCTCTCACATGCAAAGCGAGCGCTCTACCAACTGAGCTAATTCCCCTTTGTTCTATTTGCATATTATATGTGATAGAAACCTACTATAGAAATCTTAACTAGAAAACCTAGAAACAAAAGAAGCTGGAGAATCCGGGCATCGATCCCGGTACCTCTCACATGCAAAGCGAGCGCTCTACCAACTGAGCTAATTCCCCTTTGTTCTATTTGCATATTAAATGTGATAGAAACCTACTATAGAAATCTTAACTAGAAAACCGAGAAACAAAGGAAGCTGGAGAATCCGGGCATCGATCCCGGAACCTCTCACATGCAAAGCGAGCGCTCTACCAACTGAGCTAATTCCCCTTTGGACCATTTGCATATTAAATGTGATAGAAACCTACTATAGAAATCTTAACTAGAAAACCTAGAATTAAAAGAAGCTGGAGAATCCGGGCATCGATCCCGGTACCTCTCACATGCAAAGCGAGCGCTCTACCAACTGAGCTAATTCCCCTTTGTTCTATTTGCATATTAAATGTGATAGAAACCTACTATAGAAATCTTAACTAGAAAACCTAGAAACAAAAGAAGCTGGAGAATCCGGGCATCGATCCCGGTACCTCTCACATGCAAAGCGAGCGCTCTACCAACTGAGCTAATTCCCCTTTGGACTATTTGCATATTAAATGTGATAGAAACCTACTATAGAAATCTTAACTAAAAAACCTAGAAACAAAAGAAGCTGGAGAATCCGGCCATCGATCCCGGTACCTCTCACATGCAAAGCGAGCGCTCTACCAACTGAGCTAATTCCCCTTTGTTCTATTTGCATATTAAATGTGATAGAAACCTACTATAGAAATCTTAACTAGAAAACCTAGAAACAAAAGAAGCTGGAGAATCCGGGCATCGATCCCGGTACCTCTCACATGCAAAGCGAGCGCTCTACCAACTGAGCTAATTCCCCTTTGTTCTATCTGCATATTAAATGTGATAGAAACCTACTATAGAAATCTTAACATGAAAACCTAGAAACAAAAGAAGCTGGAGAATCCGGGCATCGCTCCCGGTACCTCTCACATGCAAAGCGAGCGCTCTACCAACTGAGCTAATTCCCCTTTGGACTATTTGCATATTAAATGTGATAGAAACCTACTATAGAAATCTTAACTAGAAAACCTAGAAACAAAAGATGCTGGAGATCCGGGCATCGATCCCGGTACCTCTCACATGCAAAGCGAGCCATCTACCAACTGAGATAATTCCCCTTTGTTCTATTTGCATATTATATGTGATAGAAACCTACTATAGAAATCTTAACTAGAAAACCTAGAAACAAAATAAGCTGGAGAATCCGGGCATCGATCCCGGTACCTCTCACATGCGAAGCGAGCGCTCTACCAACTGAGCTAATTCCCCTTTGGACTATTTGCATATTAAATGTGATAGAAACCTACTATAGAAATCTTAACATGAAAACCTAGAAACTAAAGATGCTGGAGAATCCGGGCATCGATCCCGGTACCTCTCACATGCAAAGCGAGCGCTCTACCAACTGAGCTAATTCCCCTTTGTTCTATTTGCATATTATATGTGATAGAAACCTACTATAGAAATCTTAACTAGAAAACCTAGAAACAAAAGAAGCTGGAGAATCCGGGCATCGATCCCGGTACCTCTCACATGCAAAGCGAGCGCTCTACCAACTGAGCTAATTCCCCTTTGTTCTATTTGCATATTAAATGTGATAGAAACCTACTATAGAAATCTTAACTAGAAAACCGAGAAACAAAGGAAGCTGGAGAATCCGGGCATCGATCGCGGTACCTCTCACATGCAAAGCGAGCGCTCTACCAACTGAGCTAATTCCCCTTTGGACCATTTGCATATTAAATGTGATAGAAACCTACTATAGAAATCTTAAATAGAAAACCTAGAATTAAAAGAAGCTGGAGAATCCGGGCATCGATCCCGGTACCTCTCACATGCAAAGCGAGCGCTCTACAAACTGAGCTAATTCCCCTTTGTTCTATTTGCATATTATATGTGATAGAAACCTACTATAGAAATCTTAACTAGAAAACCTAGAAACAAAAGAAGCTGGAGAATCCGGGCATCGATCCCGGTACTTCTCACATGCAAAGCGAGCGCTCTACCAACTGAGCTAATTCCCTTTGGACTATATGCATATTATATGTGATCGAAACCTATTATAGAAATCTTAACTAGAAAACCTAGAAACAAAAGAAGCTGGAGAATCCGGGCATCGATCCCGGTACCTCTCACATGCAAAGCGAGCGCTCTACCAACTGAGCCAATTCCCCTTTGGACTATTTGCATATTAAATGTCATAGGAACCTACTATAGAAATCTTAACTAGAAAACCTAGAAACAAAAGAAGCTGGAGAATCCGGGCATCGATCCCGGTACCTCTCACATGCAAAGCGAGCGCTCTACCAACTGAGCTTATTCCCCTTTGGACTATTTGCATATTAAATGTGATAGAAACCTACTATAGAAATCTTAACTAGAAAACCTAGAAACAAAAGAAGCTGGAGAATCCGGGCATCGATCCCGGTACCTCTCACATGCAAAGCGAGCGCTCTACCAACTGAGCTAATTCCCCTTTGGACCATTTGCATATTAAATGTGATAGAAACCTACTATAGAAATCTTAACTAGAAAACCTAGAAACAAAAGAAGCTGGAGAATCCGGGCATCGATCCCGGTACCTCTCACATGCAAAGCGTGCGCTCTACCAACTGAGCTAATTCCCCTTTGTTCTATTTGCATATTATATGTGATAGAAACCTACTATAGAAATCTTAACTAGAAAACCTAGAAACAAAAGAAGCTGGAGAATCTGGGCATCGATCCCGGTACCTCTCACATGCAAAGCGAGCGCTCTACCAACTGAGCAAATTCTCCTTTGGACTATTTGCATATTAAATGTGATAGAAACCTACTATAGAAATCTTAACTAGAAAACCTAGAAACAAAAGAAGCTGGAGAATCCGGGCATCGATCCCGGTACCTCTTACATGCAAAGCGAGCGCTCTACCAACTGAGCTAATTCCCCTTTGGACCATTTGCATATTAAATGTGATAGAAACCTACTATAGAAATCTTAACTAGAAAACCTAGAAACAAAAGAAGCTGGAGAATCCGGGCATCGATCCCGGTACCTCTCACATGCAAAGCGAGCGCTCTACAAACTGAGCAAATTCCCCTTTGTTCTATTTGCATATTATATGTGATAGAAACCTACTATAGAAATCTTAACTAGAAAACCTAGAAACAAAAGAAGCTGGAGAATCCGGGCATCGATCCCGGTACCTCTCACATGCAAAGCGAGCGCTCTACCAACTGAGCTAATTCCCATTTGGACTATATGCATATTATATGTGATAGAAACCTATTATAGAAATCTTAACTAGAAAACCTAGAAACAAAATAAGCTGGAGAATCCGGGCATCGATCCCGGTATCTCTCACATGCAAAGCGAGCGCTCTACCAACTGAGCTAATTCCCCTTTGGACTATTTGCATATTAAATGTGATAGAAACCTACTATAGAAATCTTAACTAGAAAACCTAGAAACAAAAGAAGCTGGAGAATCCGGGCATCGATCCCGGTACCTCTCACATGCAAAGCGAGCGCTCTACCAACTGAGCTAATTCCCCTTTGGACTATTTGCATATTAAATGTGATAGAAACCTACTATAGAAATCTTAACTAGAAAACCTAGAAACAAAAGAAGCTGGAGAATCCGGGCATCGATCCCGGTACCTCTCACATGCAAAGCGAGCGCTCTACCAACTGAGCTAATTCCCCTTTGGACCATTTGCATATTAAATGTGATAGAAACCTACTATAGAAATCTTAACTAGAAAACCTAGAAACAAAAGAAGCTGGAGAATCCGGGCATCGATCCCGGTACCTCTCACATGCAAAGCGTGCGCTCTACCAACTGAGCTAATTCCCCTTTGTTCTATTTGCATATTATATGTGATAGAAACCTACTATTGAAATCTTAACTAGAAAACCTAGAAACAAAAGAAGCTGGAGAATCCGGGCATCGATCCCGGTACCTCTCGCATGCAAAGCGAGCGCTCTACCAACTGAGCTAATTCTCCTTTGGACTATTTGATATTAAATGTGATAGAAACCTACTATAGAAATCTTAACTAGAAAACCTAGAAACAAAAGAAGCTGGAGCATCCGGGCATCGATCCCGGTACCTCTCACATGCAAAGCGAGCCATCTACCAACTGAGATAATTCCCCTTTGTTCTATTTGCATATTATATGTGATAGAAACCTACTATAGAAATCTTAACTAGAAAACCGAGAAACAAAGGAAGCTGGAGAATCCGGGCATCGATCCCGGTACCTCTCACATGCAAAGCGAGCGCTCTACCAACTGAGCTAATTCCCCTTTGGACCATTTGCATATTAAATGTGATAGAAACCTACTATAGAAATCTTAACTAGAAAACCTAGAATTAAAAGAAGCTGGAGAATCCGGGCATCGATCCCGGTACCTCTCACATGCAAAGCGAGCGCTCTACAAACTGAGCTAATTCCCCTTTGTTCTATTTGCATATTATATGTGATAGAAACCTACTATAGAAATCTTAACTAGAAAACCTAGAAACAAAAGAAGCTGGAAAATCCGGGCATCGATCCCGGTACTTCTCACATGCAAAGCGAGCGCTCTACCAACTGAGCTAATTCCCCTTTGGACTATATGCATATTATATGTGATAGAAACCTATTATAGAAATCTTAACTAGAAAACCTAGAAACAAAAGAAGCTGGAGAATCCGGGCATCGATCCCGGTACCTCTCACATGCAAAGCGAGCGCTCTACCAACTGAGCCAATTCCCCTTTGGACTATTTGCATATTAAATGTGATAGGAACCTACTATAGAAATCTTAACTAGAAAACCTAGAAACAAAAGAAGCTGGAGAATCCGGGCATCGATCCCGGTACCTCTCACATGCAAAGCGAGCGCTCTACCAACTGAGCTAATTCCCCTTTGGACTATTTGCATATTAAATGTGATAGAAACCTACTATAGAAATCTTAACTAGAAAACCTAGAAACAAAAGAAGCTGGAGAATCCGGGCATCGATCCCGGTACCTCTCACATGCGAAGCGAGCGCTCTACCAACTGAGCTAATTCCCCTTTGGACCATTTGCATATTAAATGTGATAGAAACCTACTATAGAAATCTTAACATGAAAACCTAGAAACTAAAGATGCTGGAGAATCCGGGCATCGATCCCGGTACCTCTCACATGCAAAGCGAGCGCTCTACCAACTGAGCTAATTCCCCTTTGTTCTATTTGCATATTATATGTGATAGAAACCTACTATAGAAATCTTAACTAGAAAACCTAGAAACAAAAGAAGCTGGAGAATCCGGGCATCGATCCCGGTACCTCTCACATGCAAAGCGAGCGCTCTACCAACTGAGCTAATTCCCCTTTGTTCTATTTGCATATTAAATGTGATAGAAACCTACTATAGAAATCTTAACTAGAAAACCGAGAAACAAAGGAAGCTGGAGAATCCGGGCATCGATCGCGGTACCTCTCACATGCAAAGCGAGCGCTCTACCAACTGAGCTAATTCCCCTTTGGACCATTTGCATATTAAATGTGATAGAAACCTACTATAGAAATCTTAAATAGAAAACCTAGAATTAAAAGAAGCTGGAGAATCCGGGCATCGATCCCGGTACCTCTCACATGCAAAGCGAGCGCTCTACAAACTGAGCTAATTCCCCTTTGTTCTATTTGCATATTATATGTGATAGAAACCTACTATAGAAATCTTAACTAGAAAACCTAGAAACAAAAGAAGCTGGAAAATCCGGGCATCGATCCCGGTACTTCTCACATGCAAAGCGAGCGCTCTACCAACTGAGCTAATTCCCCTTTGGACTATATGCATATTATATGTGATAGAAACCTATTATAGAAATCTTAACTAGAAAACCTAGAAACAAAAGAAGCTGGAGAATCCGGGCATCGATCCCGGTACCTCTCACATGCAAAGCGAGCGCTCTACCAACTGAGCCAATTCCCCTTTGGACTATTTGCATATTAAATGTGATAGGAACCTACTATAGAAATCTTAACTAGAAAACCTAGAAACAAAAGAAGCTGGAGAATCCGGGCATCGATCCCGGTACCTCTCACATGCAAAGCGAGCGCTCTACCAACTGAGCTAATTCCCCTTTGGACTATTTGCATATTAAATGTGATAGAAACCTACTATAGAAATCTTAACTAGAAAACCTAGAAACAAAAGAAGCTGGAGAATCCGGGCATCGATCCCGGTACCTCTCACATGCAAAGCGAGCGCTCTACCAACGGAGCTAATTCCCCTTTAGACCATTTGCATATTAAATGTGATAGAAACCTACTATAGAAATCTTAACTAGAAAACCTAGAAACAAAAGAAGCTGGAGAATCCGGGCATCGATCCCGGTACCTCTCACATGCAAAGCGTGCGCTCTACCAACTGAGCTAATTCCCCTTTGTTCTATTTGCATATTATATGTGATAGAAACCTACTATAGAAATCTTAACTAGAAAACCTAGAAACAAAAGAAGCTGGAGAATCTGGGCATCGATCCCGGTACCTCTCACATGCAAAGCGAGCGCTCTACCAACTGAGCTTATTCTCCTTTGGACTATTTGCATATTAAATGTGATAGAAACCTACTATAGAAATCTTAACTAGAAAACCTAGAAACAAAAGAAGCTGGAGAATCCGGGCATCGATCCCGGTACCTCTTACATGCAAAGCGAGCGCTCTACCAACTGAGCTAATTCCCCTTTGTTCTATTTGCATATTATATGTGATAGAAACCTACTATAGAAATCTTAACTAGAAAACCTAGAAACAAAAGAAGCTGGAGAATCCGGGCATCGATCCCGGTACCTCTCACATGCAAAGCGAGCGCTCTACAAACTGAGCTAATTCCCCTTTGGACTATATGCATATTATCTATATACTACTAAAAGTCTATGGGTCTTGTATGTTTGCAATCAGCTTTCAGCTTTCCGGTTTTCAACATCCGGTTGCGCATGCGTAAATAGCATCGTCTTCCAATCTGTTATTCCAATTCCGTTGAACTCCTTTTATTAACGAACGCATGAAATTTTTCATTCTGGAAATGTTTATATCGCTTTAAATATAAAACAATTACATTTAATTTCATCAAATAGTTTTTTTGTTTTCTCCACGGCTAAAAACATTTAATGGCAGGACTTTGTAAAGTCTGTCGCAGTTTCAAAAAAGCTCCACCCTTTTAAAAAACAAAAACAAACAAACAAAACAACAACAATCATTATTAATATCAATAGCGGCGGTGACGAAACCACCTCCCACTTTTCCTCTCACAGATTTCACCACTCCTACTCCCTCTGTTTTCGTTACGTACGCGAGACAGCCGGTTGTACCCCCTTCCTTTCTCACCTGTTCAGTGCATATTTACCTATAAGTATGGCCAACCACTTATAATTCAGTAACTATAATTAAAAAAAAAAACAATTATAATAAACAGAACGACGCATAGAAATCTATCTATATTCTTTTTTAAACAATTACATTTAATTTCATCAAATAGTTTTTTTGTTTTCTCCACAAGTGTCACGCACATACATGAATTCCATAGCTAATATAACAAACTGACCCAACGGGTCACGAGTGGTCTAGTATGTGATAGAAACCTATTATAGAAATCTTAACTAGAAAACCTAGAAACAAAAGAAGCTGGAGAATCCGGGCATCGATCCCGGTACCTCTCACATGCAAAGCGAGCGCTCTACCAACTGAGCTAATTCCCCTTTCGACTATTTGCATATTAAATGTGATAGAAACCTACTATAGAAATCTTAACTAGAAAACCTAGAAACAAAAGAAGCTGGAGAATCCGGGCATCGATCCCGGTACCTCTCACATGCAAAGCGAGCGCTCTACCGACTGAGCTAATTCCCCTTTGGGCTATTTGCATATTAAATGTGATAGAAACCTACTATAGAAATCTTAACTAGAAAACCTAGAAACAAAAGAAGCTGGAGAATCCGGGCATCGATCCCGGTACCTCTCACATGCAAAGCGAGCGCTCTACCAACTAAGCTAATTCCCCTTTGTTCTATTTGCATATTATATGTGATAGATACCTACTATAGAAATCTTAACTAGAAAACCTAGAAACAAAAGAAGCTGGAGAATCCGGGCATCGCTCCCGGTACCTCTCACATGCAAAGCGAGCGCTCTACCAACTGAGCTAATTCCCCTTTGGACTATATGCATATTATATGTGATAGAAACCTATTATAGAAATCTTAACTAGAAAACCTAGAAACAAAAGAAGCTGGAGAATCCGGGCATCGATCCCGGTACCTCTCACATGCAAAGCGAGCGTTCGACCAACTGAGCTAATTCCACTTTGTTCTATTTGCATATTAAATGTGATAGAAACCTACTATAGAAATCTTAACTAGAAAACCTAGAAACAAAAGAAGCTGGAGAATCCGGGCATCGCTCCCGGTACCTCTCACATGCAAAGCGAGCGCTCTACCAACTGAGCTAATTCCCCTTTGGACTATATGCATATTATATGTGATAGAAACCTATTATAGAAATCTTAACTAGAAAACCTAGAAACAAAAGAAGCTGGAGAATCCGGGCATCGATCCCGGTACCTCTCACATGCAAAGCGAGCGCTCTACCAACTGAGCTAATTCCCCTTTGTTCTATTTGCATATTAAATGTGATAGAAACCTACTATAGAAATCTTAACTAGAAAACCTAGAAACAAAAGAAGCTGGAGAATCCGGATATCGATCCCGGTACCTCTCACATGCAAAGCGAGCGCTCTACCAACTGAGCTAATTCCCCTTTGTTCTATTTGCATATTATATGTGATAGAAACCTACTATAGAAATCTTAACTAGAAAACCTAGAAACAAAAGAAGCTGGAGAATCCGGGCATCGATCCCGGTACCTCTCACATGCAAAGCGAGCGTTCGACCAACTGAGCTAATTCCCCTTTGTTCTATTTGCATATTAAATGTGATAGAAACCTACTATAGAAATCTTAACTAGAAAACCTAGAAACAAAAGAAGCTGGAGAATCCGGGCATCGATCCCGGTACCTCTCACATGCAAAGCGAGCGCTCTACCAACTGAGCTAATTCCCCTTTGGGCTATTTGCATATTATATGTGATAGAAACCTACTATAGAAATCTTAACTAGAAAACCTAGAAACAAAAGAAGCTGGAGAATCCGGGCATCGCTCCCGGTACCTCTCACATGCAAAGCGAGCGCTCTACCAACTGAGCTAATTCCCCTTAGGACTATATGCATATTATATGTGATAGAAACCTATTATAGAAATCTTAACTAGAAAACCTAGAAACAAAAGAAGCTGGAGAATCCGGGCATCGATCCCGGTACCTCTCACATGCAAAGCGAGCGCTCTACCAACTGAGCTAATTCCCCTTTGTTCTATTTGCATATTAAATGTGATAGAAACCTACTATAGAAATCTTAACTAGAAAACCTAGAAACAAAAGAAGCTGGAGAATCCGGGCATCGATCCCGGTACCTCTCACATGCAAAGCGAGCGCTCTACCAACTGAGCTAATTCCCCTTTGTTCTATTTGCATATTATATGTGATAGAAACCTACTATAGAAATCTTAACTAGAAAACCTAGAAACAAAAGAAGCTGGAGAATCCGGCCATCGATCCCGGTACCTCTCACATGCAAAGCGAGCGCTCTACCAACTGAGCTAATTCCCCTTTGTTCTATTTGCATATTAAATGTGATAGAAACCTACTATAGAAATCTTAACTAGAAAACCTAGAAACAAAAGAAGCTGGAGAATCCGGGCATCGATCCCGGTACCTCTCACATGCAAAGCGAGCGCTCTACCAACTGAGCTAATTCCCCTTTGTTCTATTTGCATATTAAATGTGATAGAAACCTACTATAGAAATCTTATCATGAAAACCTAGAAACAAAAGATGCTGGAGAATCCGGGCATCGATCCCGTTACCTCTCACATGCAAAGCGAGCGCTCTACCAACTGAGCTAATTCCCCTTTGTTCTATTTGCATATTATATGTGATAGAAACCTACTATAGAAATCTTAACTAGAAAACCTAGAAACAAAAGAAGCTGGAGAATCCGGGCATCGATCCCGGTACCTCTAACATGTAAAGCGAGCGCTCTACCAACTGAGCTAATTCCCCTTTGTTCTATCCGCATATTAAATGTGATAGAAACCTACTATAGAAATCTTAACTAGAAAACCTAGAAACAAAAGAAGCTGGAGAATCCGGGCATCGCTCCCGGTACCTCTCACATGCAAAGCGAGCGCTCTACCAACTGAGCTAATTCCCCTTTGGACTATATGCATATTATATGTGATAGAAATCTATTATAGAAATCTTAACTAGAAAACCTATAAACAAAAGAAGCTGGAGAATCCGGGCATCGATCCCGGTACCTCTCACATGCAAAGCGAGCGCTCTACCAACTAAGCTAATTCCCCTTTCGACTATTTGCATATTAAATGTGATAGAAACCTACTATAGAAATCTTAACTAGAAAACCTAGAAACAAAAGAAGCTAGAGAATCCGGGCATCGATCCCGGTACCTCTCACATGCAAAGCGAGCGCTCTACCGACTGAGCTAATTCCCCTTTGGGCTATTTGCATATTAAATGTGATAGAAACCTACTATAGAAATCTTAACTAGAAAACCTAGAAACAAAAGATGCTGGAGAATCCGGGCATCGATCCCGGTACCTCTCACATGCAAAGCGAGCGCTCTACCAACTGAGCTAATTCCCCTTTGTTCTATTTGCATATTATATGTGATAGAAACCTACTATAGAAATCTTAACTAGAAAACCTAGAAACAAAAGAAGCTGGAGAATCCGGGCATCGATCCCGGTACCTCTCACATGCAAAGCGAGCGCTCTACCAACTGAGCTAATTCCCCTTTGTTCTATTTGCATATTGAATGTGATAGAAACCTACTATAGAAATCTTAACTAGAAAACCTAGAAACAAAAGAAGCTGGAGAATCCGGGCATCGATCCCGGTACCTCTCACATGCAAAGCGAGCGCTCTACCAACTGAGCTAATTCCCCTTTGTTCTATTTGCATATTAAATGTGATAGAAACCTACTATAGAAATCTTAACATGAAAACCTAGAAACAAAAGATGCTGGAGAATCCGGGCATCGATCCCGGTACCTCTCACATGCAAAGCGAGCGCTCTACCAACTGAGCTAATTCCCCTTTGGACTATTTGCATATTAAATGTGATAGAAACCTACTATAGAAATCTTAACTAGAAAACCTAGAAACAAAAGAAGCTGGAGAATCCGGGCATCGATCCCGGTACCTCTCACATGCAAAGCGAGCGCTCTACCAACTGAGCTAATTCCCCTTTGTTCTATTTGCATATTAAATGTGATAGAAACCTACTATAGAAATCTTAACTAGAAAACCTAGAATTAAAAGAAGCTGGAGAATCCGGGCATCGATCCCGGTACCTCTCACATGCAAAGCGAGCGCTCTACCAACTGAGCTAATTCCCCTTTGTTCTATTTGCATATTAAATGTGATAGAAACCTACTATAGAAATCTTAACTAGAAAACCTAGAAACAAAAGAAGCTGGAGAATCCGGGCATCGATCCCGGTACCTCTCACATGCAAAGCGAGCGCTCTACCAACTGAGCTAATTCCCCTTTGTTCTATTTGCATATTATATGTGATAGAAACCTACTATAGAAATCTTAACTAGAAAACCTAGAAACAAAAGAAGCTGGAGAATCCGGGCATCGCTCCCGGTACCTCTCACATGCAAAGCGAGCGCTCTACCAACTGAGCTAATTCCCCTTTGGACTATATGCATATTATATGTGATAGAAACCTATTATAGAAATCTTAACAAGAAAACCTAGAAACAAAAGAAGCTGGAGAATCCGGGCATCGATCCCGGTACCTCTCACATGCAAAGCGAGCGCTCTACCAACTGAGCTAATTCCCCTTTGTTCTATTTGCATATTAAATGTGATAGAAACCTACTATAGAAATCTTAACTAGAAAACCTAGAAACAAAAGAAGCTGGAGAATCCGGGCATCGATCCCGGTACCTCTCACATGCAAAGCGTGCGCTCTACCAACTGAGCTAATTCCACTTTGGACTATTTGCATATTAAATGTGATAGAAACCTACTATAGAAATCTTAACTAGAAAACCTAGAAACAAAAGAAGCTGGAGAATCCGGGCATCGATCCCGGTACCTCTCACATGCAAAGCGAGCGCTCTACCAACTGAGCTAATTCCCCTTTGGACTATTTGCGTATTAAATGTGATAGAAACCTACTATAGAAATCTTAACTAGAAAACCTAGAAACAAAAGAAGCTGGAGAATCCGGGCATCGATCCCGGTACCTCTCACATGCAAAGCGAGCGCTCTACAAACTGAGCTAATTCCCCTTTGTTCTATTTGCATATTATATGTGATAGAAACCTACTATAGAAATCTTAACTAGAAAACCTAGAAACAAAAGAAGCTGGAGAATCCGGGCATCGATCCCGGTACCTCTAACATGCAAAGCGAGCGCTCTACCAACTGAGCTAATTCCCCTTTGTTCTATCTGCATATTAAATGTGATAGAAACCTACTATAGAAATCTTAACTAGAAAACCTAGAAACAAAAGAAGCTGGAGAATCCGGGCATCGATCCCGGTACCTCTCACATGCAAAGCGAGCGCTCTACCAACTGAGCTAATTCCCCTTTGTTCTATTTGCATATTAAATGTGATAGAAACCTACTATAGAAATCTTAACTAGAAAACCTAGAAACAAAAGAAGCTGGAGAATCCGGGCATCGATCCCGGTACCTCTCACATGCAAAGCGAGCGCTCTACCAACTGAGCTAATTCCCCTTTGCTCTATTTGCATATTAAATGTGATAGAAACCTACTATAGAAATCTTAACATGAAAACCTAGAAACAAAAGAAGCTGGAGAATCCGGGCATCGATCCCGGTACCTCTCACATGCAAAGCGAGCGCTCTACCAACTAAGCTAATTCCCCTTTGGACCATTTGCATATTAAATGTGATAGAAACCTACTATAGAAATCTTAACTAGAAAACCTAGAATTAAAAGAAGCTGGAGAATCCGGGCATCGATCCCGGTACCTCTCACATGCAAAGCGAGCGCTCTACCAACTGAGCTAATTCCCCTTTGTTCTACTTGCATATTAAATGTGATAGAAACCTACTATAGAAATCTTAACTAGAAAACCTAGAAACAAAAGAAGCTGGAGAATCCGGGCATCGATACCGGTACCTCTCACATGCAAAGCGAGCGCTCTACCAACTGAGCTAATTCCCCTTTGTTCTATTTGCATATTAAATGTGATAGAAACCTACTATAGAAATCTTAACTAGAAAACCTAGAAACAAAAGAAGCTGGAGAATCCGGGCATCGATCCCGGTACCTCTCACATGCAAAGCGAGCGCTCTACCAACTGAGCTAATTCCCCTTTGTTCTATTTGCATATTATATGTGATAGAAACCTACTATAGAAATCTTAACTAGAAAACCTAGAAACAAAAGAAGCTGGAGAATCCGGGCATCGATCCCGGTTCCTCTCACATGCAGAGCGAGCGCTCTACCAACTGAGCTAATTCCCCTTTGTTCTATTTGCATATTAAATGTGATAGAAACCTACTATAGAAATCTTAACTAGAAAACCTAGAAACAAAAGAAGCTGGAGAATCCGGGCATCGATCCCGGTACCTCTCACATGCAAAGCGAGCGCTCTACCAACTGAGCTAATTCCCCTTTGTTCTATTTGCATATTAAATGTGATAGAAACCTACTATAGAAATCTTAACTAGAAAACCGAGAAACAAAAGAAGCTGGAGAATCCGGGTATCGATCCCGGTACCTCTCACATGCAAAGCGAGCGCTCTACCAACTGAGCTAATTCCCCTTTGTTCTATTTGCATATTATATGTGATAGAAACCTACTATAGAAATCTTAACTAGAAAACCTAGAAACAAAAGAAGCTCGAGAATCCGGGCACCGATCCCGGTACCTCTCACATGCAAAGCGAGCGCTCTACCAACTGAGCTAATTCCCCTTTGTTCTATTTGCATATTATATGTGATAGAAACCTACTATAGAAATCTTAACTAGAAACCTAGAAACAAAAGAAGCTGGAGAATCCGGGCATCGATCCCGGTACCTCTCACATGCAAAGCGAGCGCTCTACCAACTGAGCTAATTCCCCTTTGTTCTATTTGCATATTAAATGTGATAGAAACCTACTATAGAAATCTTAACTAGAAAACCGAGAAACAAAAGAAGCTGGAGAATCCGGGCATCGATCCCGGTACCTCTCACATGCAAAGCGAGCGCTCTACCAACTGAGCTAATTCCCCTTTGGACCATTTGCATATTAAATGTGATAGAAACCTACTATAGAAATCTTAACTAGAAAACCTAGAATTAAAAGAAGCTGGAGAATCCGGGCATCGATCCCGGTACCTCTCACATGCAAAGCGAGCGCTCTACCAACTGAGCTAATTCCCCTTTGTTCTATTTGCATATTAAATGTGATAGAAACCTACTATAGAAATCTTAACTAGAAAACCTAGAAACAAAAGAAGCTGGAATCCGGGCATCGATCCCGGTACCTCTCACATGCAAAGCGAGCGCTCTACCAACTGAGCTAATTCTCCTTTGGACTATTTGCATATTAAATGTGATAGAAACCTACTATAGAAATCTTAACTAGAAAACCTAGAAACAAAAGAAGCTGGAGAATCCGGGCATCGATCCCGGTACCTCTCACATGCAAAGCGAGCGCTCTACCAACTGAGCTAATTCCCCTTTGTTCTATTTGCATATTAAATGTGATAGAAACCTACTATAGAAATCTTAACATGAAAACCTAGAAACAAAAGATGCTGGAGAATCCGGGCATCGATCCCGGTACCTCTCACATGCAAAGCGAGCGCTCTACCGACTGAGCTAATTCCCCTTTGGGCTATTTGCATATTAAATGTGATAGAAACCTACTATAGAAATCTTAACTAGAAAACCTAGAAACAAAAGATGCTGGAGAATCCGGGCATCGATCCCGGTACCTCTCACATGCAAAGCGAGCGCTCTACCAACTGAGCTAATTCCCCTTTGTTCTATTTGCATATTATATGTGATAGAAACCTACTATAGAAATCTTAACTAGAAAACCTAGAAACAAAAGAAGCTGGAGAATCCGGGCATCGATCCCGGTACCTCTCACATGCAAAGCGAGCGCTCTACCAACTGAGCTAATTCCCCTTTGTTCTATTTGCATATTAAATGTGATAGATACCTACTATAGAAATCTTAACTAGAAAACCTAGAAACAAAAGAAGCTGGAGAATCCGGGCATCGATCCCGGTACCTCTCACATGCAAAGCGAGCGCTCTACCAACTGAGCTAATTCCCCTTTGTTCTATTTGCATATTAAATGTGATAGAAACCTACTATAGAAATCTTAACATGAAAACCTAGAAACAAAAGAAGCTGGAGAATCCGGGCATCGATCCCGGTACCTCTCACATGCAAAGCGAGCGCTCTACCAACTGAGCTAATTCCCCTTTGGACCATTTGCATATTAAATGTGATAGAAACCTACTATAGAAATCTTAACTAGAAAACCTAGAATTAAAAGAAGCTGGAGAATCCGGGCATCGATCCCGGTACCTCTCACATGCAAAGCGAGCGCTCTACCAACTGAGCTAATTCCCCTTTGGACCATTTGCATATTAAATGTGATAGAAACCTACTATAGAAATCTTAACTAGAAAACCTAGAATTAAAAGAAGCTGGAGAATCCGGGCATCGATCCCGGTACCTCTCACATGCAAAGCGAGCGCTCTACCAACTGAGCTAATTCTCCTTTGTTCTATTTGCATATTAAATGTGATAGAAACCTACTATAGAAATCTTAACTAGAAAACCGAGAAACAAAAGAAGCTGGAGAATCCGGGCATCGATCCCGGTACCTCTCACATGCAAAGCGAGCGCTCTACCAACTGAGCTAATTCCCCTTTGTTCTATTTGCATATTATATGTGATAGAAACCTACTATAGAAATCTTAACTAGAAAACCTAGAAACAAAAGAAGCTCGAGAATCCGGGCACCGATCCCGGTACCTCTCACATGCAAAGCGAGCGCTCTACCAACTGAGCTAATTCCCCTTTGTTCTATTTGCATATTATATGTGATAGAAACCTACTATAGAAATCTTAACTAGAAAACCTAGAAACAAAAGAAGCTGGAGAATCCGGGCATCGATCCCGGTACCTCTCACATGCAAAGCGAGCGCTCTACCAACTGAGCTAATTCCCCTTTGTTCTATTTGCATATTAAATGTGATAGAAACCTACTATAGAAATCTTAACTAGAAAACCGAGAAACAAAAGAAGCTGGAGAATCCGGGCATCGATCCCGGTACCTCTCACATGCAAAGCGAGCGCTCTACCAACTGAGCTAATTCCCCTTTGTTCTATTTGCATATTATATGTGATAGAAACCTACTATAGAAATCTTAACTAGAAAACCTAGAAACAAAAGAAGCTGGAGAATCCGGGCATCGATCCCGGTTCCTCTCACATGCAAAGCGAGCGCTCTACCAACTGAGCTAATTCCCCTTTGTTCTATTTGCATATTAAATGTGATAGAAACCTACTATAGAAATCTTAACTAGAAAACCTAGAAACAAAAGAAGCTGGAGAATCCGGGCATCGATCCCGGTACCTCTCACATGCAAAGCGAGCGCTCTACCAACTGAGCTAATTCCCCTTTGGACCATTTGCATATTAAATGTGATAGAAACCTACTATAGAAATCTTAACTAGAAAACCTAGAATTAAAAGAAGCTGGAGAATCCGGGCATCGATCCCGGTACCTCTCACATGCAAAGCGAGCGCTCTACCAACTGAGCTAATTCCCCTTTGGACCATTTGCATATTAAATGTGATAGAAACCTACTATAGAAATCTTAACTAGAAAACCTAGAATTAAAAGAAGCTCGAGAATCCGGGCATCGATCCCGGTACCTCTCACATGCAAAGCGAGCGCTCTACCAACTGAGCTAATTCTCCTTTGGACTATTTGCATATTAAATGTGATAGAAACCTACTATAGAAATCTTAACTAGAAAACCTAGAAACAAAAGAAGCTGGAGAATCCGGGCATCGATCCCGGTACCTCTCACATGCAAAGCGAGCGCTCTACCAACTGAGCTAATTCCCCTTTGTTCTATTTGCATATTAAATGTGATAGAAACCTACTATAGAAATCTTAACTAGAAAACCGAGAAACAAAAGAAGCTGGAGAATCCGGGCATCGATCCCGGTACCTCTCACATGCAAAGCGAGCGCTCTACCAACTGAGCTAATTCCCCTTTGTTCTATTTGCATATTATATGTGATAGAAACCTACTATAGAAATCTTAACTAGAAAACCTAGAAACAAAAGAAGCTGGAGAATCCGGGCACCGATCCCGGTACCTCTCACATGCAAAGCGAGCGCTCTACCAACTGAGCTAATTCCCCTTTGTTCTATTTGCATATTATATGTGATAGAAACCTACTATAGAAATCTTAACTAGAAAACCTAGAAACAAAAGAAGCTGGAGAATCCGGGCATCGATCCCGGTACCTCTCACATGCAAAGCGAGCGCTCTACCAACTGAGCTAATTCCCCTTTGTTCTATTTGCATATTAAATGTGATAGAAACCTACTATAGAAATCTTAACTAGAAAACCGAGAAACAAAAGAAGCTGGAGAATCCGGGCATCGATCCCGGTACCTCTCACATGCAAAGCGAGCGCTCTACCAACTGAGCTAATTCCCCTTTGTTCTATTTGCATATTATATGTGATAGAAACCTACTATAGAAATCTTAACTAGAAAACCTAGAAACAAAAGAAGCTGGAGAATCCGGGCATCGATCCCGGTTCCTCTCACATGCAAAGCGAGCGCTCTACCAACTGAGCTAATTCCCCTTTGTTCTATTTGCATATTAAATGTGATAGAAACCTACTATAGAAATCTTAACTAGAAAACCTAGAAACAAAAGAAGCTGGAGAATCCGGGCATCGATCCCGGTACCTCTCACATGCAAAGCGAGCGCTCTACCAACTGAGCTAATTCCCCTTTGTTCTATTTGCATATTAAATGTGATAGAAACCTACTATAGAAATCTTAACTAGAAAACCGAGAAACAAAAGAAGCTGGAGAATCCGGGCATCGATCCCGGTACCTCTCACATGCAAAGCGAGCGCTCTACCAACTGAGCTAATTCCCCTTTGTTCTATTTGCATATTATATGTGATAGAAACCTACTATAGAAATCTTAACTAGAAAACCTAGAAACAAAAGAAGCTCGAGAATCCGGGCACCGATCCCGGTACCTCTCACATGCAAAGCGAGCGCTCTACCAACTGAGCTAATTCCCCTTTGTTCTATTTGCATATTAAATGTGATAGAAACCTACTATAGAAATCTTAACTAGAAAACCTAGAAACAAAAGAAGCTGGAGAATCCGGGCATCGATACCGGTACCTCTCACATGCAAAGCGAGCGCTCTACCAACTGAGCTAATTCCCCTTTGTTCTATTTGCATATTAAATGTGATAGAAACCTACTATAGAAATCTTAACTAGAAAACCTAGAAACAAAAGAAGCTGGAGAATCCGGGCATCGATCCCGGTACCTCTCACATGCAAAGCGAGCGCTCTACCAACTGAGCTAATTCCCCTTTGTTCTATTTGCATATTATATGTGATAGAAACCTACTATAGAAATCTTAACTAGAAAACCTAGAAACAAAAGAAGCTGGAGAATCCGGGCATCGATCCCGGTACCTCTCACATGCAAAGCGAGCGCTCTACCAACTGAGCTAATTCCCCTTTGTTCTATTTGCATATTAAATGTGATAGAAACCTACTATAGAAATCTTAACTAGAAAACCGAGAAACAAAAGAAGCTGGAGAATCCGGGCATCGATCCCGGTACCTCTCACATGCAAAGCGAGCGCTCTACCAACTGAGCTAATTCCCCTTTGTTCTATTTGCATATTATATGTGATAGAAACCTACTATAGAAATCTTAACTAGAAAACCTAGAAACAAAAGAAGCTCGAGAATCCGGGCACCGATCCCGGTACCTCTCACATGCAAAGCGAGCGCTCTACCAACTGAGCTAATTCCCCTTTGTTCTATTTGCATATTAAATGTGATAGAAACCTACTATAGAAATCTTAACTAGAAAACCTAGAAACAAAAGAAGCTGGAGAATCCGGGCATCGATACCGGTACCTCTCACATGCAAAGCGAGCGCTCTACCAACTGAGCTAATTCCCCTTTGTTCTATTTGCATATTAAATGTGATAGAAACCTACTATAGAAATCTTAACTAGAAAACCTAGAAACAAAAGAAGCTGGAGAATCCGGGCATCGATCCCGGTACCTCTCACATGCAAAGCGAGCGCTCTACCAACTGAGCTAATTCCCCTTTGTTCTATTTGCATATTATATGTGATAGAAACCTACTATAGAAATCTTAACTAGAAAACCTAGAAACAAAAGAAGCTGGAGAATCCGGGCATCGATCCCGGTTCCTCTCACATGCAAAGCGAGCGCTCTACCAACTGAGCTAATTCCCCTTTGTTCTATTTGCATATTAAATGTGATAGAAACCTACTATAGAAATCTTAACTAGAAAACCTAGAAACAAAAGAAGCTGGAGAATCCGGGCATCGATCCCGGTACCTCTCACATGCAAAGCGAGCGCTCTACCAACTGAGCTAATTCCCCTTTGTTCTATTTGCATATTAAATGTGATAGAAACCTACTATAGAAATCTTAACTAGAAAACCGAGAAACAAAAGAAGCTGGAGAATCCGGGCATCGATCCCGGTACCTCTCACATGCAAAGCGAGCGCTCTACCAACTGAGCTAATTCCCCTTTGTTCTATTTGCATATTATATGTGATAGAAACCTACTATAGAAATCTTAACTAGAAAACCTAGAAACAAAAGAAGCTCGAGAATCCGGGCACCGATCCCGGTACCTCTCACATGCAAAGCGAGCGCTCTACCAACTGAGCTAATTCCCCTTTGTTCTATTTGCATATTATATGTGATAGAAACCTACTATAGAAATCTTAACTAGAAACCTAGAAACAAAAGAAGCTGGAGAATCCGGGCATCGATCCCGGTACCTCTCACATGCAAAGCGAGCGCTCTACCAACTGAGCTAATTCCCCTTTGTTCTATTTGCATATTAAATGTGATAGAAACCTACTATAGAAATCTTAACTAGAAAACCGAGAAACAAAAGAAGCTGGAGAATCCGGGCATCGATCCCGGTACCTCTCACATGCAAAGCGAGCGCTCTACCAACTGAGCTAATTCCCCTTTGGACCATTTGCATATTAAATGTGATAGAAACCTACTATAGAAATCTTAACTAGAAAACCTAGAATTAAAAGAAGCTGGAGAATCCGGGCATCGATCCCGGTACCTCTCACATGCAAAGCGAGCGCTCTACCAACTGAGCTAATTCCCCTTTGTTCTATTTGCATATTAAATGTGATAGAAACCTACTATAGAAATCTTAACTAGAAAACCTAGAAACAAAAGAAGCTGGAGAATCCGGGCATCGATCCCGGTACCTCTCACATGCAAAGCGAGCGCTCTACCAACTGAGCTAATTCTCCTTTGGACTATTTGCATATTAAATGTGATAGAAACCTACTATAGAAATCTTAACTAGAAAACCTAGAAACAAAAGAAGCTGGAGAATCCGGGCATCGATCCCGGTACCTCTCACATGCAAAGCGAGCGCTCTACCAACTGAGCTAATTCCCCTTTGTTCTATTTGCATATTAAATGTGATAGAAACCTACTATAGAAATCTTAACTAGAAAACCGAGAAACAAAAGAAGCTGGAGAATCCGGGCATCGATCCCGGTACCTCTCACATGCAAAGCGAGCGCTCTACCAACTGAGCTAATTCCCCTTTGTTCTATTTGCATATTATATGTGATAGAAACCTACTATAGAAATCTTAACTAGAAAACCTAGAAACAAAAGAAGCTCGAGAATCCGGGCACCGATCCCGGTACCTCTCACATGCAAAGCGAGCGCTCTACCAACTGAGCTAATTCCCCTTTGTTCTATTTGCATATTATATGTGATAGAAACCTACTATAGAAATCTTAACTAGAAAACCTAGAAACAAAAGAAGCTGGAGAATCCGGGCATCGATCCCGGTACCTCTCACATGCAAAGCGAGCGCTCTACCAACTGAGCTAATTCCCCTTTGTTCTATTTGCATATTAAATGTGATAGAAACCTACTATAGAAATCTTAACTAGAAAACCTAGAAACAAAAGAAGCTGGAGAATCCGGGCATCGATCCCGGTACCTCTCACATGCAAAGCGAGCGCTCTACCAACTGAGCTAATTCCCCTTTGGACTATTTGCATATTAAATGTGATAGAAACCTACTATAGAAATCTTAACTAGAAAACCTAGAAACAAAAGAAGCTGGAGAATCCGGGCATCGATCCCGGTACCTCTCACATGCAAAGCGAGCGCTCTACCAACTGAGCTAATTCCCCTTTGTTCTATTTGCATATTAAATGTGATAGAAACCTACTATAGAAATCTTAACTAGAAAACCGAGAAACAAAAGAAGCTGGAGAATCCGGGCATCGATCCCGGTACCTCTCACATGCAAAGCGAGCGCTCTACCAACTGAGCTAATTCCCCTTTGGACCATTTGCATATTAAATGTGATAGAAACCTACTATAGAAATCTTAACTAGAAAACCTAGAATTAAAAGAAGCTGGAGAATCCGGGCATCGATCCCGGTACCTCTCACATGCAAAGCGAGCGCTCTACCAACTGAGCTAATTCCCCTTTGTTCTATTTGCATATTAAATGTGATAGAAACCTACTATAGAAATCTTAACTAGAAAACCTACAAACAAAAGAAGCTGGAGAATCCGGGCATCGATCCCGGTACCTCTCACATGCAAAGCGAGCGCTCTACCAACTGAGCTAATTCCCCTTTGGACTATTTGCATATTAAATGTGATAGAAACCTACTATAGAAATCTTAACTAGAAAACCTAGAAACAAAAGAAGCTGGAGAATCCGGGCATCGATCCCGGTACCTCTCACATGCAAAGCGAGCGCTCTACCAACTGAGCTAATTCCCCTTTGTTCTATTTGCATATTAAATGTGATAGAAACCTACTATAGAAATCTTAACTAGAAAACCGAGAAACAAAAAAGCTGGAGAATCCGGGCATCGATCCCGGTACCTCTCACATGCAAAGCGAGCGCTCTACCAACTGAGCTAATTCCCCTTTGTTCTATTTGCATATTATATGTGATAGAAACCTACTATAGAAATCTTAACTAGAAAACCTAGAAACAAAAGAAGCTGGAGAATCCGGGCATCGATCCCGGTTCCTCTCACATGCAAAGCGAGCGCTCTACCAACTGAGCTAATTCCCCTTTGTTCTATTTGCATATTAAATGTGATAGAAACCTACTATAGAAATCTTAACTAGAAAACCTAGAAACAAAAGAAGCTGGAGAATCCGGGCTTCGATCCCGGTACCTCTCACATGCAAAGCGAGCGCTCTACCAACTGAGCTAATTCCCCTTTGTTCTATTTGCATATTAAATGTGATAGAAACCTACTATAGAAATCTTAACTAGAAAACCGAGAAACAAAAGAAGCTGGAGAATCCGGGGATCGATCCCGGTACCTCTCACATGCAAAGCGAGCGCTCTACCAACTGAGCTAATTCCCCTTTGTTCTATTTGCATATTATATGTGATAGAAACCTACTATAGAAATCTTAACTAGAAAACCTAGAAACAAAAGAAGCTCGAGAATCCGGGCACCGATCCCGGTACCTCTCACATGCAAAGCGAGCGCTCTACCAACTGAGCTAATTCCCCTTTGTTCTATTTGCATATTATATGTGATAGAAACCTACTATAGAAATCTTAACTAGAAAACCTAGAAACAAAAGAAGCTGGAGAATCCGGGCATCGATCCCGGTACCTCTCACATGCAAAGCGAGCGCTCTACCAACTGAGCTAATTCCCCTTTGTTCTATTTGCATATTATATGTGATAGAAACCTACTATAGAAATCTTAACTAGAAAACCTAGAAACAAAAGAAGCTGGAGAATCCGGGCATCGATCCCGGTACCTCTCACATGCAAAGCGAGCGCTCTACCAACTGAGCTAATTCCCCTTTGTTCTATTTGCATATTATATGTGATAGAAACCTTACTATAGAAATCTTAACTAGAAAACCTAGACACAAAAGAAGCTGGAGAATCCGGGCATCGATCCCGGTACCTCTCACATGCAAAGCGAGCGCTCTACCAACTGAGCTAATACCCCTTTGTTCTATTTGCATATTATATGCGATAGAAACCTACTATATAAATCTTAACTACAAAACCTCGAATTAAAAGAGGCTGGAGGATCCGGTCATCGATCCCGGTACCTCTCACATGCAAAGCGAGCGCTCTACCAACTGAGCTAATACCCCTTTGTTCTATTTGCATATTATATGCGATAGAAACCTACTATAGAAATCTTAACTACAAAACCTAGAATTAAAAGAGGCTGGAGAATCCGGGCATCGATCCCGGTACCTCTCACATGCAAAGTGAGCGCTCTACCAACTGAGCTAATACCCCTTTGTTCTATTTGCATATTATATGCGATAGAAACCTACTATAGAAATCTTAACTACAAAACCTAGAATTAAAAGAGGCTGTAGAATCCGGTCATCGATCCCGGTACCTCTCACATGCAAATCGAGCGCTCTACCAACTGAGCTAATACCCCCTTGTTCTATTTGCATATTATATGCGATAGAAACCTACTATAGAAATCTTAACTACAAAACCTAGAATTAAAAGTGGTTGCAGAATCCGGGCATCGATCCCGGTACCTCTCACATGCAAAGCGAGCCCTCTACCAACTGAGCTAATACCCCTATGTTCTATTTGCATATTATATGCGATAGAAACCTACTATAGAAATCTTAACTACAAAACCTAGAATTAAAAGAGGCTGGAGAATCCGGGCATCGATCCCGGTACCTCTCACATGCAAAGCGAGCGCTCTACCAACTGAGCTAATTCCCCTTTGTTCTATTTGCATATTATATGTGATAGAAACCTTACTATAGAAATCTTAACTAGAAAACCTAGACACAAAAGAAGCTGGAGAATCCGGGCATCGATCCCGGTACCTCTCACATGCAAAGCGAGCGCTCTACCGACTGAGCTAATTCCCCTTTGGGCTATTTGCATATTAAATGTGATAGAAACCTACTATAGAAATCTTAACTAGAAAACCTAGAAACAAAAGATGCTGGAGAATCCGGGCATCGATCCCGGTACCTCTCACATGCAAAGCGAGCGCTCTACCAACTGAGCTAATTCCCCTTTGTTCTATTTGCATATTATATGTGATAGAAACCTACTATAGAAATCTTAACTAGAAAACCTAGAAACAAAAGAAGCTGGAGAATCCGGGCATCGATCCCGGTACCTCACATGCAAAGCGAGCGCTCTACCAACTGAGCTAATTCCCCTTTGTTCTATTTGCATATTAAATGTGATAGAAACCTACTATAGAAATCTTAACTAGAAAACCTAGAAACAAAAGAAGCTGGAGAATCCGGGCATCGATCCCGGTACCTCTCACATGCAAAGCGAGCGCTCTACCAACTGAGCTAATTCCCCTTTGTTCTATTTGCATATTAAATGTGATAGAAACCTACTATAGAAATCTTAACATGAAAACCTAGAAACAAAAGATGCTGGAGAATCCGGGCATCGATCCCGGTACCTCTCACATGCAAAGCGAGCGCTCTACCAACTGAGCTAATTCCCCTTTGTTCTATTTGCATATTATATGTAATAGAAACCTACTATAGAAATCTTAACTAGAAAACCTAGAAACAAAAGAAGCTGGAGAATCCGGGCATCGATCCCGGTACCTCTCACATGCAAAGCGAGCGCTCTACCAACTGAGCTAATTCCCCTTTGTTCTATTTGCATATTAAATGTGATAGAAACCTACTATAGAAATCTTAACTAGAAAACCGAGAAACAAAAGAAGCTGGAGAATCCGGGCATCGATCCCGGTACCTCTCACATGCAAAGCGAGCGCTCTACCAACTGAGCTAATTCCCCTTTGGACCATTTGCATATTAAATGTGATAGAAACCTACTATAGAAATCTTAACTAGAAAACCTAGAATTAAAAGAAGCTGGAGAATCCGGGCATCGATCCCGGTACCTCTCACATGCAAAGCGAGCGCTCTACCAACTGAGCTAATTCCCCTTTGTTCTATTTGCATATTAAATGTGATAGAAACCTACTATAGAAATCTTAACTAGAAAACCTAGAAACAAAAGAAGCTGGAGAATCCGGGCATCGATCCCGGTACCTCTCACATGCAAAGCGAGCGCTCTACCAACTGAGCTAATTCCCCTTTGGACTATTTGCATATTAAATGTGATAGAAACCTACTATAGAAATCTTAACTAGAAAACCTAGAAACAAAAGAAGCTGGAGAATCCGGGCATCGATCCCGGTACCTCTCACATGCAAAGCGAGCGCTCTACCAACTGAGCTAATTCCCCTTTGTTCTATTTGCATATTAAATGTGATAGAAACCTACTATAGAAATCTTAACTAGAAAACCTAGAAACAAAAGAAGCTGGAGAATCCGGGCATCGATCCCGGTACCTCTCACATGCAAAGCGAGCGCTCTACCAACTGAGCTAATTCCCCTTTGGACTATTTGCATATTAAATGTGATAGAAACCTACTATAGAAATCTTAACTAGAAAACCTAGAAACAAAAGAAGCTGGAGAATCCGGGCATCGATCCCGGTACCTCTCACATGCAAAGCGAGCGCTCTACCAACTGAGCTAATTCCCCTTTGTTCTATTTGCATATTAAATGTGATAGAAACCTACTATAGAAATCTTAACTAGAAAACCTAGAAACAAAAGAAGCTGGAGAATCCGGGCATCGATCCCGGTACCTCTCACATGCAAAGCGAGCGCTCTACCAACTGAGCTAATTCCCCTTTGTTCTATTTGCATATTATATGTGATAGAAACCTACTATAGAAATCTTAACTAGAAAACCTAGAAACAAAAGAAGCTGGAGAATCCGGGCATCGATCCCGGTACCTCACATGCAAAGCGAGCGCTCTACCAACTGAGCTAATTCCCCTTTGTTCTATTTGCATATTAAATGTGATAGAAACCTACTATAGAAATCTTAACTAGAAAACCTAGAAACAAAAGAAGCTGGAGAATCCGGGCATCGATCCCGGTACCTCTCACATGCAAAGCGAGCGCTCTACCAACTGAGCTAATTCCCCTTTGTTCTATTTGCATATTAAATGTGATAGAAACCTACTATAGAAATCTTAACATGAAAACCTAGAAACAAAAGATGCTGGAGAATCCGGGCATCGATCCCGGTACCTCTCACATGCAAAGCGAGCGCTCTACCAACTGAGCTAATTCCCCTTTGTTCTATTTGCATATTATATGTAATAGAAACCTACTATAGAAATCTTAACTAGAAAACCTAGAAACAAAAGAAGCTGGAGAATCCGGGCATCGATCCCGGTACCTCTCACATGCAAAGCGAGCGCTCTACCAACTGAGCTAATTCCCCTTTGTTCTATTTGCATATTAAATGTGATAGAAACCTACTATAGAAATCTTAACTAGAAAACCGAGAAACAAAAGAAGCTGGAGAATCCGGGCATCGATCCCGGTACCTCTCACATGCAAAGCGAGCGCTCTACCAACTGAGCTAATTCCCCTTTGGACCATTTGCATATTAAATGTGATAGAAACCTACTATAGAAATCTTAACTAGAAAACCTAGAATTAAAAGAAGCTGGAGAATCCGGGCATCGATCCCGGTACCTCTCACATGCAAAGCGAGCGCTCTACCAACTGAGCTAATTCCCCTTTGTTCTATTTGCATATTAAATGTGATAGAAACCTACTATAGAAATCTTAACTAGAAAACCTAGAAACAAAAGAAGCTGGAGAATCCGGGCATCGATCCCGGTACCTCTCACATGCAAAGCGAGCGCTCTACCAACTGAGCTAATTCCCCTTTGGACTATTTGCATATTAAATGTGATAGAAACCTACTATAGAAATCTTAACTAGAAAACCTAGAAACAAAAGAAGCTGGAGAATCCGGGCATCGATCCCGGTACCTCTCACATGCAAAGCGAGCGCTCTACCAACTGAGCTAATTCCCCTTTGTTCTATTTGCATATTAAATGTGATGGAAACCTACTATAGAAATCTTAACTAGAAAACCTAGAAACAAAAGAAGCTGGAGAATCCGGGCATCGATCCCGGTACCTCTCACATGCAAAGCGAGCGCTCTACCAACTGAGCTAATTCCCCTTTGTTCTATCTGCATATTAAATGTGATAGAAACCTACTATAGAAATCTTAACTAGAAAACCTAGAAACAAAAGAAGCTGGAGAATCCGGGCATCGCTCCCGGTACCTCTCACATGCAAAGCGAGCGCTCTACCAACTGAGCTAATTCCCCTTTGGACTATATGCATATTATATGTGATAGAAACCTATTATAGAAATCTTAACTAGAAAACCTAGAAACAAAAGAAGCTGGAGAATCCGGGCATCGATCCCGGTACCTCTCACATGCAAAGCGAGCGCTCTACCAACTGAGCTAATTCCCCTTTGGACTATTTGCATATTAAATGTGATAGAAACCTACTATAGAAATCTTAACTAGAAAACCTAGAAACAAAAGATGCTGGAGAATCCGGGCATCGACCCCGGTACCTCTCACATGCAAAGCGAGCGCTCTACCAACTGAGCTAATTCCCCTTTGTTCTATTTGCATATTATATGTGATAGAAACCTACTATAGAAATCTTAACTAGAAAACCTAGAAACAAAAGAAGCTGGAGAATCCGGGCATCGATCCCGGTACCTCTCACATGCAAAGCGAGCGCTCTACCAACTGAGCTAATTTACCTTTGGACCAATTGCATATTAAATGTGATAGAAACCTACTATAGAAATCTTAACTAGAAAACCTAGAATTAAAAGAAGCTGGAGAATCCGGGCATCGATCCCGGTACCTCTCACATGCAAAGCGAGCGCTCTACCAACTGAGCTAATTCCCCTTTGTTCTATTTGCATATTAAATGTGATAGAAACCTACTATAGAAATCTTAACTAGAAAACCTAGAAACAAAAGAAGCTGGAGAATCCGAGCATCGATCCCGGTACCTCTCACATGCAAAGCGAGCGCTCTACCAACTGAGCTAATTCCCCTTTGGACTATTTGCATATTAAATGTGATAGAAACCTACTATAGAAATCTTAACTAGAAAACCTAGAAACAAAAGAAGCTGGAGAATCCGGGCATCGATCCCGGTACCTCTCACATGCAAAGCGAGCGCTCTACCAACTGAGCTAATTCCCCTTTGTTCTATTTGCATATTAAATGTGATAGAAACCTACTATAGAAATCTTAACTAGAAAACCTAGAAACAAAAGAAGCTGGAGAATCCGGGCATCGATCCCGGTACCTCTCACATGCAAAGCGAGCGCTCTACCAACTGAGCTAATTCCCCTTTGTTCTATTTGCATATTAAATGTGATAGAAACCTACTATAGAAATCTTAACTAGAAAACCTAGAATTAAAAGAAGCTGGAGAATCCGGGCATCGATCCCGGTACCTCTCACATGCAAAGCGAGCGCTCTACCAACTGAGCTAATTCCCCTTTGTTCTATTTGCATATTATATGTGATAGAAACCTACTATAGAAATCTTAACTAGAAAACCTAGAAACAAAAGAAGCTGGAGAATCCGGGCATCGATCCCGGTACCTCTCACATGCAAAGCGAGCGCTCTACCAACTGAGCTAATTCCCCTTTGTTCTATTTGCATATTATATGTGATAGAAACCTACTATAGAAATCTTAACTAGAAAACCTAGAAACAAAAGAAGCTGGAGAATCCGGGCATCGATCCCGGTTCCTCTCACATGCAAAGCGAGCGCTCTACCAACTGAGCTAATTCCCCTTTGTTCTATTTGCATATTAAATGTGATAGAAACCTACTATAGAAATCTTAACTAGAAAACCTAGAAACAAAAGAAGCTGGAGAATCCGGGCATCGATCCCGGTACCTCTCACATGCAAAGCGAGCGCTCTACCAACTGAGCTAATTCCCCTTTGTTCTATTTGCATATTAAATGTGATAGAAACCTACTATAGAAATCTTAACTAGAAAACCTAGAATTAAAAGAAGCTGGAGAATCCGGGCATCGATCCCGGTACCTCTCACATGCAAAGCGAGCGCTCTACCAACTGAGCTAATTCCCCTTTGTTCTATTTGCATATTATATGTGATAGAAACCTACTATAGAAATCTTAACTAGAAAACCTAGAAACAAAAGAAGCTGGAGAATCCGGGCATCGATCCCGGTACCTCTCACATGCAAAGCGAGCGCTCTACCAACTGAGCTAATTCCCCTTTGTTCTATTTGCATATTATATGTGATAGAAACCTACTATAGAAATCTTAACTAGAAAACCTAGAAACAAAAGAAGCTGGAGAATCCGGGCATCGATCCCGGTTCCTCTCACATGCAAAGCGAGCGCTCTACCAACTGAGCTAATTCCCCTTTGTTCTATTTGCATATTAAATGTGATAGAAACCTACTATAGAAATCTTAACTAGAAAACCTAGAAACAAAAGAAGCTGGAGAATCCGGGCATCGATCCCGGTACCTCTCACATGCAAAGCGAGCGCTCTACCAACTGAGCTAATTCCCCTTTGTTCTATTTGCATATTAAATGTGATAGAAACCTACTATAGAAATCTTAACTAGAAAACCTAGAAACAAAAGAAGCTGGAGAATCCGGGCATCGATCCCGGTACCTCTCACATGCAAAGCGAGCGCTCTACCAACTGAGCTAATTCCCCTTTGGACTATTTGCATATTAAATGTGCTAGAAACCTACTATAGAAATCTTAACTAGAAAAACTAGAAACAAAAGAAGCTGGAGAATCCGGGCATCGATCCCGGTACCTCTCACATGCAAAGCGAGTGCTCTACCAACTGAGCTAATTCCCCTTTAGACTATTTGCATATTAAATGTGATAGAAACCTACTATAGAAATCTTAACTAGAAAACCTAGAAACAAAAGAAGCTGGAGAATCCGGGCATCGATCCCGGTACCTCTCACATGCAAAGCGAGCGCTCTACCAACTGAGCTAATTCCCCATAATTTATATTTATATATTTATATAGTTATATAGTTATATATATATATATATATATATATATATATATATATATATATATATATATATATATATATACATATACATATACATATACATATACATATACATATACATATACATATATATACATACATATACATACATATATATACATACATATACATACATATACATACATATATATATATATACATATATATATATATATATATATATATATATATATATATATATATATATATAATTGTATTTGTAATATTTTACTTATGTACGACGTCGTTTCGAGCTTACGGCTGTCATCCGCGCATAGAAATAACAATCTCAGACGGTCACAGGGCGCGAACCCGATTCACAGAGACACCTTGAATTTGTAAACGTTCACTTTGTCCTATTAAGCCACGGTAGATTGTGATAACGGGGAAATAAGATGATATTTACACCGAAATCGGCGAGTATAAATATCAAGACATCCGATAGAACTCGACGACAGAGTAGGAGCATTGCACTGAGGCTTTAGGTTAATGTTGTTTTTTTATCTCTCCGACACTGCTCTACTTTGAATTTTACTTAAAAGGGGCTTCTAATAATATTAAATGTGTTTTTTAATATGTTGCCTATGTACGACGTCGTTTCGAGCTTACGGCTTTCATTCGCGCATAGAAATAACAATCTCAGACGGTCACAGGACGCGAACCCTGTTCACAAAGACACCTTAAATGTGTAAATGTTTACTTCGTACCTTAGGTCACGGGAGATTGTCTCATATATATATATATATATATATATATATATATATATATATATATATATATATATATTATGAAAAACATTATTTTGAGACCAATTTAATTTTTAGGTGTTTTGTTTAGGTTTAAAAGTACATGAAATTTGTGTCGTGCTAATCCCGTTCTTTTCAGCTTGCTTGCATAATTGGGCTGCTGAAGATACATCTGTCCCAACATTTTCTGTACTGTTGCATTATAAACTTTCTTATGTCATATTTTTGTTTATAATTGTTTTCTAGTTTGCTGTGCCGTTGAAGCCCTCAGTAAATTAGTGGTTGGAATGAAGGTGAAGGACATCTTTAATGATTTTGGTTCATTTTGGCGCCGTCTTACAAGCGAAGATCAAATGCGATGGGTAAGTTGGCGGTTAAATCAAATTTGGTTTCATACGAAATAATGGAATATGTTAAGTGTTACAAACAAAAAACAGAATGATTTTGATAGACACACTGGTGATATTATATTAGTATACTAGCACATGTATGTTTGCTAGGCTACCGCTGTCTGAAGGAGTGTGTTCTTATTTACTTGCCTGAAATTTCTTTGAACATAATTCACACCAAACAAGGCAGGCCGCAACTGTAGACGTAAGGGGCTACTGAGAATTAGGGTGTAGATTTTAGGTGTCATCTTAAGTTGGGAGCTGTGCAGCGAGATGTCTGTTTACATTAGTTTTAAACCAGTGCATGTCAATACAGTCAGAAAAACAGGGAGTTCCAGAGGCCGGCAGCACGAGGAAAGAAGCTATTGAAGTAGAAGGCTCTCCGGCATCTGGGGACCTCCACAGTGAATGGATGGGATTTAGCTGATTGTCGAGTTGGTCAAGTGTATTTACGTCGAGGGGACACCAGAGCAGCAAGTTCATCAGCGCACAATCCATTGAAGTATTTGTAAAACAAGCACAAGGATGCAACATTGCGGCGATGGGACAGGGGCTGGAGCTTGGTGGATAGTGAGAGACCTATTAAATTGGCGACTCTTCTTTGGACTTTGTCTAGGAGGGAGAGACTAGTGGATGATGCACCAATGGCAACAATACTCCATGCATGGGCGAATGGTGGTTTTGTAGAGATACAGGATAATGTCAGGTGTGAGGAGTTTACTAGCACTGTAGATAGAGTCCACCTTCTTTGATGCAGCCTTGGCAATGTCTTCAATGTAGTTGTTCCAATTCATGTTACTTGTGAATATTAGGCCGAGGAGTTTGAATGCTGAACTCTCAGGTAAGGTATTATTTTCTATAACAATCGGTGGTTGAAGAGGTTTCTTGTAGTTATTGAAGGAAAGGAGCTTTGTCTTTGCAACATTAAAAGTTACCAACCATTTATGACCCCAATCCACTACAGCCTGAAGGTCATTTCCTAAGGATTCAGCCATTGCCTCAGATATGTTCGCGTCCGTTTTGCCAACATGACGAGAGTACAGCGTGGTGTCATCAGCAAATAGTCCTATCTTAGACTCGATGTCATCAGGGAGGTCGTTTATGAAAATAAGGAACAATAAACGTCCAAGAATGGATCCCTGGGGTACACCAGCGTTTATGTCATGTTGCTTAGAGTAACGGCCATCGATGACAACCTGGATCTTTCTTTTGGCTAGGAAGGATCTAATTATATGAAGTAATTGCCCAGTAATACGATATGAGCGAATTTTTATGAGAACCTTTGTATGCCGTACTTTGTCAAAGGCCTTACTGCCCTAGCTTCACCTGCCTTACAGTACATAGTTAAAGCTAAATAAATTGTTTTGGGACTATTAAAAGAATTTCCAACGCTATTGATAATGTTTACTCATTTATTTTTTTCATTATAGCTCATGTTTGAATTCATGTTTTGAAACATGACGTAAATCATAAATCTATGACGTGACGCCAAAGCTTTAATTAGTTTGTGAAGGGATAGTTGTACAATCTATTTATAAGAAAATGCAAGTAGCTCAGTTGGTAGAATATTCTATTATAACGTATGAAATAGAAAAAAAAATGTGATTTGAAAAAAGATGTGTAGGAAAAGTGTCACATTTTTTTTAAGCAATCGTGTGTGAAATGAACAACTTTTTATAAACTATTGCATTTACGTTGTTTATTTATTGACTAATTATTCGTCACCTATCAAGGATAAAACCCACTCAACGAGGTTAACGAGATGGATGAATTATCAATTGAATTATGAAGAATATTATAAGGGGATTCGAAAAGTATTTGTTAACGCTAGATTTAAGACGACCATGTTGTAGTCTGCAGTTCTATGATAATTTGTTCCACAGAATGGAAGCTCTTGGAAAGGAACTCTGAAATTCCGACATGAAAATAGGCATACGGGGGAAGAAAGTAAAAGTTCTTTTCAGTTTTGGCAGAGAGACGAGTTCTTGTTATGAATGTTTTACAAGAGACGAACCAGAGAAATTGTAGCTCAGTCAAGCAGCTTCTATGGAAATAACGATAGAGTAGAGAAAGACTAGTAACGTCTCTTCTCTGAGAAAGCGGCCAAATAGATCTTCACCCACTAGATTGTGATGTCGATTTATTTTACTCTGTCAAGACATAATAAGAATGCCCATGTCACGCTCTACGCGATTGCTTATGTCACGCTATGCATTAGTGTTCATGAATTTTATAAAAAAACATCAAAATTGTCAGATCATCTAATTTAAGTACTTAAGAAAGATCAACTCAACACACATAAATAGCCAACATCAATAACATTGAAAATCTAGGCATATTTTATATTCTAATTTTTACGTTTGTAGCGACACACGTGCTCAATGATAACTTTTCCGTACACGAGGGCGCCATTTTATGTGTTGTCTTATCGTGGATAATACACACGTGTGTTGGAAAAAAATGACAATAGTGAAAAAAAAACAGCTAGAATTACATACATAAACGTTTATTTTCATATAAGCAGTTTGTTGAAGAAAAACGTAAAGGTATTACGGAATATTTAATGCAATACACAATTTGATTACCAAGGGGAAGAACAACAGACATGCGTACTTAGGAAGAATGCATTAAAGTCCCAAATGAAAGGACACATGTTGCCGGCACTGTATATAGAGAAATATGCGTGAGCAATGAATAGGTAAATGTTACTTACTTTGTGCTGTTCGTGTCTGAGAATCTCTGCGGCTGTTATCAGGAAAAATGACATAGAGGCAAAGTCTGCTAGGGTTTTGGAAAGCACGCTCCTAGGAGGAACCGGATGCTAGAAAGAGATTAAGATCTTGTCCTAAAATCCGCATGTGAGTGGAACGAGATTACAAACTATCGCATTAGGAGAGTGCGTTCTCTAACCTTAGTTGAGAATAAATCCAAGGGAGATAACTCAAATAAAAATCCAAAAGAGATAACTCATACAATTCTGGCTCAATAACATTACCGTAAATTAACAATAGACATTCGGCTGAAGCGTAATAGAAATATGATTATCATTGTTTATAAGGACAATGGTCTGCTGAAGAAACACTGTCAATAATGATGCCTCCGCGTCTCTTCAAAATCAAGACAAAAACATTAGGAGTCTGTGTAGATTGGTAAGGTGTTAATAGCATCAATTTTTGTAGGAGTTACGTATGTGTAGTCAGAAGTGGGTAGAAAAGTTGGTAATACGTTTTTGGTACGCTGGTATGCCAGTCCGTCAATCGATGTTAGTCCAATCGTTGGTAGCGTTCTAGAAATATAACTTTTCTAAAAAAAAATAAAAGAAGTTTTTTTTTAAATAAGTAACTTAATACTTTTCTCAAACGAATAAACATTACATTTGATATTCAAACGTCGAAATTATTCAAGTTTTAAAACGTCTGTATTTTCAAATCACTTATATTGATTTAGACACGTGTCGTTCGTCTAATGTAATTATTCTAAACAAGAAAAATGATTTCATTTGATTTATACAAGTATCCTTATTCTTTTATCTACCCAATACACATAAAATTTAACATTAAAAAATCGAGAATATTTTGAATTAAATTTGTAGTGACGTCTGAGTGTCTTGACCTATGAAATGATTGGCACATCTTGGTATTCAGTAAATGTGTTTTATTGTTTCAAAAAATGTTTGTAGGTAAAATACGGGCTTTGTAGAAATGTAAATAGACGAAAAGTGAGAAATAGATACGGTTGAATGAGATAACTTTAAACTGAAAGTTAGGTTGTTCAAAAGTAGCAGCGGCAGGAATGTTGTTTTTACGTATCAACTCTTGATTGGACAGAACCGCCAACCGGCAGTTTCTTATAGCCAACCAGAGAATTTCAGCGCATAGTATAAAAAGAATACAAACAAACAGCTTTCTTTCTCTTTTTTTAATCTTTTGTTCCGGATACAACAGACGTGCATATGATATAATCTTGTCTAGCTCTTTGGAGAGCGAAGGGCGTCGACAGACGAACGAGTGACTTTCATGGACTTCTAAACACAAACCTCGATGGAGCATATACACGGAGCTCAACAAAGTGCATGTACACATAAGTCCATAATACACCCTCTCACTAACAAAACAAAGGCACGCTAAATTCCTATTGATTTAGACTCACGTAAACACACACGGCGCTATCCGAAATAAACATGTGTATTCAGTTTCTACTTACACGCAAAAACTCTTTCCCCCGGAACGTTCCTTTTGATACTTTGAAATCTCAGTCTTCGCGAAATTTATCTTAAATTGTCTTTACAAGTTGTTGAATAAAATTAATTTATATTGTAAGGATAGACTTTGTCATTTTTCTTTGTGATTTTGCCTTTCCCTTTACAAGATATCACGTTTAAGTGCTTTGTTGATTTTGTTGTTGTTTAAAACGTGTGTACGGTGATCGGATTGCTGACAACAACGATTGTTGTGTTTCGATCCCCTGAATGGAGCTGAATTTTGCCTCGCCATGAATTGGGAACAAGCGTCATGCTTTTATTTTTAACCACCAGCTTTTGATCAATCTATCTGAGATTTGAACGGAAAAGTTTTTCATTTGTTCAACAACACGAAATCCCCTCTTACCGATCATTTCCATGGTCGAGTTCCCCTGTGCGGGCGTCCGTGAGAGTTGTCACCTGACGTGTTTCCTCTAACCAGTCTTAGAATCCTCCGATCTTATTTGGAGCTTTCTTTACATATAAATGTATAATTTCGGAAGTACTTTCAGGGTGTCTCATGTGGTTGTGCCTTATTTATTGCCTTTAAATATAGGGTTTACATTCTATAAAAAAATAATTTTACTAATTTAATTACAATGAATCATATTTGATTGCAGAATATAGTTCGGTGTTTAATTTAAGCGACTCTTATTAATATGTATTTGCTAAATAACGTTCGATGTGTTTATTTTTCGTTACAGATCGGTCCCGAAAAAGGTGTCATCCATCTTGCCACAGCCGCCATTGTAAATGCATTATGGGATATATGGGCAAAAATTGAAGGAAAGGTAATCAGATTCAGCAATGTGGAAACTTTTTTCACAAGCACACTCACACACACACACACACACACACACATATATATATATATGCGTGTGTGTGTGTGTGTCTTATATATATATATATATATATATATATATATATATATATATATATAGCAAGCAATGAAAATATATATGGCAATCAAGCTACACAGAGGCTCCCGCGTTTCATCCCCGGGGGGAATCTGAAAATTGATACATAAAAAATTATATCTCCTTATAAAATTTGATGTGGATACATGAAATACTAATATATATATATATATATATATATATATATATATATATATATATATTGTGTGTGTGTATTTAGGCAGCATTTTCTCATTTATGCAAATATTGTTAAAAATAACAGAATTCGTCTGTTTAATTATACTTTTTTTATTATTTCAATTTTTCTTATGGTCTATTTTGTATTAAAATAAAAAAAATAATAAATGTTCCATAGGTTTCACAGGTTGCATATATATAGTATAGGAAGTAAGCTACAGAGAAACGTTGAAACATACACGTTTCTGTGTAGCTTATTTGACATATATTTTCATACTACTATTCACGTATTGAGCACTGTTAAAGTAAATACTGAACATATAAATATGTAATATATTATATTATGAAATTGTAATATGTAAATATATCTCTTTTTATGTTTCATTTTACTTCAGTCGAAGTTCTCAGAAATCAAGGGGCCCCTACCTTGAGCTAACACTTGATCCCGAGATAAGATACATAGATATTCGAATATTCCATTAAAGTTTTCTTTTCTTGTCAAATGTTGAGTCAGTAAAGAAGTTAAAAACATTTATTTTCCTCTCCCTAATGGACCAGTTTAATATGTTATAGTATATCTTTCTTGTAGTCTCTTGGTCTTACCGGATTCCAGGACAATAATTCATCTAGTCTGGTGGAGTATCGAGCTAAGGTGCTGTTACTTGAGGTAACATCACTAGAAGAAGGTGTATCATTCCTCGTATGAGCCAGTGTATAGCTGCGTTGAGGGGATCTTATTTGGGCTTCGAATACTATGTGATTTTGAATATTTGGTCAGGGTTTATTGTAGGGTGAAGTATCCTCATGTCAGGTTGTCCTGACAAACCCTTGTACAAAGAGACCAAAGACACTCGAGGAGTGTGTCTAGTAGGTAATTCAAACTCCCCAGTATGTAATTCAAACTCTCCGAGTAGGTAATTCAAACTCCTCCACATTCAAATACGTATGTGTGCGCGCGTATGTGTGTGCGAAACAGACTATATATATATATATATATATATATATATATATATATATATATATATATATATATATATATATATATATATATATATATATATATATATCGAAAGTTCAGGTTTAAAATAAATTCTATTTATTTTAACAAAAAAATAACACATTGTTAATAGTTTTTCAAATTAAAAAAATATTATCACACGAAAACAATGTTTAAAAGAGGGGTCTATATATATATATATATATATATATATATATATATATATATATATATATATATAACCTTGAGTAGTGAATTGAAATAAAAACCTGATTTCTTATGGATTTTTGTAGGATTCAAGTTATAGAACAATGTGACAGATGACTTTCCTTCGTAGGGCCGTTTGACCACAATATGGTTAACATTGTACATGTGTGTGATAACTACTTTTGAATATTACTATGTCTGTCTGCCATTCTATGTCAGTACTATAGACGGTTGCAAAGTAATGTTATATATACTCGATAGGTCGTATGGGTGTTGCTTGGGACCCGGATTGCGGATGACGATAGTGTAGTTTGGTAAATAAATATATTTTTTGCTTTTTTTTAATTAAACAAGTGTGTTCCTATTTCTTGCTCATCGAACTAATCATACATGTTCAGTATGTGTGCTTGAGTCAAAAAATAAATCTTCGGGGTGGAAAGTATAACAAAACATTGAAAAATGCTACTTACTTATTGGCTTGATGCTAGCGCGCACCTTCATATAAAATTGGTTGAAAATGCATTCGATTGAAATTGCATTCATTTGTAACTTTAATTCAAATGACGGTCTACCGCACCTTCAAAAAGAGTAGGGATGTTTTTTAATTGTCGGTGATTATTGAAAAATGTTTCCACATTACCAGTTGTTCGGGCAGGACTGCCTACTATTTAAAATAAACTGTAGCGAAGTACGTTATTATAGTGCCAATAACATTGTACAGCAATAACAAATGAAAATTTGCTAGTGTGCTGCCATCGTCAAAATGATATTTATCATCTTGCCAAGACAGCCAGTTAACTCGGAATCACACGGAGACAAAGGAAGCAATGAAAAACAAACGAATTCCATTTAAATAAAAATCCTTTATTCCCTGTAAAACAGGTAAAAAATCAAGTTATGTTAGCGGGGTGTCAGAATCTGCGGAGCTAAGCGCCCTTGTGTTTCGTTTAATGAACTGCAGGAAAATGCCGACGGTTGAAAAAACCGCCAAAAGAACAAGTCTCTTGCAAGTCACGCTAACGAGAGTGGGTGATAATTATTATTAGAATAAATAAATCGAAAATGAAGAAGTAAAGCAGGATAAAACTAACTAAAATCCTCATAGGAGAACGCAGAATAAAAAAGGAATGAAGAAAAAGAAAGACGAAAAGAAACATGTCGTAGCGAGAATGAAACGCAAAGAAAAAGCGGTGAAGGGATGAATCTGTCCCTGATGGAAAGAGGGGCCGGGTACGAAACATGACAGCTAGTAAGAATCAAAGTTTGATGTCAGCTTAAATGCTATTTAGGTCCAACTTTTAAAATATCACGACATAACTTCATATGTTAGATATATCAAGTCTTTCATAAACATTATAAAATAAAATGATTTGTGATGTGTAGCTTAGGTTAAGGATTTTTATGAGAGGGGAAAAATTAAGAATTAGCTGGACATTTAGTCTTGGAGAGTATCCTGTCACAGATAAATAACTTCCTCATCGACAACTTTAAAAATGTTCTATGTGCAATTGTCAGTTATTTTTAGTTATGGTGTACAACATGTTCTATCTATATATGATCACTTAAGTTTTCTCAAAATAACTTTTAATCGTGAGAAAATTACTGATGATAAAATTCTGTTTCGGAATAAACACGCCCCCTTTAAGTGTTCGGTCCTGCTGGGGATACAACTGTCGTCTGACAATAGTTATATACAGAGTATATCTCTGACCCATCAACACTTCAGTCGAAAATTGTGAATAAAGTTTTTAAAATAGTTTCTAAAGAAATGACTTTGTCAAATTTAAATTAAGTTATTGTTTGGCAAACTTTGAAGCCGAATATCTGAAAACTACAGAAAATAGAATCGTTCTTTTTCTAATTTCGAGTGTCGAACTGCATCAGCAACTGAAATATTGTGAGGCGTGCAATGGAATAGAAAGTCTGCCATGTTGTCAGTAACTACGTATTCCACCCACCAGCATTTCGATTGGAATGCAGACTGCTGTTATTAACAAGAACGAACCCATTCTGAATATGCAACCATTTAATCTGCGAGTTTAGCGATGCAAACTTGGCAAACCAAAGAAAATGCTATTTCGAACTTTGCGTAACAGACAAAAGAAAATGATATTTCAAACGTAATCTTGACAGGCCAAAGAAAATGCTATCTCAATTTCAAGCGCGACAGACTTACGTAAAAGCTATTTCAAACGTGTGCGTAATACACCAAAGAAAATCCTATTTAAAACTGAAGCGTGACCGACCGACAAACAGACCGACCGACCAAGCTCCTTATAGAGATACAAAGACGTACACCCCACCCACCCACAAAAAATGTCTGTGTTGCTCCAATGAATCTGCTACTCGTGCATACTTATTGACGAGTGAAAGACGAGACCTTGCTTGCTAAATGCAGCTACTTCCGTTCATTTCAGAAACATTCGTTGCGGTCAACTCTAGTGTTAGTTGATTGGTTGAAAAATAATTATTTCAGATTCTGATTGCATCTGGTTTTCTGAATTCCATGACTGTGAGAGTGGACACACCTGCTGGGAGCCCAGGAAGGGATGGTTTTAGTAGCATTGAAGGGGGTTTTTCTTAGTTTTATTTTGTGATCCCTTACTTAAAATGTTATCGAGCAAATTATATTAAAACGCGTTTAACGGTAACAACATATTTTTAAAGATACTGCGTATACGCATTAATCTTGTCCAAACTTAAATTCCACTCTTTTGAAAATGGCTGAGGTTAAATTTGAAAACTTGTATTCCTTATAAAATATATAATTTATTAAATAAATGCTCCATTGGATAAAGCAACGTGTTATGCAACTTAAATAATGTTCAAAAAGCGCCAGTTGGTATGTTACTAACTGGCGCTTTTGAACATTTGCATTTGATTGGAGAACCCCGAGCATGAATGGACTGAGTAGTGTGCAGTGATTTCCGGCTCTGCATCCCTCCGTTTTACCAAGTCCATTGCTACCCCCTTCTTATAGACTATCAGAAACGTGTGAACAGATGTTTCTTTGTTTTTTATCAGCTTTTTTTATGTATAAAACCCATATAAACAGATAAACAAAGCAAACGAACATTGCATTAAAATATCGACTCTTGATTGGATAAGAATCTAAATATAAAAAATCTTATTTCAGCCAATCAGAAGCACAGAAATTATACCCCCCCCCCCTGCAATATTAACAAAAATGTTTCAATTATTCGCGCCTATCGTTGGGAGCCGGTTTAAGCGATATTCATACAAATGCATCGGCTCCCTAACAGTCTGTCTTAGTTCAGCCTGACAGGTCTGTCAAAAGGGAAGCATGCAAGTAAACTCTCACCGGTCGGAGCGATGAGACAAGACATCCCACAAACTTGTTGACATACATAGTCACACTGACTTCTACTAATCAAGAAGAACAACTTAACAGTCTCGCTAAAAACCTTTCTTCTTAACACTCGTATCATTGTCAATGGCAACTGTAATGAGTTAGGCAAAAGGATAGAATAGAATGAGTTTAAGAAGACTGAGTTTGCTTGAAGAAGCTTTATTCGACAAAGATCTACGCAGGGATCTAGTCTCTACGAGAAAACAATGGCTGACTAAAAAGAAAGAGTGATCAAGGGAAGTAATTCACTTCCGAAGCATAGAAGGGGATAGAAGAGTTCTCTTTTCATCACAACTTGAAACTGTCGCAATTACTAATACCTCGCCACGCGAGGCAACCTAATGTTAAAACAAAACAAAAGACACTTATGACTATGACATTTATGATTATGAGATTTATGACTATGACACTTATGACTAAACGCACGAGCGCAAGATGAATTTGTTTCCCCTTTCAGATTTCACACGAGACTCAAACTTACTGAACTTTATTTTCGTTATTTTCAAAGTTGTTAACTTGTCAATAAAACTGAATATATCTTTGTATGGATTGCGTTCTCAAGCGTTTTATATTTGTCTCTTCCGCCATAGTTTCCCCCTGTTTTCTAATTATATTCAAATAATATGCAGACGGTGCCTTTTATTTAAGTGTAAGTAGTTCATATGATTCTTGTTATTGATTAAAACTGTTGAATTTTATTAGTGTTTTTCTACTGTCAAGCTTTAATGTTCCTTTGATGGTATCAGATCTAAATACAGACTTAGATGTTACAATTACTACTACCTTGACGCACGAGGCCAAACTAATGTACAAACAAGGGGAAAAAACATCTCGCCACTGACCTTAATTTTGGTATCTTCCAAGTTGTTACCTTGTTGTTAATAAAACTGAATATATTTTGTATTGATTGCTTTCTCATTCATTTGACATTTGTCTATCCCGTTACAATTGTGTCCATATTTGGACATATGTGATTTTTCTTTCATTTTACTTCAATTTTAATATTTCTCGTTCTCTTTCAGCCGTTGTGGAAGCTAATAACTGATATGGTAGGTATGTTCTTGCAAGCATTAACCTTTTTTTTATTAATTTGAAAATGTTTTTCTTTTGTTATTCAGTAAATATGAATTATTTGCCATATTTGTTCAGGTTGAGTAAGTTAAACGTCATTATACAAAAGTCAGATATAACATGAAGAGAGAGCGTTTTTGATTTATTTTGGTGGCGTAGATTAACGTCTTAGATTATCTATCCGGTATGTTGTATATTGGATTTGAAATAGACGAAAACATTAATTTAGTATAGACAACTGGCTAATGGACATCGAAAATGAAGTTAAGTAAATAATACAGGGTTCAATGTGTCGAAGGAAAGTTCCTCAGGGAAAAGTTGTTTTTTCAAGTAAGGAGAATTTGAGTGCACATTTTTGTTTCCGTTAGCATCGTGTGATTAGCGTGTGTATAAATAAATAGGTATAGAGATATGTGTGTGTGAATTATAGTGTCATTGTTTTTTTTTTTAGTGAGAGTGTGTGCATCTATTAACTTGTGTACATGTGCGTTTGTTGAACGGCATGTGTGTTTAGTAGTCCGTGAAAGTCTCTTGTTGGTCTTTGGAGGTATTCTCCCCCCTCCCCCCCCCCCAAAAAAAAGGCTACATAGGATTGTACCTTACGCACGTGTGTTCTCCCTGGGAGGAGAACAAGAAGAGAGGGAGAAAGACGCTATGATTTGAGTTTTATACTACGCGTTGGAATTCTCTGGTTGACTGAAAGAAATTGCTTATTAAAGATTTTGTCCAACGAAGAGTCGATGCGTAAATACAACATTTATATCGCTGCTGCCTTCGAACAAATACAGAAATAATCACTATATAACAAGAAAAATAAGCCTACCCAGTGGCGTGCAGAGGTCTACTTATGCCTGGGTCAAACCGTTTGATTGTATGTCCTCAAAGACTCAAGTATAAGTCCTAGTACTGAGAAATATTATGAAAAATAGGAAGATAGTTTGAATATAATTGGATCTCCCCCCCCCAAATTTATGGGGTCACCGCTTCGTCTCCCAATTTCTCTGTACGTCGCTGTCCCAACCACATGTCACATGATACAATAGTATTTATCTACTTATGACGAAAAGATTGTCTAGCTCTTGCTAGAAATAACAATTTCAATCATCTTATTTTTCTTTATATCATTGATACACGCCATAAACTGGTATCGTCTCGGCCTTCGGGGCTTGATTTACGCCGGTCTATGGGTCTGTCCTGTGCAGTTCTAGGAGGTCCACCCTCCCAGGCTTTGCCTACCCTCTTTGGGGAGGAGTAAGTTTATTGTTTACTGCCTGAGGCGCCCCTACCGGGGAATGCCGACGGGGCTGCCCAGGCAATTTTTAAATGGCCAGAGTGCTCACCTTCTCGAGCGCTGGCTTTTCAAACCCCACTTTCCCGACCCGAGCTTGGGTCACATCTTACTTGTGGGAGTAAGATAAACCTGGCCTTGTGCCTAACCTTCTGGGGAGGTAAATAATATGTTCGCAAAACTAGTTGATCTGACGACCGTTTGGATTTGTAATTTGTTCTAGAGGTTTGGTTAACACTCCATCATCAAACAGGAAAATCATTTTCGTGTTTCCCATTAAAAAGGTCCATCCCTATATAACATATGAACGTACGTGCGTCCGGCTTGCTTCAATAATAACGTATGCAAATTTAATTTTATGAGCAAAGAGGGTGGAGTGTTAATCTTAACAATAACTGATCATAATAAAATAGAACGTAAAGAATAATCACGTATGCAAATTTAATTAATTTTAGTCCATGTGACGTCACGTCTGTTTCTATCAATTCCAAACAGCCGAGTAAAACTAACCTTCTAGTGAACCACGGTGACCCCGATTGAGCTTCCATTTCCTGTTATTTTATTATATACTAGCGGCTCTACTCGACCAATATTAAATATCAAGTACTGAATAGAGTGATAATTTCAACAGTACGGTAAAATTGGTCAAATTGAACAACTCACAAATGTTTTAGTCAGATTTCACCAAATTCTGCAGTAGATATTTGTTGATTTTCGTCTACTTCGTTACAGGAGCCTGAAAAACTGGTGTCGACAATTGATTTCCGATACATGTAAGTACGACATCTCTCAAATAAGGAAGTAAGTGTATGTATCGATCACATTGTTATGGCTGCAATGAAAATATGTAACTTTAGGCAGAATTAAATTACGGAGTCCCTCCCCTTCATTTCGTAAAAACTTTTAGAATTGCTATCAATGAAGTATACACTTTTAAGATTATAAAATGATGTTTTTCAAACTAACGTGTTCAATTTTAAGGGGAGGTTTTCAGTTTTCTATGCAATTCTAACGTGAAATGAACCTTGTGGAATTACTATTTCCTACATATTTGTTCCGTATCCTCAAAAAAAAATTATTTCGTTTGGGGGAGGGGGGATTTTCTAATCGATTAAACACCAAATTTTGAGATTATGAAAATGAATTTTGAAAATTATCCTGTTAAATTCTTAGAGAAGATTAGGGTTAGGGTTTAAAATTATCCTGTTAAATTCTCAGAGAAAGTATTCAGTTACATTTTTTTCTCGTAATTAAATACTCTAAACAGTCGTATTTAAATACGGAGAAAACATCACCGTACATAAATGAGCAATAAAACCTGAAGAAGGCTGGAGTGTTCATCGGCCGAAACATAGTAGAAACAGATATATTAATGTTGACGAGTATAAGAGTTCGAAGAAAAACAGTGCGTATCACGATTATTCTGTTATTTAAAAAATGTATTATTTCAATGAAGAATTGTCGTTAGAAAGGTGGAATGTTTAGGTTTTATTAACTTTGTAGAAGAAGGATAGGAGAATGTTGACATTTGTAAGTAAAAGACAGGAGAGCCATTGTGTAGATATCCATTCTGTAGACCTCGTTTGGTAGGAAGAAAAATGGGGTACTGTTAGCTGGATAAGAACAAGCTCCTTCATTAGAATTTAAATCAATTTTATTCATACATAGTTTCACCAAGAAACAAGCAGGGAGTTGAGAGAGTTACGGGGGCAGAAATACGAAAGCACGTTGAGTCGGCGTGCGCGCATACATCCGAAATATTCGTTGATTTCTGAATGCATTCGTCTCGCGCTTGTCAAGTCTTCGCTTTGGAACGAGACAGGAATATAAACGTCTCTTCACAGTGACGTATAAAACACCGACGGACGAAAAATGCGGGAAAACACAATGAAACAGTTCAGCGGAAGTGCCTCCCACGCAGGAGTGTTCTGATTGGACAATGTATTAATCACACCTCGTGTAAGGATACACTTGCTCAACAGAAAATAGATCGTTATTAAAGAACTGCTACAACTTTTTCATTGTAATTTTCTGATCAAAAGAAAATATAACTTTTGTTTATAGCCTTGTTTGGTTTATGATAATTACTCAAATATATTGCATGCACCGAAATATATGATCTTTATTTACTTAGGGTTAGGATTAGAGTTGGGATTGAGTGTTAGGGTTAGGATATTGCGTGTTCAGTACGTCTACGGGAAATATATTCAATTATGTTGGCATAAATAATGAGTATGCAGCTAGTGGTGCACTAAACCCACAAAAAGAAAAGTATATATAAATAGAGACAATAATTAATATGAAAGAGTAAAGTATGTATATGAATGATAAAGGCCTAGGAGTCATAGACGACAAAACACGTGTACGTGTGTAACTATATTTTATAAATATATACGCTCTCCTATGGGGGCATCACACTGGTGAAGGGAACAATGATTCTCACCAAGAATCAAGGTAAATGTTTTTCCGTAAAAATAATTAAATACGTCTAATAATCAGTATCGCAAATAAAATTAAGATATAAATAAATAAACAGCAACATATTTTAGTGCGATACATATTTCGCACTGTTATAATTATTTTTAAAATTTAAATAAATTATTATTAATAAATACATTTTTTTATATCCGTATATATATATATATATATATATATATATATATATATATATATATATATATATTTCGTGTTTTTACTTTACGTTCGTCAGTATTGAATTACGTAACCGTATCGCCGGTCAAACAATTCGAACCCCGGTTCTACGTATTATGAACCATGGTCTCGTAACCATTCGACCAACGCTACGATTGCGCTTTTAATGCGAGAGAAATACACCTTGTATTCTTTCAATGTAAACACAAGTACTGTGATTCGAAATGGAGTTTAGATCTCCCAGGAGAGAGAACCATGCAAAGTGAATCATCAATTTATTATCTATATATATATATATATATATATATATATATATATATATATATATATATATATATATATATATATATATGGTGTGTGCATGGGATGTGAATGTGGAAGACGAGATGTTCGTACTGAGTGGCTTCAAAGTGTTAAACGTGGCGCAATGTGGTTTCGACGTTTTAACGCTTGGTAGCCCACAGTGTGGGACTAGGAGCAAGATGAACGGTGTTAACGTGGAAACGAGGCTCCCAGTCGAGAACTACCTTCGTTATTGAAATCTATGGGCCGAACAGGGCTTTTGGATTAAACTGGAGTCTTCACCATTGATTGGATAATATTTCTTTTTATTACATTTCCAAACTAAATCGGGGCTAATGTGTAGAGCAAGATGTCTACAAACGAACTTTCGTCAGATTGCCTTTAGCATTGTAAACATTAACTTCCTGATGACTCCCACAAGGAAAACCGGAAAAATATTTATTAAGACTTAATTGACGTGTACTTTTTCGGATATGTTATTTTTTTGTAATCGCATATACAAGAAATGCGAAACCTCAAAACATATAAATCACCGTGTGTCATCACAGACACTTTGGAGCTATTACTTTAATACGAACCTATTTATCCATTTTTTAAATCTTTTTATTCACATGATCGCAATTTTCTGATTCTTTTAGACGTGATGTATTGACACCAGACGAAGCGGTTGGTAAGTTTTGATTAATATTATACGTTTTTATTTCAAACTTCATAAAAGAAAAAATATATATTTACTGACGTTTTTTCTCGAAAATAATTCTCGAAGATTTACTGTTTTTCATAACATTCGTCCTTAGAACACGCGAAGAAGGTTACCGCAGCTATGTTGCATTCTATTCTTGTCAGATCGATATATTAGAATATTCTTATATTCCTTCTCCAGTTATCTAGACTCCACGTTTTGAGCCGGTCCACCATTTTGTATTTTCTTTCATAGTTGAAAGCTGTCTAGGAACGAATGGAAGAATACGAAAAACGTTAAATATACATCATATTAATTTATTTAATTCAGAAAACCATCTTCACCAGCCGAGCTGGTTGCATCATAGATTCCTAGAAATGTTCGTTACCATTTCTTTAATATAAGCAGCCCTGGTGACAAAAACTCCGGGCGGAATTCTGAAGGGCATTGCTGTTAAACACCAATAGCTCAGGCTAACTGCTGACTATTTCAAGAGACCCCTCTTACCTAACACGTGATCTTGATCGACCAATCAGAGCCCTTGGTATATCTCAGGCACTCATCACTACCTAACATTCTATGCAATAAATATTATATTTGACTAATGAATTAAATGTAGAAATTATAGTCACTAAAAATAGTGAATAAACAAAGTAACAATTTTTTTTAAATATTCATATAAAATCTGTTCTATATTTATGGTGTATCTGTCTTTCTGTCTCTGTCCGAGGATGCAATTGAAAACCAAGCCCTATACCAAGACCAAACAAATATTTTCTCGGATAAATTTTACGATGAATCCAATGGTACTGTTCATGAATTAGGAAGCTTTACAATAATATCACGGCGTCTGCGTTTGCGTCGAACATCTATAAGCAGTAAAAACGACGTTTTACGTTATTTTATTTTATTTATTTTAAAACTTGAAAATTGACAATTATAGAAATTAGAAAATAAGAATAAAAATGGTAATATTGGGTTCAGGGCTGGGGGAGGGTTACATAATGGTCATCGATTTTTCCCGGGCAAAGCGAACAGATTAAACGAAATGTATTCATATGAAAAGATTTACAATGTAAAACTGTAATTTCGCATATATATATATATATATATATATATATATATATATATATATATATATATATATATATATATATATATATATATAAACATTTAATGAATCAAAGCATTACTTTTACTGTTCCAAGAATTAGAACATCAAGTCCATTATAGCGTACGATCGTTTCCAAAACAATTCGGAAATACTTTATTTTATTTTATAATTTTATAAAGTTGGTCCAAAACGTCTCTTCATCAGCGCCTTTAGCAACACGTCTTACAGAAAATTAAAAAGAAAAACTTAGTTCTAGAGAAACATCCGCTGACAGAAAGAATCACAACTGGATATGTTAGTAGTTTTGGAGGGGAATAAACACAATGATACTTATAAACAAATCACCGGTACATATTAAAAAAATATAACACAAAATTTCGCGTACAACAAAATCGTAGGATAAATTTCAGAGGAAACATTTTTTTAATCAATGAAACGGGCGGGTGGAAAAAAATTGCTAAAATTTTCCTTAAGGCCTTATCGTCTGACCCTCTAAGAGGAAACGCCAGAATGATAAATTAAAAACTAAGAAAAACCGAATGAGATATGAGGGGGAAAAATTGTTTCAGTTGGAGAAAACGATTGAGAGAGAAAAAAAGTAAATCTCTCAACGTTATGGTGGCTTTGAATCATTAAAGATCTTCAACTGATGCTTCAAAATCTTTTGTCTACACAGGCTAAGTCGAGAATTGTTTATAACTAACGCCTCAATAATATTTAGATGGTAGTTCGACCTGGCACTGTGTAAAACAGAAAACCACGCATCGGAATACTTGTCATAACAACTATTTGTACTAACCAGGTGATTACCGATGGCTGATTCCTGTGCTTGAAAGTTCCCGGATGATCTCGAAACCTTGTTTAAGCGAATGTCACGTGGTATGTGTTGGGTTATACTAATTTCTAATATTTCGCCCAATGACTTCGCAAGTGGCAGGATGGTAATAATAATAGTAATGATTATTATTATTATTATTATTATTATTATTATTATTATTATTATTATTATTATTATTATTATTATTATTGTTATTATTATCTTGTTATTTTTATTTTTATTAATGCTATTATCACTGCGACTATCGTAGGTATGATTGGCATTGTTATTATTATTGTTATTGTAATCGATTTTATTGATACTAAAAATGGTAATACCATTAAACTTCTTTTATATAATGATTCCATTAGTATTGATTTTAGTATAATATAATCACAATTAAAAAATATTATCACAACAAAATTCACTACAATTACTGAGCAAGCCATAAATAACTATATTAAAATAGAATGCAAAAGTAGCAATTAATACCCTAAATTAAAATTATCAAACATTTTTATCTACACGATAATTACCTATTACAACAAAAATGACAGTTATAACTTTATAATTATAATTCTATTCTCATTATTAAATTACCCCCCCCCCCCCCTGTCAAAACAACGATGACTCTTTCATTGATATCCACCACGCAGCACTTCTACGACCTAAAAAGGTGTATGGGGCCGTTGGCGTTTTCTACTAGTGTAGTAGGCTCGGTAAAACGAGAGAAAGCGAAATAGACTGCTGGCATGTTAAGCCACTGCCTTTCCGTCTCGTTTTTATTCACTGTTTCTTTCTTTTCTTTCTTTCCCTTCCTAAAGCAACGCTTTAGAAAGGGGGGATACGCATAACAATTGCCTACAGCAATCTATAAATAAACAATATAACTAACACGAACATTTAAAGGGTGTATTTTTCTTTTAAAAAAATGTTTGGGATTTTCGTATGAACATTTTAAGAATTTTACATGATACGATAATTGTAAATATCATCGATATAAAGTTAAATATTGACAAATCTTGTATTTATTTCAGAGATTTTGAAGAAAATGCGAAACGGCAAAACCAAACGTGGTGAGTATGACACTTCAAGTATAACACTTCAAGTATGACACTTTAAGTATGACACTTCAAGTATGACACTTCAAATATGACACTTCAAATATAGCACTTAGTATAATACTTCAATATTTTTCAAATTCTACAAATGTTATTGTATCATCCCGTCAAACATCTATAATATTTCACTCCTATGTATTAGAACCAATAAGAGGGACGTAATCAAATAAGAAATGCCTCCAAAAATACGTCTTGATAAATATAAAAATTATTACATTTTGTGGCAAAAAGTGGCTCCAGGAAAAATAAGACAATTCTGAAGTGAAATGGCAAAAAAGGGGCGCATGATGTGCTTGTTACTACGTTCTCACAGTTGAACTTCGGATGACTTTGAAATTGCTACGGGTTTCAAATTACCAAAGCTAATTCGAAAAAAAAACAGGTCACTAACAGTAACCTTGAAATTTATATGGGTTTAGGATTACGAAATCTTTCTCGTTTGGAAACAGATAGACCGTTTTGGAGCCGGTCGTTAAGTACATAAACAAAGAGACTTGACAGTTGACAATGGCAGCGATCATGATCAATTATCACAACAGACCAGATAAGAACAACGACGACAATACAAACACTGTCTCAAACTCACAGCCAAGTTCACGCGTTACAATACAAACGCACTAAGAAAATATTTCCTTTCCTCGCACACACGCACACATAATGACATGTACACACAGACTCGTCCCCTGTTTTTCACACATGCAGCTCAGATAACTGTAAGCCCTAACTTATACATATACTTTCACAGCATGAATTTCACACTCGCACATATACGCTCACATCTTGTACTCAAAGATCGTTTTCTTTATTACTCATGGGTCTGTCCTGCGCAGTTCTAGGAGGTCCACCCTCCCTAGCTTCGCCTCCCCTCTTTGGGGAGGAATAAGTTTATTGCTTACTGCCTTAGGCGCCCCTACCGGGGAATGCCGACGGGGCTGCCCAGGCAATTTTTAAACCCCACTTTCCCGACCCGACCTTAGGTCACATCTTACTTGTGGGAGTAAGATAAAAACTGGCCTTGTGCCTAACTCCTGGAGAGGAGTAAATCAATACTCAACTTTGTCGCAGGCGCATAAAAATTAGCAGTTGTATTATTAGTATTTTCATACCATTGTGTAAACTTTTTATGTATGTATGGGACTGTTGTTGTGTTCATTTAATATGGTCTGTTTTCTTTTCTTGGCATTGTTTATATCTGGGGGGGGGTCAGGGTTTCAGGGTTTCATGGGGAAAATTGTCACCACAGATTAGCAGGCACAAACTGGATCCAGGACCACAAAAAAAAACAACAAAAAAAACTGTGCATCACCCATCGCTACTGAAAGGTCATGTTGGATTTTCTCTTCCCTAGCGTTTGTATTAAATGCTATTATGTAAGTGTTAGTTATTACTGTTAGTATGAATGCACATTTTGAGTCAGACATTTTTTGAAAAGAAGGGAAACATCATATGATACATGATGAAAGGGTTCACGAGCTAGACAAAATGGTTGAGAACCACTGGTTTATATTTTGTGTTGTAGTTTTGAGGCCCAACACTCGAGGTGTTACTTTTCTGCCCAACTCCCGGGTGACGGATACCACACACGTCTTTTTGTCGACCACCCCATTTACGATCTCTACCCGTGGTATCCTTTTTGGTCCGCAATTTATCATGAAGTTTAAATGAGATAGAGCTATTATAACTTTATAGAAATAAATTATAGTCCAGAATTAACAACGAGGAGAGTGTGGGAGGGGGTAGATAGATCTAGTTAAAATTCTAACCGTATTTTATTTTCACCATAATGTGACGGATTTCTCTATTGTGTGAGTCGGCGGGAAGTGAACATGGCTTCCCTTTTCTTGTACATATGAAAATATCAGCTTCCACCAAGTTTCTTTTCGACAGAATAGGAGGCTTATTTGCTTTGTAATATCGCAGGGAGGTAGAGACGCGATACGAACGAATGTAAAAACTTATTAGCTTTTATAAGCTACCCTCTTCCTTTCTCCGTCCGTTTACCATACTTTTTTTCTTTTTCGTCGTCCCCGAAATAGAATAAAACAGGAGTTCACATAAACATGTTAGTTCGACATTTCCAACTAATGTAATTTATTCCCGCTCGTTCGAAACGATAAAACTAGCGAACCAGTGTGAAATATCAATTCCAAATAAAAACAGAAAAATCGACAACCAAAAATCTAAACAGGAGAGAAAATCCAATTAGTAGAGACAAGACACCCGGTGAGCACAACATTTCTAAACGGTAATCCATTCTTAATTATTTATGACATTCATTTTTATCCATTTTCTCATACGCCACTTATAAACTTTTTTAATTACGAGTGTGGGTCTTGGTACATTTACAAAGACATGACCGTTGTTTATATCCAATCCAAGCCAGTATCTACGTTACTTCAAGTATAATTCACTTCAAATCTCCAAACGGATTAACTAGCTATGAAATCAACTGACCCAAGTCCTTTTTTATTATCGCCCCTAAAGTTTCCCGAAACATTTAAAATGATAAAAATGTATGTTACGTTGTTTGAATGGAAAAGTTTGAGTGCCATCTTAAGGGTCAGAGGTTACTCCAGACGGAAGTCGACGAAATTACGTGACTTCTGGACGGATATTTTCTGTCTCTTGACTGGCGAGACTCCAAGCAATAAAGACGTGTCTGGTCTGCTATCCCTAATGGGGGGGGGGGAATGTAACTCGGTGTAGTAGGACAAGCTATCTCTCTCACACACACGTACGAAAGTAACTTGTTTTTTTTGTTTTCTGTCTCTGTTCGCTTTGTTAACCTTTATTAAAAACTAAACATCGACGTCAAGCAATAACCTGGGCTCCCAACGACGACGACGACGACACATGTGTATAATGCTTTATACATGCCCACCGATAAGTTAAAGCAATAAAAACGTGTATAGATTCTGCTACGCTTGTAACAATACATGACTTTTGACTAATAATGGATACCTGTTTTATAGACAAAGGGACAAAATTCGCATATTCTCCTTTTTTCTGTTATTTTACCGCTTTATTTGCACGATTCACAGAACTATTTCGGAATCTTCGTCAATATGCAGACCCCACACAGTCATTTATTGATCCGTTTATTTATCTATTCACCGACCCATTTGGGCGGACACAGGCGAATATGCATGTGGATGTGGATGCCAGGTAATGAGAAATCAGTGACCTTCAGAATTGAATGACGTCAGAGAGTCATAAGAATCCGTGCAAGCAGTGCGACCAGATGATGATGAATATTTAGCAATACTGGAAGCATTTTTCACAATTATGTTTCGGATTTTTTTTTATTTTGGCCGACATTGGCCTCCTAATTATATACAATATGGAAACATTGGCCTCCTAATTATATACAATATGGAAACATTGGCCTCCTAATTATATACAATATGGAAACATTGGCCTCCTAATTATATACAATATGGGAACATTGGCCTCCTAATTATATACAATATGGAAACATTGGCCTCCTAATTATATATACAATATGGGAACCAATAATTATAGATAGTAGATTAGAATACCATTAATATATCTCTGTTTTTATAAAGTTAGGTATGTATATGTGTTTATATATTTGTATGCTTGGATTCACTCCTAAACTGATTAACTGATCATTATGAAGTTTAGAACACAGCTGCTAGGTGTAAGTGGTCATAATGTGGGCTATATTTAGTGTAATTTAGTTTTATGCAAAAAAGTAGAAAATTCTGATACCTACAAGATTTGTGAAATTTTTACACTAGTTATAAGACATCAAATAATAAATATTCCACAAATTTCAGTTTCTTTAGAGTATGTTAAAGTGTTTTTAGGGGGGGGGCATAAAATGAACACAAGCTCCCATTTGAAAATTCAAATATTTCAAAATTGCATTGAATTTGATCCATAGTCATTAGACACCAATTAAGCAAGATTCACTAAATTTTAATTTCTTCTTAAGTTTAAACGTTAAATTTTAGATATTATCTAGAATCAAAATCATGTAAAAGATTTTAATCAAAATTGGAATAAGGAGTCTAGTCATAAGGTTTAGTAGCATTATATCTTGATTTTAATCTCTGTAAGGCGACATAAAAGTGGTGCAAAAAGGTCTTGTTCGGAGAGTTAATTTTACACGTCCTGTGACGGATATTCTTCTAGTTAAAAATAAAGGTGTATTTCATGGACAGCGGCACCGGGGGGGGGGGGGACTCAAGCCCCCCCCCCACTTTTTTACTTACCCCCCCCCCCCAATTTACGGTCATCAATAATGAAGTTATATATGCATGTGTTTAACCGGGGGCCCCTACTTTTTAGGAGATCCTCCCCCCCCCACTTTTATAACTGTCCCGCCGGTCCTGTATTTAGTGAAGCTCTATAAAGAGACGTAGGGGTGTAGTTTTTGAAATTATTGCTACCCAACGTAAACGATTACTTAAATACAAAAATGGTATAAGTTTGATTGTCTCTTAATCGTTCTTACACATAAACAAAAGACGTAAACCTAAAAGAATTAAAAACCGGGGTTATAAAAATATAACTGGATTTATTTACGCTCACAAGTAATATACGAAATATTTAACATGTCCCTAATTCGTGATCTTATATGTATGTGTGCGGGAAACATCAAACATAACTGGTATGGACGTATGGTAATCATTGACCGCATAGATATCTCAAAAGCACCTCGGCAGAACTAGTCTGGTAGTAATGAGACGATCACATGTCGAACCTGGCACTTCTTTTGGCTAGGAAGTAAGTGTAGTATCTGTTCCGATGGATACTGCACTCTATAGACCGGTGTCGTCTTGTCTTTCGGGGCTTGATTCCGCCGGTCTGTGGGCTTGTCCTGTGCAGTTCTAGGAGGTCCACCCTCCCAGGCTTTGCCTCCCCTCTTTGGGGAGGAGTAAGTTTATTACTTACTGCTTGAGGCACTCCTAACGGGGAATGCCGACGGGGCTGCCCAGACAATTTTTAATGGCCAGAGTGCTCACTTCTCGGCGCTGTTTTTTCAAACCCCACTTTCCCGACCCGACCTTGGGTCACATCTTACTTGTGGGAGTAAGATAAAACTGGCCTTGTGCCTAACCTCCTGGAGAGGAGGTAAATAAACACATGTCGAAGAGCAAATCTGTGCAAAACACGAATTATGGACAAGTGAATTTTGTAGCTTAAGTGGCTAAACGAAAAAAAAATAAGAGAAAAGGGAAGAGAGGAATTATAGCAAACATGTTGCCCCGCTCCCTCCCTAAGCGGTCAGGTAAACAAAAAAAGTCAGGTAAACAAAAAAGGTCAGGTAAACAAAAAAGGCAGGAAAAGCGAAGCGTGGTTTGAGTCACGCTTTTTATATCTGTGAACACGTGGCTAAATTAACTAATGGTTGACCGCTTCTTGATCACATGATCCGGCACGCCATGGCACTACGCAAAAGAATAATCAAACCTTATTCTTTGAATATTCACTTATTTACGAAAAAAAAATCATCGTGTTTTTTTTAATTTTTCTGTTTATTTTATTTTATTTGTTTCTTTCTGCTTATAGAAGAATATATTTTAAAAGAAGGATACCCGGCATACACGACTTCCTGTGGATGGTTGGGCTACCCTGATGAGAAGATACGACAGGTAAACTGTGGCCGTTTCATTTTATCTTTTACTAGGCGTATCCGTGACCCGTTGGGTCACAACAACTACCACTATTTATTCTATTTTAAATTTTATCTGAAAATTGATAAACTGCGATATATCTATAGAAAATGAGATATAGTCAATTTCTATTATATATAACAACTTTATTGGTCTTCGTTCACAGAGAAAACAAGGAGAAATGAAAGAGAAGGGTGTTAGTCAAGGAATACGTCCATGAGTAAAGACGAAGAGGAAAGGTTATGAGTCAACGTGGGGTTAAATAAATGTCCCGTTATTAGGGAAGAAAAAATAGTACATATATGAATAGGAGAATGTGTTGTATGAGAAAGTCCATACACAGGTGTGGAAGTCCAGCCATGTGTAAGTATGTAGTTATGTATATGCTACATTAAGGTTACGTGTGTCGCGGTAGCCATTTTAAATCCTTGGGTGTTCTTGTCGAAGTAGAATCCAGGGTCAAGAGCCTGTGAAGTTTCTGTTGCGTCCCAAGAGAAAAGTTTGGGGGCTGGTCCGAGCAACGTCAATGCTGTTGTCAGTTCCTGCACGTGGGAAAGAAAAGAGGAAGTTCCTTCTTTGTTAACCTTTTTATAATCTCTCATCACGTGGTCAGCTTGCATGAGAGATGGCCCCCCTGATTGGGCAAGCCGGAAAGAAAGTTAAATGCTTGCACCAATCAGCGCCAAGCTTATTAATTAAGCAGATTCGAAATCGTAAACCGCGAACTGTCACTGCTGTTGCTGCTTGTAACACTGCTGCTACATGTCTGTTAGAACATTCCTTTTACACAGAGAGAGAGAGAGAGAGAGAGGGAGATAGAGGAAAGAAAGAGAGAGCCCCCCTCTCTCTCTCTCTCTCTCTTAACTCTTTTTACTACTCTTATGACACGTCGATTCATTTATCGCTAGATAAGATTTCATTTAAATTACCTCTCTTGAAAATCAATGAATATAATTATTGAGAAACGTTTTGATAATTTATCATTTTTTAATTAAATCACTTTAATTAATTCGTGTTAATACCGACAAAACTATTACATACATATAGAAAATAGAACAATACATTTACAAATGAGTAGCACCAAAACATTTATTTATTATAAACTGCTTAAAAAATAGTTCTCTCTGTCGGTTCAGTCGAAAGAGAAAGATCTTCTCTAGCCATTAGCCACATCAGCTTAGCCGCTTCCTGTGACTGTGACGTCACTATCGGGACACGTGGCTCTTACTCGACTTCTAACTGGAAAATTAATTTCTACTTAGTTTTAACTTTACGTGGAGATTTACCATTCTACCCCTAATTTTTACACACCTGCCTCTTATCTTGCTATACATTAACCAACAGTATTTACAGATTTGAAAAAAAAACTAGAAAATGATCCAACCGATGGATCCCTCTTCTTTTACTAGCTCGGTTAATTGTATCATTCGAAGAAAAATGTTTAAACTTAATATTGTATTATTATTTGAATCAAATAAGAGTGGCAAAAATGTATATTAACTAAAAGAAAAGGTTATGGCGTCCCTCTCCACACCTCCATGAAATACAAAAATGAAACCTCCGCTCTTTGATGCCCGCAAAAAAAGAGCGCGCTTCCCTCGCCCACTCTCCATAAAGCTCTAGTATACAAATGTAATCAGTAATCGTGATATTTTCCTATTTAAAGAATGTAAGATGTCCACTAATTGTCACATTAACTGTTGCTTTTTTTTTACATTCAGCTTTGTAAAGAGGCTCTCGCGAAAGGATTCACCCAGTAAGTTGGAGTTTTTTAAATATTTTTTTTCTTTGCGTAAGATTTTCGAAACAAGTGTCAATTCAGCAACAAAGTTCTGCTGGCCCATGAAAGGAACGGATTTGGCATGGCACTGTATTTTACGTCACTCAAAATGGCACTCTTTTTGAAACGTAGAGAAAATCAAAACACGTATATTAAAATTTGACTTGGTTTCAAAATTTAAAAAATATATACAATTTTACCTGCCTGCCTGCCTGCCTGCCTGCCTGCCTGTCTCTCTGTCTCTGTCTGTCTGTCTGTCTGTCTGTCTGTCTGTCTGTCTGTCTGTCTGTCTGTCTCTCTCTCTCTCTCTCTCTCTCTCTCTCTCTCTCTCTCTCTCTCTGTTGGTTGCCAAAATGTCAGTCAACTTTAATTTTTTGTATTGATATAAAAATAAGAATTATTTTTAAGAATTTGAGTCCTAATCACAGTAAACGATTGGAGTTACAAAGCTCATAGGCGAAAAGTGGATTATTATCATTCATGTGGACTTCTAAACAAACAAGCTTCCCGATAGCGCCAATATTCTAAAAACAATAAATAAAACCATTCTTTTTACCATTTGTATCAATAATGTAAAAATGTTGTAACAATCCTTTATTGTATAATGTATTAACTTGAAGTTCTTTATTAGTTGTAAAATGAAATCATCATCATCATCATCATCATCATCATCATCATCATATAGTCTTATTTACCTTGATCAGGGGTCTGCAATCTCAGTCTTCGAGTTTGGCGGTCTTGAGAACTGATTCCGTTCAAATCGACTATAAATACTTGTATTTTACAGAAATAACCTAAAAGTTAAATGTTGAGATTTGGTTTATAATCTCGATTTTATTTATTTGTTCTGCGAGAAGGAAATTAATTCCTATTTTAGTCATAGAAATTATTTCGAATGAAGTGGGTTTCGGCATTTCTCTCAAACAACTGCCTAGTATAAAAAAGAAAACTACATTGAAATCACTACATTATATTATATTTGTTGTGACCCTGTAAGGGGCCGAAATAAAGACACGGAAACACGGGGTTACAGGAACAAAGATATATTATTGAAGAAAAAGAATATATATACAAGAAGTGTTATTCTGGACTGCCAGTATAGAACTGGGGTGGATGAAGACTGTGAGTTGGAATGCTTCTCGCATTGTATTATGGATGGACGAGTCCATTTGTTCTTTGTACAGGTACGGCACCATAACAATATTTCATCTATATTTTTCACTTTTAAAGTTTGCGATAACCATTTACGTTAGCTGTGTTAAATGATTAAATAAAAAGTGCTTTCTATCCACCAAACATATGTTACCATTAAATAAATGTCTTGGTCTTCTTACTTACGTCTAAAAAATTTTTCTAATAATGCATAGTATACGTTTTTAATAAGTGTATTAGGAAGGTGTTAAAGTAATACTTACTCTAAATACATTGCATATATCCTTCGCCTTTTTATTTATGTAAACGGCCATCATTATTGTAAATGGAGTAAGAAAATAAAAACAAATTCAAAATGGCGACCAGTAGTCAGCTTCGTAAAAAAAATGAAAGAGAAAGAATGCGAACGATTTCGTAAAAATATCGGTCACTTCCATAATTACAGGTGAAATAATTATGCATGTATTTATTTCAAAGTATTATGCAAGATATATTTATTATTTGTTATGGGAAAAGCATTTTGATATTAGTATTTTACTGCATATCAAATGGTGCAGCGGTAAATAAGTCTCTTACTAAACATTTGAACGCGATGTTCCGAAGAGTAGATGCGACTAAGAGAGTAAGTTATCCTTCCCTTTCTCTAAATCCTCATAGAAAATCAAAAACTGAACAGGATAAAATAGAAAAATAGAAAAAAAATAGAAAGAAAAAAAATACGTTCGATTTAACAACACCGACGAATATATGCCCGATCTCATTAATGAAACATGTTTCTGTATCTAACTTTGTTGCCTTTGTTACAAAAACTATTGAGCACTAACTTTACTTTATATATTATATATGTATTTGCTTTTGATTTTTCAAGTTAAAAAATTGAGAAAATTTATTTTTTGTAAGTATGCTTCACTCTATAATACATTTTTCCATTTATATATATATATATATATATATATATATATATATATATATATATATATATATATATATATATATATATGGGAAATGATAAAGATAAACACGATATTTTTTAATTATATCTTATTTCGATAGGGCAATGCTCGATATACATGATAGAGCAGTAATATAATAATATGAATGATGAGAATAAAAATTGAATAAAATATAATAGTTATTGGATCATTAATTAATTCAAAGAAGGAATATACTTTTAAAAAGGCATTTTTTATTTCCTTAATCCATGGATTTTCAAAATTCTTTTATTAGAGGAAAATCAGAAGGATAAATTAGTAAAATGTATATTACTGTTTAGCAAATATTTGAAAATATAAAAATGTAAAAAAAATGTTGTGCAAAGAAACTAAATGAACTATTTAAAATCGAAAAATATCCCATATTCATTGAATAGGTCGACCCTGAAAAAGTCAAAATCTTACACTCTAGGAATTTAAATTTTGTCAATTTTGGAAGCCGTAATCACTTCCGCTAAGCCGTAATCACCTCCATCCAATAGTTAAGTCGACTCGATTAATATAATGTTTTAATTATAAATAACCATTATTACTCTTTAAGATTCATTCGTAAATAAATTCTTAATATTATTTAAAACCATTTTTTAATTTTTTTTAATTTTGCTCTACTTCCCTAAAATTGTATTTCTTAAAATTTTGGAATACCTTTAAAGTATGCGAAGCGAGTGGATGTACCTTTGATAAAATGCTTCGCGCAATAATTTTATCACACTTATATTTTAATTTAAAATCGCCTTATGTCATTTTAAATTAGACCTTCCAAATAATTTTTAAATTCTCTGAAATACATACTTTATAAATAGTTTACACTTTTGATATTTTTACATCCGTTCATCCATATATTTTTAAATCCCCATAATGACATCATCTTAAATATCCTATCCCCCCTCTTCTAATTCTAACCTTAATCTAACTATGTCAATGTTATGTTAATTATAAAAAATATTATCCTATAAATTTGTATGATTTATTTTTTTAAACCCTTTAATTATATATTCACTAATTTAAGTAAATTCATTTGATGAGGTTGCTTAGTCTGACGAGTGAACAAGCTTCTTTCCTTTCTAATTTAAACGCTTTCTAAACAATCGTTTTATTTTGGGGTGACGGAATTGATTACAAACCGGAAGTAATGTTATGTCGCTTAGGTATTAGAAATCTCGTAATTCTTGATGATAAAATGAAATAAAACTTTTTTTTTAATTCGTACAATATAATTTTGCAAATGAAAGAAATAAAATGAGATTTATTAGTTGAATAACATATAAAATTGATAAATTAAGTCCAAGTTGTAATTAATTCTGAGTTGTAATTAATTCCGAGTTGTAATTAATTCCGAGTTGCAATTAATTCCGAGTTGTAATTAATTCCGTACCCCTTATTTTGAAGCCGGTTACTTTCCTTAAATCGTTAAGATTTCAAATCTCAGAGCCGTCCTTCTTTGAGATGTGTTTAGTTCTGTTATAATAATAGCTATTAGTTTTTTTAATAATTTGGTTTGATTCCATCCTAAATCGATTTGCTTAATTTATACTGATATACATTATCGTTCAGCTTATTTTGTTCTAAACATATTATTATTAAATTATAACCTCTATCAAATTACGATCTCTTAATTTTTACTACAGTGACTTCATCTTACCTCATTTTTAAACTTTTCTTTGAAATTATATTAGTGGGGTTAGAATATTGGCTATGGCTCGTGCGATCCTGTTCATGACGCTATCGATGCCATATATATATATATATATATATATATATATATATATATATATATATATATATATATTACTATTTCATGGATCCACATAAAATTTTATAAGGAGATATAATTTTTTATGTATCTATTTTCAGTATTTACTTCAACAATGCTCAATACGTAAGTAGAGCTAGGTAGGTTTTAGCCTGAAGATTCCCCCGGGGATGAAACGCGGGAGCCTCTGTGTAGCTTAATTGCCATAAATATATTTTCATAGCTTACTATATATATATATATATATATATATATATATATATATATATATATATATATATATATATATATATATATATATATATGGCATCGGTAGCGCCATGCACAGGATCGCACGAGCCATAGCCAATATTCTAACCCCACTAATATAATTTCAAAGAAAAGTTTTAAAATGAGGTAAGATGAAGTAAAAAAAACTTCCGGACGAATCCATTTCAAGCACTTAGGGGAATTGAGAAAGCAAATCTATTTTCATAATGAAATGTTTTCTTTATTTTTGTTGTTTCTGCTTTCTATACCGATTTATACGGTTTTTCTTTCTTTTATTTTTTTAAAATTTTCTTGGTTGAACTATTTTATTTCTTTCATATTTCGTTTTTTTTTCAACTTCACTGATTGTTATTTTATATGAATATCAGTGCGAATACCGGAAAAGGATTTTTTTCCATCATTTTTGACGGAGGGTGTGAATTCTTTAAATATAAGTGTGCATTTTTGTAAGAAATAAAAATTATTGTGATTTTTTTAATGAAAAAAAATGTTATTCTGGGACCAAGTCAATATGAAAATAATTTTTTATGTTTTTTTATGTTTCAAAATGAGTGTCTCCTTTTAGTGACGTCAGATACAGTGTCATGCTAAATCCGTTCTTTTCATAAGTAAGCAAAACTGAGACGCCGAATGTACACTTTGTCCAGATGGTAATAATAGTTTTCTTGGCAATTGTAAGTCATGTTAAATGTGTCAATTTTTAATTTTTAACTTATTCATTTTGTACTGCTCTCCTCTTTTTAGGTTTAAAGTAAAAGTTGGTTCTAACATCGACGATGATATCCGAAGATGCCAAATTGTGCGCGAGGAAATTGGACCAGAAAACATTTTGGTATTTGAAAATATTTTATTAAATTTAAGATGAGTTTTTTCAGTTTTAATGTTGATTAAATTTTAGAAATAATCTGTTTACGGATGGTCATGAGGTTACATTCTGATTAAACTTCAGTCATAACTATTTGATTGAAAAATACAAATTGAAGATGCTCCGAGGAGTGTCCCTTGTTAGGTGTTGATTTCATCGCGAGTTTTTTGGGATCTTCAACATCAAACACGTTCAACCAGTGACGCAGGCTCTGATAGAAAGCAACGCTATGATGCGTCCAGACATCTCTATAGCCGTCACGTTTAAGTTTGAAAACGCATTTTCATCATTAAACGCACAGATTGAATGGACGCATCTTAAGTTTTTGTCTCTCAAAGACAGACTATCCAGCAACGTTAAATGGGCCAGTCTATTTTACCTGTGATGGTCCAGTCTATTTTACCTATGGCATGGCAAGGGAGATTAGGTTAGAGGTTTGACTTAATAAAATACATGTCAGTATTTGATTTAGTCTAATGAGCACATAACCAGTGAAATTTTCTATTTTTTTTTAATGGAAAAACGACTTTTTAAGAAACAAAAAAGGGCAGGTAAAGCACTATTTAGCCTTGGTTGGCAATCACCTAAAGATGGTGTCTGGATAAAAACACTGGTCACAATCACCTCACTGGGTTGGCATCAGGAAGGGCATTCAGCCTATAAAAATCTTGCATCAACTAAGGAAATGACTCCCAAAGAAAACCAGTCGTATTTCAGACCATGTCGTTTAAATGTTAGAAGCTTGCATGGAAGGTCTGGTGAAATTATTGTTACGAGTCTATCAGGAATGTGTGATGATGTATGGAAGTGAAACCTTGCCAGTAGGAGTTGAGGACATCCGTTACATTGAAAGAAATGATGTGAGATTGATACGATGGATGTGTAATCTGAGTCATAAATAAAGGCTAAGATCAGATGACCTCAGGGGAAGATTAAACCTGGCTTGACAGAATAGGGAAATGTGTACAGAACAATAAACTTTGATGATATGGCCACGTTGAAAGAATGGATAAGCGTTCTTGGGTTAGTAGCTGTAGGACAGTTGAAGTAGCAGGTTCAGTCACAGGAGAAGGCCAAGAAAAATATGGGAAGATGTGATAAGGATGGAATTGAGAGAAAGAGGGCTAAAAAAAGACATGGCCAGAGGTAGGTTAGTTTGGAAGTCAATTTCTAAATGCCGTTCAGCATGTGCCAACATGTAAAATGGACGTTAAACCGGTTGTTGTTGATGATGATGATGATGATGATGATGATGATGATGATGATGATGACACATACTCAAGCTTAGTGTATGTAACTATACCGACATGATCTGTAGAAATTACACAGTTAATTAAAGAAAGTAGGTTTTAAGTGTATTATTTTATCTACTTATGCTCAACTCTGATAGAAAATATGCAACAATTCTATCCAATCGGCAATTTCCGAAAATAGATACATAAAATGATTTATGTAAAAGGACAATTTCAATATTCTTATATAATCCACTTACTAATAAAAGTGCTCAGGATCGATGTCCTCGTGCCAACCGGTGCAGATGGAAATAAAAAAACAAAACAATATGAGATTGACCTTTAAAACAGGGTGTGAACATAAAATTCACAGAGTGTAAAAGTGAAATAATGAATGGGTGTAAAGGACATGCGACACAGTTAGGTGCATGCATAGAAAAAATACGAGGAAAACATTTGAATCATTCTCTTTTATTATCGACTACCAGGCAAATCATATCTCAAAATCTGTGTTTTAGTCGAGCATGTAGAAGATAAGGTCATATAAAAGAATGACAAAGTCTATCCATACATAAATATATACATTTTATTAACAACTTGTTAAGACAACTAAAAGTAAGAGTTAGTAGTAAATGAGACATTTAGAATGTTCAAGAACGTTCTAGGTGAAGAAGAGGTGTTTTCTTCCTTAATAAGAAGTTGAGTAGCCATGTTTATTTCGTCTGTCGATGTGCGAATTTGCGTGTGATAGTGTATGTAAATTGGGTAAGCATTGTATAGATTGTGTGTATGTTAGGCTGCCTCACTTTTGTCAGTGTGAGAGAGTGTGCGTGAACATACTTGTGCATACTCAAGTTCGGTGAGCAGTGTGTACATGTTGTTGCTGTGCGTACGGGTAGTTTGTGAATCTCTCGGTGTGTGTGCCACTTGCCAGCAACCGAGGTTATTTTGGGAGGCGTTCTCGCGTGCGTCAGATCTGAGAGAAAAATACTTCAAAGAGGAAGAGGACGCTAGTGTTTGGATTTGTTTTCTCACGCGTAAAATGTCGAGGTGAATATTTTTGCATCTGTGATTGGATAGAAGATTCGCTGCTCCTGCTTATCCCATAAGCACACACCAATGAAAATAAACTTGAAGGAGGCAATAAAAAAGTTTATTTTGGTAATCCTGGGTTCGAATGATTCTTTCACCAGACACTAACATCCGCTATTCAACAATACAAACGAACTTGCTGCAATTGTACTCCCTCAACGTAAATACCTCCGATCAACCTAACTAACAGCAAAATCCCACCTTTTCACTGTTGAGGTTCCCAGATACCGGAAAACTTTCTACTCTTTCCTCGGACTGCTTGCCTTTAGAATTCTCTACCTGCTCCCTGTTTCCCCAACTGTACCAACATGCAGAAATTTAAATGTAATGTGAACAAACACCTTGCTGTACTTACCCCACTTAGGATGCCCTTATAAATCAGTCCCCGGATCACAGTATCCCGTTACATCTCAGTGGCAATATGTATGTGGCAGACACCACTACCGGCCAGGGGATATTTGTTACGACTTCTTTTCTTTCTTTTTTTGCTCAGCTCTTCTTCGTCTCTGAGGTAGAGAAGAGGGGATGATCTCGTGAAAGCACGTTGGCCGACGATTCCGGCCAATCAGGAACCAACAGGTCAGCTTGACCATGCGTGATTTGACTCCTTATAAAACAAGTCACGCACCCTCTTTTCCTTCTCTTTTCTCTTCCGCTTTCCGGCCGAATGCACACAGGGGAGATCGTTTACACCCCCACCCCACCGGCTCGACCGAGGAGGTGGGGAGGCAAAAGTCAAAAAGTAGGTAATCTCTTTTAATTCCTACCAAGAATAACGAACTATTCTGTCAAGCACACACATTACAATTGCCACAATAAAAATACACCAAACACGCTCGCATATACACATTCGTAAAAACATGAACTTAAACAAACCGAACATTTCACTCCTTAAAAATATGAACTCTGTAACTGATAGCCATACAAAATGTCTTAGTCAAATAAATTGTTTTATTTTAATATAAATGTTTTACTCTAATTATTGATTTTACAAAACACCATTCTGGTGTGTTAGCTTTATTATTCCTTCGCTTTCTTTCTAATATAATTTCAGATATAATAATAATGTTCTCTTTCTTCCTTTTGTTTGTTTTATTCTGTTAATTTTATCCACACGTGGTCGGACTATTTCGAACAGTGAGAATGACATGCTGCTATAAAGGCATCTCTCCCACAACCTTTGGTCGGGGGTCCCCACATGGGTTTAATCCTTTGTCCAAGACCAACCCCTGGCAATATGTCTTGTTGGGGTAAATAAAGTAATAAAAATTAAAAATTAAAAAAGTAACCCATCCTAATATTTTATGATTTCATCTTTTTTTTAGTTTCCTTTAGAATATTTCTGGAATGAAAAAAAAAGAAATTGGTTTCACAATGCTTTCATGTTTTACATTTCTTTTTCTTTTTGTAATACTTACCGAAGTTCTATCATTTTGTTCATGTGTTCTGCTCAGATGACCGACGCTAACCAAAAATGGGAAGTGCAGGAATCAATTGATTGGATGAAGAAATTAGCAGAATTTAAACCCATTTGGATTGAGGAACCAACAAGTCCCGATGACGTCATCGGACATTCTACTATTTCCAAAGTAAGCAAAAAAAGAAAAAGACATAAAACATCCATTCCTTATCTATTCAGAGTATTTTGTTAATCTTTTTTAACTTTTAACTTACGTATATATAATAACTAACACGTCTACTTTGCAACTGGCAACTGGTTCAATATAACAGAAAGAAATTCCCGGTTGAGAAAATTTGGGTTTCCACTAAAACCCTTACCGGTAAACTCATTTCCTTTTTCACCTTTTATATTTAAGGACTTTTCTCATGAAGAAAATTATATATCTGTTTTTCATTCATTGAATACATTTGAAATACTGTCTTTTTCACCATTAAGAACAATATATATATATATATATATATATATATATATATATATATATATATATATATATATATATATATATATAATTAATCAAATTCAAATATGTTAATAAAATGAACATGAAACCAATATTTTCAAAAGTGCTTAATACCAAGTAGAGCATTTATAAAATTACATAAACAATATAAGAGTCTACGTCAATAAACCAACGTTTTGATATTATCACATCTCTTCAAAGACTGAATAAAAATATGCGGGATTTTCACTTTTTATTTAGTCTTTGAAGAGATGTGATAATATCAAAACGTTGGTTGATTGACGTAGAGTATAATATTGTTTATGTCATTATATATATATATATATATATATAAAATTGATCAAGTTCAAATATGTTAATAAAACCAATTTTTTCAATAGTGCTCAATACCAAGTAGAGCATTTATAAAATTACATAAACAATATTATAGCCTTACGTGAATCAACCAACGTTTCAATGCGTGTTACCATATCTTATCAAAGGTAGAGCGAAAATAAATTTAAAATCAAAAGTGAGAAATTCCGAAGCCAGATTTTAAGAGGGAAAGAGAGGGTCTAAGAAGGGTGCTGGGATGGGGAAGCCGATCAATTCGATTTTGGTTAATTGTCGGTCAGCTCGCCCATTAGGTTTGTACTTAGTCACCGGTTCCATGCCTAACAAGCCGAATAGGCATGTGTGTGTATGGGAGGGGGGAGGGCAAAATCAGTAGGCCAACAAGCAGCCAAAGCGAGAGATGATATATGTATTTCTATTAAAGAACGCTAGATCTATTTTAACACCCCCAATATTTGAAATTGTCGTCCTCGTGTTTTAGATAAGTTTGGGTTATATAGATAAATAACTGTATTTCTCATTATTATTGTTATTAAATATTTATTATTATTTCTATGTAGCTTGCTATTTCCTCCACGCCTCACCGTTGTTATTATTATTATTATTATTATTATTATTATTATTATTATTATTATTATTATTATTATTATTATTATTATTATTATTATTTATTCTTATTGCTATTATCATAATAGACATTGCAGCTGTTATTCCTATTATTACCGTTATTATTGTTATCAGTACTATTATTATTAACACTATTATTATTACTATAGCTATTCCAGCTATTATTATTTTTACCATTATTATAGTTATTATTATTGTTACTATTGTTATTTTTACAACTGTCATCTCCTTTTTATTCTACTACATTTCACTATACCTATTATTATTTTTATTAATTTGGTAGTTATAATTATTATTATCATCACTATTCTGCCAATATTGTTATTATCGTCACTATTACTGTAATTATTATTCCAACTATTATTATTATTATTATTATTATTGTTATCATTTTTACTATGTCGCCTATTTGCCTTATTACTACTATTGTAATATTTATCATATCTGTTTTTAAATATAGATATTTACGTTATTTTCATTAATTCTCTTATTACTGTTTTTACTACTACCACCATCATTATTCCCCTATTATCATCACCATTATTATTGTATTAGCGACAAGGGAGGTAAATTTAGGTTTTAATTCATATCTGTAATCATATAATCTATTTTCTTGGAGTTTATTCCTAATTAAAATGTTATGGCTTATACATGATTTAAGTTAAATTGTGTTATTAATTTCTAATCTTTTGGTTAGGGCGAGATCTTTAGAGAGTGACCTGTTCAGCATCATAGGCGAATTAGAGTTCCACAGTAACACTACCGAGTTCAAAAAAAAAACTTAGCAACACTGTAAAAGAAATCAGACAATCAAACAAGCTATTTATAAAGGCGGATAAGACAAGAAACTACTACAACATAAGTAAAACAGACTACAATAGATTAGTGAATGAAAACCTTACTATGAATGAAATTAACATAGACAGCAAACTTATCACGGATAAACTACGCATCAGTGACAGGGTTTACCAACTGAGACCAAAGGATATCTATATTTTATTGAAGGACCACAAACCAGACTTCCAAAATAGGCCGGCGACCAGATAGATAAACCCAACTAAACCCGAAATTGGGAAAATCAGCAAAACCATTCTCGAAAGGATAAATAAAACCATAAAAAATACCTGCTGACTTTGCGCCCCCCCCCCCCACACACACACACATACATGCCTGTTCGGCCTGTCAGACGTGGAACCAATGACCAAGTGCAAACTTAATGGGCGAGATTACCTACAATTAACCAAAATGAAATCTGATCGGCTTCCCCACAATTCTTAGACCCTCTCTTTCCCTCTTTAAATCTGACTTCGGTTGGCGTTTTCCAATGCGAGGCTCCGAATTTCTCACTTTTGATTTTGAATTTATTTTCGCTCTGCCTTTGATAAGATGAGGTAACACGCATTGAAACGTTTGTTGATTGACGTAAGGCTATAATATTTTATGTATATATATATATATATATATATATATATATATATATATATATATATATATATGTGTGTGTGTGTGTGTGTGTGTGTGTGTGTGTATGTGTGTGTGTGTGTGTGATTTTTTGAAAGCTTACCAAAGCATTCCGTTCAGGAGCCCAATCAACACCACCAAAGATTTTTTGGATCAAGAGAAGAATAGGGACCCCAGATCATTAACACAAGACGCGGGACATATTTTGAAATCACCGGTTGACCTCGCAATACACGTGGTCTCTATTTACAAAACACTTGTAAATAGATCTTTTATTTATGTTAATATTTATTTTAAGGCAGAGAGTTCATAAATAAAACAAATAAATATTAACATGTTTTCTTTTCTTTTAACATGTATACGCTTTTTTAAAAATCGGCTGACTTGTAATCTGTCGTTTTGCAATAAACAAAACAATTTATCATTTTTTTTTTTACTTTTATTTACTAAATAAAAAACAAATTTTAAACGCAATTCTATATTTCGTGTTGTGTATTTTAAGAAAAAGTGGATACTTTTTTTTCTTTTCGTAGGAAGGCGAGTAACTAGCGAAGTTTTATTTATTTGTTTATAATTGTTGCTTACAGAAAAAAAAGGAAAAAACTTCACGAGGGCAGAAATGGGGGGGGGGTATGAAATATTTATCACCGTACTTAAGTAATCTTTCGTTTTGTAGGGAAAAATCAAGCTTCCCAAAAAGGGGCACTCTGGATCTTACCTCAGTTTAGAAGGATTTTTCCATACTACACATTGCTCCTAGCCCGAGGAGGCAAAACGGATGATTACGCAAGTTATTTTAATAAATAAACGAAATATATACGCTTTTTAAAAAATCGGCTGACTTGTAATCTTTCGTTTTGCCTCCCCACGAGGGCGGAGTTAGACTTCAAAAATCAGTTTCCAAACGGAAGCAATTTAAAATTTATGAAGTTTTTTCCTTTTTTTTCTGTAAGCAACAATTATAAACAAATAAATAAAACTTCGCTAGTTACTCGCCTCCCTACGAAAAGAAAAAAAAGTTTCCACTTTTTCTTAAAATACACAACACGAAATATAGAATTGCGTTTAAAATTTGTTTTTTATTTAGTAAATAAAAGTAAAAAAAAAAATGATAAATTGTTTTGTTTATTGCAAAACGACAGATTACAAGTCAGCCGATTTTTAAAAAAGCGTATACATGTTAAAAGAAAAGAAAACATGTTAATATTTATTTGTTTTATTTATGAACTCTCTGCCTTAAAATAAATATTAACATAAATAAAAGATCTATTTACAAGTGTTTTGTAAATAGAGACCACGTGTATTGCGAGGTCAACCGGTGATTTCAAAATATGTCCCGCGTCTTGTGTTAATGATCTGGGGTCCCTATTCTTCTCTTGATCCGATTTTTTTATTCAAAAATTATTTATTTATCATTTTTCAAATTAAAGAGTGTTTTACCTACACGTGTTTCACTACCATCAGATACTTGCTTGGCAGACCATCAGGGAAATTTAAGCACCTTGAATAAGAGTTACAACAACCGGCAATACACAATGTGGTGTTGATTTTCTTGAGGTCACTTAAGAAGGGAAGAAAAGAATAAAGTAAGATAGAGAATAAAAAATATATATAAAAATATATATATAAAAAAAATATATATTAAAAAATATATATAAAAAATAATAAAAAACAAAAATATATAATTTATCCCAAATGCACTCCAGTGAAACAATAATAATGAGCGAGAATACACCCTCTCGACGGGCGGCACAACTATAACAAATACCCCCCCCCCCACAAAAAAAAATATGAAGACCAAACAACAGTCAAAACTCCGTTTCCAAATTACCATTCCAAGCCACTGATCTTATTGGCATTCCAGATCTATTCCATCCGAAGGAAAAAACGATACAATTGTCCTTTTTAATGCATGCGGTAGTGTTGTCCCTATTCCCAGGTCCAATTCGCTCCTTTTCGAGATGGACTCGCAACGAGGTGAATTAATGACGATCTCGCAGAGACCCCCCTCCTAAGAAAAATCTCCCAAAGTTGTAGACATAAAATATTTATCCATAATAGAAACTAGAATTTTAAGAAATGTATTATACAACACCACATTGTGTATTGCCGGTTGTTGTAACTCTTAGTCAAGGTGCTTAATTTTCCTGATGATCTACCAAGCAAGTTCCTGCTTGGTAGTGAAACACGTGTAGGTAAAAAACTCTTTAATTTGAAAAATGATAAATAAATAATTTTTGAATGAAAAAATCTTTTGTTGTGTTTATTGGGCTCCTGAACGGAATGCTTTGGTAAGCTTTCAAAAAATCACATATAAATGCTCTGTACCCTGTAATCGAGTATCATCGAGCTTGTTTTTATTGGAATAATCCCGGTCTTCATTGAATAATCTTTTTTCTAAGTGAAACATCCAAATATATATATATATATATATATATATATATATATATATATATATATATATATATATATAAATATTGGTCGTTCTTTTTTTGTTTAAGCATTGAATGAATGATAAGTATTAAAATGACAATAAAAGCCCTTTACAATGCAAGACAGATTTTTTTTTACTTTTATCTTATATATTTCGGAGACAATCTCCATCTTTAGAGATATTTTTTTCTCTTTTTTTTTCGATAAACAAAACTAAAAGTTTGTTTATTTTTATTAAAAAAAAAGAGATAAAAATATCTCTAAAGATGGAGATTGTCTCCGAAATATATAAGATAAAAGTAAAAAAAAAAGAAAGAAATCTGTCTTGCATTGTAAAGGGCTTTTATTGTCATTTTAATATATATATTTATATATATATATATATATATATATATATATATATATATATATATATATATATATAAACAATATTAGGCTACATTTTGAAAAGCGAAGACAACACTTACTTCAACTCGTAAAGTCGGTGCCATGTTTAGTAACAATACACATTTATTTAACGTCTCTCGGGCACGATTTACTCTTCTTCGCCGATATTTTTATTTTACAAAAACATGATTATAAATAACAATAAATTGTTCGAGAATAGCGCCCAAGCCCATTTTACTGTCACTAGTTTGATGACTAAAATTGGATTCAATCCGAAAAGTCCGATTTCTTTTATATATATTTTTTGCAGGCTTTGAAGTCGTACAATATTGGTGTAGCAACTGGAGAGCAGTGCCAAAATCGGGTTCTCTTTAAGCAGTTCCTTCAGATGGGGGCAATGCAGTTCTGTCAAATTGACGCTTGTCGTATTGGAGGCGTTAACGAAAATTTGGCCGTAATTTTAATGGCGGCCAAATTCGATGGTAAATATTCATTTTGAACCAATTTACCTTATATTAAAGATGGGGGAGGGTACTGTAAATTGTATTTAAAATTTATTATTTTGCTTTTGTTGTTTGGCTTTTGTTTATTGTCTGGCCCTAATATCGTTTTAGTGGTCACCCTACGGTAAAAACAACACAGGACAAGTAGTAGGGATAACTTAGTTGTTTTCGGTGTATGTGTGTGTGTGTGTGTGTGTGTGTGTGTGTGTGTGATGCCGTCATGGCTAGGGACCCAAACGTTATCCATTGATCGTTGTCTGGTCGTATTGCTCCTCCCAGTAACAACCTTCTTTATATCCAATGCCAAGATCCTTTTCCCGTCATTCACTGTCGAACTCTCTCACCGATTCCCTGAACAGCCAGTGTGCCCCAAATATATTTTCTCTTAACCAGAAATCCAGAATATCCTATTTTTCTCAACTTACTTTCACCAGAAACTAGATTACTTCCTTCCGAATTTACTATCTTGACCTCACCTCCCGGCTAACTGCTCATGGCGTCACTTTATCTGTGTAGCACAATGGATCTGTTGCTTTCATATTGTCAGTCGTTTCCTAGCTAATCTCTCCCGGTAGTCCTGGTTGTAGGGATGGGCAGTCTATATTATAGTTTTTGCGTTTCTTTTCTTCAAGCTTTACTAAACATCGTATGAAGCTGTATCAATTTATTATCACGAAGTAAAGCAATTTGTTCTCAGATTCTGTTTTTATTCTTCTTTTTGTTTTAATTTCTATAATTTTCAATTTATAAATGAAATAGAGTACCCGTTTCGTCAAAAATGGCGGAGAGGAACGTTAAAAGTCTCAGGAAATATCAATCGTTATTAAAAAAAATGGTAATTTATATCAAAATTTATTCACAATCAAACAATGAACTACTTGCATCCCTGCTTCTTCTCGGATCAAGAGAAATACCTCCCATGAATTATCTCCCATATTTTATCCCCTAATTTTACACATTATCAAGGGAGGTAACTACTCTTGAATAACTTATCTCCCATCCCATCTATCAAACGAACGTACACGATCTTCAGAGTTTAAGTATGATATAGTATTCATTAGAATTAATCTTATTTATATATGTATACATTAACACCATTATCACAATCTACTTATATCCATCTGTTTCTATCTACGTGATACTGTACAGTGATACTAACGAAGTACTTAGTTAAATATGGCAATGGTATTGATCTTTTCAAGATTTGAACCCACACCCTAGACATTAGAAACGAAAGCTAATAATACGATAAAACAATCTCAATTAAAGTTCGAAAAATTAAAATATTTAAATAACAAAATTTAAGTTGTTCAAGTCATGGGTATTATATGCCAAAAAGGATTATATTAATACGAATCATCTATATACTTATATTCATAAACGCTACCATATGAACATTAATATTTAACTATCTTTCGGATTCGTTTGTACGTATGTAAACCAAAAAAAACATGCCACACTCGGCGTTCAGATGCAGCAGCCACCCACACGACAACTACATACATGCAGACAGAGAGAGAATTATGAAAACGTGAAGGTGGGGGTTGAAACACGCGACGAGAGGGGTGCATCCAGATGGAAGAAAGAGAGAGAGAGAGAGTAATCCATATCTTTGGTTCTTCCTCGTAAAACATTCACAGCAAGAACTCGTCTAGCTACTACTTTCCTTTCTCTCTCTATGTGTACCTAAAACTAAGCAGAACTTCAATGAAAAAGTTTCTTTCCTAGAACTTCCTATCTGTGGAACAAAATACCACGGGGTTGCTTCTCAACTGATTATAACATAGTTATCTTCAAGTCTAACGTTAACAAATACTTGTTCACCTGTTTTCTTAAATAATCAAACTCTGCACATTCCACCTATCGTTTCCAATCCTCTCATAGTGTTTTTCATCCTCCAACTGACTTATATATATATATATATATATATATATATATATATATATATATATATATATATATATATATATATAAGTCAGTTCATATTATATTCCAATAACCATGGTTTTATTTTATTATTTTTATTTTTTCACATTTCCAAAAAACATAACATTTCTGTGAGATATATTTTTTACGGTCCGTTTCATTTGTCTTGTGCCAAACAACGTTTTTATGTCAATATCGTCTCTGCAACATTACAAAATCATCAGAAAAATTCACAAAAAGTAAAAAGTTCTTGGATTAAAGTGTCTTGAAAAAACCTACACTATACAGTGGTTCATTTTTAGGTGAAACCAAACAAAACATATATATATATATATATATATATATATATATATATATATATATAGAGAGAGAGAGAGAGAGAGAGAGAGAGAGAGAGAGAGAGAGATATTGTGTGTATTTAGGCAGCATTTTCGCATTCATGCAAACATTGTTAAAAATAACAGAATTCGTCTGTTTAATTATACCTTTTTCATTTTTTCAATTTTTCTGATGTTTTTTTTTTGTATTAAAAAAAAAAATTAATAAGTGTTCCATAGGTTTCACAGGTTTTATGAATGTTTTCGATTCTTCGTCAAATCATTCTCAGGTGTCAAAAGCAAATGAACAAAAAAGCTGGAGAAAGAAGAGAATTTTTTAAAAGACGGCAGAGAAACGTGCATAGAACATTTTTCGCATTGTTCCGGGAAGTCGTTGACGATTTAAATTCAACAACGCTGAATGACATCACAGAACAAAATCGCATTACGTTAAGCATTTTTAAATGTTACTACTGGTTTCATATGTGATGTCATTAATTTTATGTAGATAGCTTCTAGATGTTTAACGTAATGCGATTTTGTTCTGCGATGCCATCCAGCGTTGTTGAATTTAAATCGGCATTTTCCATCTTCCTCTCTCGCCTGGTAGCTGTAATTATATACAATATTAAAAAAATACAATATTATAAAAACTGCAACAACCTTGTTGCTCAATGGCTCACGCTTTTTGATGTTTTATTCTTTCATTCTCAAACAGTAGTGTACGGATATACATACGCTTCCTATTGTCCGGCCATCGCAGGGGGTGGAGAGTAAAGGAGAACTTCGACTGAACATAATCAGCTCGTCTACCAAACGAAAAAGAATTCCCTTCCATCCTCCCTATGTATCACTTCAGACTTCCGCCCACGACGCAACTTCATGTACACGTAACTCTCGTTCTACTCTGAACTTTTAATGGAATTTTCCATTCTCTTAATTTTATCTTCTGTGGACAATTTCCAATTCTAACCTTGCCTTTACACACCCGCATTTAGATACTGCCACATTATGAGATATTACTTATGTGGAAGTTCTATGGGTGCAGTTAGTATTAATAAAAAAAATTCACAGCACTATCAATTTTTGAAATCTGCTGAATGAATATTCAATACTAAATATTTTTTTTTAAATAAAACAGTTTTCTGTTTTCCTTGTGCCTGTCCTCAATTTTCCGTGTTTTTCTCTCTTCCCTTTTTCTTTTTAACTTTTCCTACGCCCCATGTTATCTTTTTTCCTTCTCCATATGACTTGCTTTCTGTAAACAGCTGTGTGTGGTCACAAACTTGTACTACTACCTTTTGTAGACAGATGACTTTTAGCAGATTCTTTGGTCTTCTTTTTATCTTGACCACCCAACCTTTGTAAAGAAAAAAATAATACTTTTTCGATTAGTCCAATAATTTTTTTATCCTTTTGTCTCTCATGATATACCAAATGGAACGAAACGCTTTTTTCCCCCTAATTTTGTTTTTCAGATATGTTTATGTATATAATACTTTCTCACACACACACACACACATATATATATATGCAATGAATAAATGTACCTGTTTTATTTTCTCTCTCCCTCAGTTCCCGTATGCCCTCATGCTGGGGGCGTAGGACTTTGTGAACTCGTGCAACACCTTTCCATCTTTGATTACATTTGTGTTTCTGGAAAAGTCAGGTAAATATGTTATACCTGAATGTACATCCTATGCCAAAAATGATAGAAAAAAGTAATGCTTCACCAGTGTTTGCAGTAATATTCATATACTTCATCAGTGAAATAAAAAATATTTCTCAGTACTAGGACTTATACTTGAGTCTTTGAAGCATACAATCAAAGAGTTGACCTTGGGCATCACCAGACCTCTGCACGCCACTGTATCCAGGTCAAGTAGCTGATGGTTGTTCATTTTTACGGAAAGGATATAGCTGAACCATTTCAATAATAAAAAAATCTTAATTATCAGACTCATCAGACAATTTTAAGTTCGAATACATATGTATCATCTATATACAGAAAAGATGAAAAATGCCTGTATGTCTATTCTTTTTTTACACTTTCTACATTCAATGTAGGCCATCGAAATATTGATTTTTTTTTTAAATCTGAACACTAGACCCTGAATAAAGGAGATAATTATCTTTTTATTAACTGTACACAATACATTCAGGCTTTTATTTTTTATTTAATAAACCACGGGCCCAAATTCTAGTATATATTAAATATTAAATTGTTTTAACGCCAATACGTAGTTGAAGCAAAATAAATTGTTTTGGACTATTAAAATAATTTCCAACGCTATTGATAATGTTTACCCATTCATTTATTTATGTTTTTTTTTATTATCGCTCATGGTTGAATTCATGACTTGAAACATGACGTAAATAATAAATCTATGACGTCACACCAAAGCTATAATTATTTTGTTAATGTAATGTTTTAAGCTCTATTCATAAGAAAGTCCAAATAGGTCAGTTAGTAGAACCTAAGACTGAAGATCTCAAGGTTTCGGTTTCGATTTCTGGTCATGGCGTCTGCTTTATTTGTTGGAAATTTATCATTTACTATTAATGTAATATTTTCCATTTCTAAAAGTAGTTAAGATCTCTGATATTTCGAAATTAGATAAATTCTGCAATGTATTTATTATGTTTAAAAAAATGTGACTGATGGACGGGCAGACGGACAAAATCTCTATTTATATAAAATGATTGATTTTTCATAATAAAATTTGTAAATTTACTTTACGGTTCAATTTGATAGCAAACATAAAAAAAATTAAAATACAGAAAAATTAACGTAACTAATAACATGTATTATTTCGATTATTTGGACTACTCTCATCATTTTGAATGTTATTCTAAGAATAGAAGTCCGAATAATCCAAATTATCATTCCCTATCTAAAAAATTCCGAAACATCATCCATTCTATAATAAAGACCAATGTGTATTTATTTGTATATTTTTATATAAATATAATTTATCCGCCCTAATCACACAAAAGATATCAAGGAAAAACATGCCTATTTCTAGCATCTGGACGAAACCATTTCAAGTAATGAAGGGGTGCAAAAAAGCAAATAGGTCGGAAAGAAATTCTCCACTCTAAATAAAAAGTCAACGATAAGTGTTTTTTTTTCTTCAGGTCATCAGAAATGATAATTAAATTATTAACGTAATTCTATGATTTTATATGAATACAAGTGCGAACACTGGCAGAGCATATTTTTTTTGTCATTTTTGACAATAATAATAATAATAATAATAATAATAATAATAATAATAATAATAATAATAATAATAATAAACAACTTCTTCATTATTGCTACACGAAATCTATTTATCTGCGGAATTTCCAAAACCTGCCTCTAATAACGGGATGACTTTTATAACCTGGCTTTAAAGTTCAGGAAAGTTTTCAGTAATCCGTCCTGGAGAATTTTTGTAAACGGGAGAGGGGGCGGAGGGGCGAGGGTAATTACTATTTAATTAATTTCAAAGTCAGAAACATAACAAATACATTAGGGCACATATTAACGACTAAATAAACAATAAATAATTTCGACGCCGAGGTCGTGATTTTAACTCGCAACCTTAACATAAAAGAGCAATTATGACGAATGTGTCCCATACTCTACCAATGGACCGCGAAGACAAGTTAAAATTTTCCTTTTTAAACAGAAAATATTGGGAGACAAATTTTTTTTTTAACTAAAAATGTCTCACCACCAAAGAACTCGGCAGCCTAGCAAAAATAGACGACCTTTAGGGAGTCTATTTTCGCTATATACTGTTAGAAAAAGTCGCTCAGACACTAGACGGGTTTTGTCATTTACATAATTCATTCCTTTTAAACTTCAATTAAATTCATACTTACAAATATACACTTATAACTGCTATTATCAAATTAACATATGTATTTACAATATTTTCTAATAAGGTGATATTAATAAAAATAATTCATACAATTAATTAAACATATTTTATTAAGAAACCAGCGTGTTTTTACACCATACTTTGAATGGCAACTACTGTTAAAATTGCAAAGTTATCCTTTCGAAAGTGACGTCATTTTGAGAGGATTTTTTTTCACATTATCATTCTTTATTTTCATTACGTTGTTAAGACGAGGTGTTTTGTTGTAAATTGAAGTTAAGCAAGGCATATCCCACCCATTAGTAAATGGGTGACCATTTTAGAAAAATAAATTGCTGACTCATCCTTCCGGTCCTTCCGGAAGTGACGTCACTGTGAGATCGGGTTTTTCACATTATAATTCTTTATTTTCATTACGTTAAGACAGTGTTTTGTTGTAAATTGAAGTTAAGCAAGATATATCCCAGCCATTAGTAAATGGGTGACCATTTTGGAAAAATAAATTGCTGACTCATCCTCCGGTCCTTCCGGAAGTTACGTCATTGTGAGAGGATTTTTTTCACATTATCATTCTTTGTTTTCATTACGTTGTTAAGACAAGGTGTTTTGTTGTAAATTGAAGTTAAGCAAGGCATATCCCAGGGATTAGTAAATGGGTGACTATTTTGGAAAAATAAATTGTTAACTCACCATTCCGGTCCTTCTGGAAGTGACATCATTGTGAGAGGATTTATTTTCACATTATAATTCTTTATTTTCATTACGTTGTTAAGACAAGGTGTTTTATTGTAAATTGAGGTTAAGCAAGGTATATCCCGGCCATTAGTAAATGGGTGACTATTTTGGAAGATTTAATTGCTGACTCATCCTTCCGGAAGTGACGTCATTGTGAGAGGATTTTTTTCACATTGTGACACAGTAATCAGAACCGACGGGGATCGGGTACCCTAGTGGCGCACTAGTATGCATCTTAGTGATGATGCTAGACCCTACGTAGAACGAAGTGGAGATATCCAGCTAGTATATATTGGACGCGAAACGGTTATCCAAACAGGGTTGTATCCGGCGTCGAAATGTCTACGAAAAGTAGTGTTGGGTGTCAATTGCGATTAAGGCCACACAAAGCAAGAAGCTTACTAGGTGGGATTTTACAGATAACGAAAATCATATTTTATTTCAAGTCAACTTAAAAATCGCGAACGGGACAATTTAATCGCCAAAGCTGTCGTCATTAATTAGGGCAGGGGTCTACCACACGGCGTGAAAATAACGAGTAATTGTTTTTTGTAATGGCGATAAAATCTAAAGGGTGTTGCGGTGAACGTTTTCAATGAGAGTCTATGTGTGTAGACGCGTCCTCCCAACCCCTGAGAGAGGAAGAAAGACACAGAGAAAAGGGATGGGAGAGGAAGAGAGTAAGCGATGGACATTCTCGGTAAGAGAAAAGTCAGTCAGAACCCGGAGACAGAACGAGCGAGTCGTGTCTGGACCACGCATGCCGATTAAAATGGTGTGCGTGGAAAATTAAAACTCATCGTTTTCCTTACCATAGGTTAAGACTTTAATAGCTAATTGCGATTGTATGCGCGCACAGAGAGACAACATAATAGGAATGTAAAAGGCATTACCAAAAGATAGACTTTAATACAGCGTTAAATCAATTCTTTCTTTTACCTTGTTTAATAATTATTTCATACAAAAAGACCTCGCCGATGTTGTTGCATTATTTCTATTATTGTTTTGTGCCGCTTGAATAACCTTTGCCTTCACAGAGACGAGATCGACAAAGCCATCACTATCATCGTCGTCATCCCGCCCCAGAAGAATTCCGACCGACATATTTTTTTATTGCCACTACGACGATTGGCTGAAGAGTGTTCACGGTCTGGCAAGATCTACATGTAGAGATCCAGAGACGTGAGCAGCGAGAGAGAGACACAAGTGGAGTACCATGTTATAAGTGGTTCTGTGACACGGAACAGAGTGGGGTATCTGTTATACTTGGCACCGCGACCAGGATATCAAACGCCTGTGCGTGAGTGGCCGACGATACCCATGGTGTCGAGACGTGTGGGGTACCTTTTACAACATTATCATTCTTTATTTTCATTACGTTGTTAAGACAAGGTGTTTTGTTGTAAATTAAAGTTAAGCAAGGCATATCCCAACCATTAGTAAATGGGTGACCATTTTGGAAAAATAAATTGCTGACTCATCCTTCCGGTCCTTCCGGAAGTGACGTCATTGTGAGAGAATTTTTTCACATTATCATACTTTATGTTCATTACGTTGTTAAGGCAATGTGTTTTGTTGTAAATTGAAGTTAAGCAACAAATATCTCGTCCATTACTAAATGGGTAACCATTTTGGAAGAATAAAAAAACTGGTTCTTTGATATGACATAGGCGCCTTCAATAGCATATTTAAACATGAGTTCTTTGATATGACCGAGGCGCCTCCTAATTTTTTAAAAATTTTCTTAAATATGTATGGGGAGGGTCAAAAAAATTTGGGGGGGGGAGGTCAATTTTTTAAAAATTTTAACTAAAGATATTCTTATGTATGGGGGAGGGTAAAAAAATGGGGGAGGGAGGGTAAACATTTTTATTTTTCTTTGTTTAACTGAAAATATTACTATGTATGGGGGGAGGGTAAAAAAAATTGGGGGGGGGGGTAAAAAAAATTTTCTTTCTCTTTTAACTGAAAATATTACTATGTATGGGAGAGGGTAAAAATAAAAAAATTGGGGAGGGGTCAAGAAATTTTTTTTTCTTTTTAATTAAATATATTTATATGCATGGGGAAGATAAAACATTTTTTTTTCTTTTCTTAACTAAAAATATTTCTATGTATGAGAGAGGGTAAAAAAAATGGGATGGAGGGAGCCAAAAAAAAATTTTTTTTTTGACTAAAAATATTTCTATTCATGACAAAATTCGGTGGTCGGGGGAAGCGGAACTTTTTTTTCTTTTTTATTTTAACTAAAAATATTCTTAGTCCGAAACAAAGAAAATCAATGTCTAATCACCCAAGAAATATGACTAGGGCTCCATCGGTTTACGGGTGAGCGTTCATTTCTGACGCAACAACCTAGCAAAAATAGATGACCGTAGGGAGGCTATTTTGGCTAGTCTATATATAAAAGACAAAACGTGTCTGTCAACTGTTAGGTTATTAGATATACCGACTTGAAATAATCCCCTACAATGGAGATTGTACTAATAGGATTATATTTATCTTTTATTTTTCTTATAAAGGGGAGCATGCCCCCCCCCCCCTCTAATGGAAATTATTTTTATCTCTTATCTATCTTAGAGTTACATTACACAAAATGAAAATGATTCTCAAAATTTGAGAAAATTGATCATCTCAACAAAATGAAAAAAATTAAGATCCATAATTAAAATAAAATCTTTATCAGGCATGTGTACGAGTGTGATGATGTATGGAAATGAAACCTGAAACCGAGTAAAGGTTGAGGACGTGCGTTGCATAGACAGAAATGATATGAGAATGATATGATAGATGTGAGTGTTGAAGGCTTAGGTCTGATGACCTCAGAGTAAGATTAAATCTGGACAGTATAGGGAGATGTGTGCAGAACAGGAGACTTTGATGGTATGGTCACGGTGAAAGAACGGATAAGAGTTCTTGGGTTAATAGATGTAGAACAGTTGAGGTAGCAGAGTCAGTTCACAGGGACAGGCCAAGGAAAGCATGGGAGGAAGTGATAAGGATAAACTTGATAGAAAGAGGAATAAATAAAAACCTGGCCAGAGATAAGTTACTTTGGAAGTCGATTTCTTAAAGCCTGGACGGCTTTAAGAAATTGACTTCCATGCCAACATGTAAAACAAATGTTAAACCGAATATGATGATAGTGATCACTTAAGGTTCTCTACAAAATAAAAATCTTTCTACATCAGTTGTGTAATCTATATTTTCACATAGTTTTCTCTATAGCAGTATCGTTTTCATTGCTTTGAAGGATTCGGCATAGGGAGAGGGAGGGCTGATCCTTTTAACATTTTTAAAACGGCCCTTGATGGAGCATGAAACTTCCAACCTGAATCTATTCACCTGATTTTAATTATATTTAAGCCATAAGTCGGAAAAACGGAAATTATAGCGATTCTATAAATGTTAGCTAAATTCGTTCATTCTGAGAATCCCTAAAATAAAAATTTTGAGTCAATAAATTCAGTCGCAGAGTCACCATTTTCACACGTGTTTCATTATAAAATATGGTTTTGAAGTATTTTGAGGACGGCTCTCTTATTAAAGCTGTCTTATTATTAAAACCTGCAATAGGACGGATATTTCAACTAATATTTTAACGAAAGAAATTGATATTCTTAAGATGCGTCCATTCAAGCTGCGCTATTTCAAACTTAAGCGTGACAGACCGACAGAGACACTTGTAGATATGAGTTGATGCATCTAGAATTGGTATTTCAAATAAGCACGACGGACTAACGAATGGACAGAGCAACTTAGAGAGGTGCTTCATTCTATGATCTCTCCCTGCAAAACATTCTCAACAAAAAACCGTCTAGCTTCAACCACTGTCAATAAATTCCTTTTCTCCCTCTGTGTACAAAGTTTCTTTCCTAGAACTGCCCGTTTGTGGAACACAGTATCATGGGACTGCTTCCTGTCCGACTATAACATTGCCATATTCAAGTCCAATGTAAACAATTTCTTGCTGAGCTGTCGTCTTAAATAATCAATTTCTCTACCAGTCACAACCATCATTACAAATCCCCTCGGTGTCTCACCGTCTACCTATCCAACCCAATAATCCTTATCTCGATAAATGGTGACTCGTTTGTAAAAAAAAACAAAAAACAGATGCTTTAATGCTTCTAAAAATGTGATTTGAAACTACATCATGATACTTCGATAGACTGATACTAGATAGTCTCTTATAGAGATGTTTGGACGTTTCTAAAAATGCTGTTTCAGATTAAAGTGTAAGAGACAGATAGAGATTTTTCGGACGCAGCTCAACACAAAGTCTTGAAAATTAAATTCGATGAGTAAATTTTGTTTAATTCCAAGCTTGAAAAATTTTTTATCACGTGATCAAAATGTTTTGGTCGCAGAGAAAATGACAGCAAAGCGTGTTCCTGTCAATGAGATTATTGAAGATAATTGCATGAAAAGCTACTTCAAAAATTACTTGACCTTTTAATCCTTAAGCCGTATTGATCAGGTTAATAAACACTTTATCCTTCCCCTCCTCCTCCCCCTCAATATTGTTTACATTCGTGTTTCTTTGTTAGTTTGTATGGATCCTTACAAGCATATATTTACTTTTATAGTTATCAGTAATCCTCCTCCTCCTCCTTCTCCTCCTCATGTCCTGTCCTGGTGCAGCACGCACCCTGGACGGGTTCAGACGATTTTCTTTCTTATTTCTTTACATTAATTCACCACAAACAAGGTACATTTCCACTGAGACATAAGGGGCTACTGTGGATTAAGGGGCAGATTTATCGGGGCATTTTAAGTGGGGAATTGTGCAGCAAGATGTTTATTCACATTACATTTAAAATTTTGCATGTTTGTACAAACAGGGAGCAGGGAGGCAATTCCAAAGTCTAGCAGTTTGAGGAGAAAAATCTATTAAAGTAGAAAGCCTTCCGCCATCTGAGGACCTCTAAAGTGATTTAGCTGATTGTCCGATTGGTCGGAAGCATTTATGTCGGGGGGGGGGGGGGGCACTAGTTTGTCAGAGCACATTCCATTGAAGGACTCGCAAAACAAGCACAAGGGATGAAAGATTGCGGCGATCGGACAAAGGCTGGAGCTTCATAGACAGTGTGGGACCTATTAGATTAGAGGTTCTTTTTTAAACCCTGTCGAAGAGGGAGAGACTAGTGGTTGATGCACCAACCCAGATGCGACAATACTCCATGCATGAGCGAATGGTAGCTTTGTAAGGATATAGGATACTAGCAGGTGTGAGAAGTTTTCTAGCCTGGTAGAGGGAGCCCACTTTCCTTTCAGCAGCCTTGGCAGTGTCTTCTATGTATTTGTTCCAATTCATGTTATTTGTGAATGTTAGGCCGAGGAGCTTATATGATAGATTCTCAAGTAGCGTGCTATTAGCCATGGCAATTGGTGGTTGGAAAAGTTTCTTATAATTGTTAAATAAAGGAGCTTTGTTTTAGTAGCATTAAATGTTACCATCCATTTATGTGCCCATTCGACTACAGACTGAACGTCACTTTCTCAGGATTCAGCCATTGACTTGGATATGTGTGCGTTCGTTTTACCCACGTATCAAGAATAGAGCATCGTGTCATCAGCAAATATACCCATCTCGGACACAATTGCAACTCGGCCTTTTGGCCAAGATCAAAGTGTAGTATCTGTTCCGATGGATACTGCACCCCATAGACTGGTATTGTCTTGGCTTTCGGGGCTTGATTTACGCCGGTCTATGGGTTTGTCCTGTGCAGTTCTAGGAGGTCCACCCTCCCAGGCTTTGCCTCTCCTCTTTGGGGAGGAGTAAGTTTATTGCTTACTGCCTGAGGCGCCCCTACCGGGGAATGCCGACGGGGCTGCCCAGGCATTTTTTGTAGGCCAGAGTGCTCACTTTCTCGGGCGCTGGCTTTTCAAATCCCACTTTCCCGACCTTGTGTCACATCTTACCGCTGTGGGAGGTAGATAAATAACTGCAACTCTTAAGGAGGAAGTTTCTAGGGAATACTAAATTCACCAGTGATCCCCAGTCACATGTGTATCCCGCTGAGGATTTTAACAACGTTAGTATTTGCAGTTTTTTGCAGGAAGGTGTCGCCCTCCTCCCACATACAGCGCCTGGTATTCCCAAATGGTCACCCATCTAGTACTGGCCAGGTTCAACTTCGCTTAACTTCAGTGATTTAATGGGTAGCCTAAATAAGCCATTATTTTTCTCCATGACTCCTGAAGACTAGCCCAATCTAATAATAATCCCTTCAAGCATTTATTTATGAAAAGCAGATTTTTATGAGTACGAATAGCATAAATAACCTATCATTTTTCGTCATCTCTCCTAAACATTAGCCCAGTCTAATAATACAGTGACAATTAGAGCATAAGCATAGAATATAAAATATAGATTTAAATAAGTTACACTAAAATAAAAATCTGTAAATGTATTAGATAGAAAAACTGAGGAGAAAACAATGAGTGTTGAGAGGAAGCCAGCAGCAGAAAGAATGAAGAGAAAATCAATACAAAAATAAACGAGTGAAAAAGACTAGGAAAAGATATTCAGAGGATATGCATATACCATTGTCAGTGCTTATTTAGTATTATTAGACTGGGCTAATGTTTTGGAGAGGTGGAGAAATGTACAAGATTTTTAGGGCCTTCCATAACTAAATTAAGTAAACTGATTTTCATAAGTAAATGCTCGCATGTATTTGTTTGTTTAACAGATTACACTAAAAAGATTGAATCGATTTTTCCATAATTTTATGGAAATTTGAAACATGGTCCACAAAAGAATCTGTTAACTATTGACATGGATGAAAGAAGTTTAAATATAATTATTTTTGAAAAATAAATTATTTCATAATCTATATAAAAATCTTCAGTAAGCTTTAATAAGAGTTTTAGTGTCAAAAAACAAAAAATCATACAGAAATCAAGCCAAGAAAAATGTATCTTAATTTTCTTTAAGCGTTTGTCACTCGCTTGCTGGATGTGAAAGTATAATGTGGTTGTTGACTTTTAGGCCAAATGCTTCGTGCGATCAAGGTTTGAAATTGGCTCTGGAATTGAAACAGTTTTATTGTGTTCTTCTTAGATTTTATTTAATGTATTAAGCAAAGTATTATTATCATATATTTTTATTTCACTTTTATTTATTATCTGTTAGCTGTCTCTCCTACTTTTACTAACATTCCAGTTTTTAATGAGCCATGATGTCATCCTCCAAATAATTATATTGTGTATTAAGCTAAATTTAAAATAAATGGATCAACTGTAGTTGAGGGTGACCCGAAGGCTCTCTTTTCATTGACTACTACACCAAGATGTAGGGGAGGGCACCACTCCTTTCCCTGGATTGCTCCACTTACCTTGATCCACATATAATAATGCGGAATGTTTAGCAAAGAAATATCAAATACCATTTTTTGAGTCTTTAGTATGACTCGACCGATGATTCGACCACCAGACCCCCGGCCCAAATATAAAGACTAACCATTATGCCAAATGGACTGGTTTGAATGTTTGCTCTTTCTCAGTGTAATAGCCAATGAAAAGGGAGCCTTCGGTTCGCGTTTGACTACGATCGATCCATTTATGTATTGTTGTTTTTAAGATATTACCAATAATGTACAATTTCTGTTGTTCGAGTCTTTCGAAATAAATAAACCACATTTTATCATTTTTGATACCTAATTCATTATTCTTTCTCTGCATTCTTTTTTTTTTATTGTTTTGAACTAAATATATAATATTTTTATTTTCGTTGTCTACTACACCTAAATGTAAGGGAAGGAACCACCCCTTGTTCCACTTACCCTAGACCATCAACTTATAGTTCTGCGTATTTAGCAGCAGGGCATCAAATACTATCGTTTTAGTCTTTGGTATGACTTGATCGAGGATTTAACTCCGGTCTCCAAGCCTACTAATAAACACTCTAGCCATTTTGCCGAATTGGAATATTACCAAAAAAAAAAAACGAGCCTATTTAAAGATATCTAATTCATTATTTTTTCTCTGCATTCTTTTTTTATTGTTCTGAAGTATGTAAATATATAATAGAATGAATCAACCATTTTTCCAGTAACATTAGCAGCAGATTGGATACAAGTCTTCCATTCTCAAGGAGAGAACCATTTATTTCAACAGAAAAGATCATCCCCACTAGATTGCAAAGTCGATCTTGTGTTTTGTCAAGGCAAGAAAGAGTGCTCTGAATGGCACCTCCACATTGTTCTAAAGTCAAAATAGTTTAAAGTATTTCAACATGCAACCCCAACTGACATCTTTTTCCCCTCAGTTAAAATCTTTTTCTTCCAGTTCCTTTTTTCTCTCTTCTTTCCTCCAATTGGCCGATCATTTCATAAGACATAAAGGCTGAAAACTTCAATTTTCCCCTAAGAAATTTCACGAATTAAACTTTTAAACTTTAGTGTTGATTAATATATTTTGTTTGTTTTTCTAATTCCAGAGTTATCGAATATGTGGACCATTTGCATGAACATTTCAAAGAACCAGTTGTAATAAGGAATGGCCGTTATCAAATTCCTTTCGTAAGTTCCATTCTCTTTAACAGGGCAACTTGGCATTATCCGGATGGAGAGTTAACAATGCTTTGAACACTAATTTTATGTTATCATATTCGGTTTAATGTCCTTTTTTGATGCTGTTATGTATTGGACGGCTTTTAGAAACTGACTTCCAAACTAACCTATCTCTGGCTAGGTCTTTATTTATACCTCTTTCTCTCAAATCTATCCGTAGCACTTCCTTCCATGTTTCTCTTGGCCTTCCTCTATGAACTGAACCTGCTACCTTTACTGTTCTACATCTATTAACCCAAAAACTCTCATCTATTCTTTCAACATAGCCATTTCAACAATCTATCCTGTTCTGCATACATCCTCCTATACTGTCTGGATTTAATCATCATCATCATCATATGCGGTTTAATGTCTGTTTTACATGCTGGCATGCGTTGAACGACTTTAAGAAATTGACTTCTAAAGTAACCTATCTCTGGCCAGGTTTTTATTTATCCCACTTTCCCTCAGGTCCATTTTTAGGACCTCCTCCCATGTTTTCCTTTGCCTTCTCCTGTGAACTGAACCTCTTACCTCAACTGATCTACATCTGTTAACCCAAGAACTCTCATCCATTCTTTCAATGCGGTCATACCATCAAAGTCTTCTGTTCTGCACACATCTCCTAATACTGTTAAGATTTCATCTTCCTCTGGAGTTATCAGAACTAAGCCTGTCTTTAGGACTCACATTACACATCCATTGTATTATTCTCATATCATTTCTCTCCATGCATCGCATGTCTTCAACCCTCATTGGCCAGGTTTCACTTTCATACATCATCACATTAAAAAGATAAAACACTGATTCAAGTGATGCATCTAATGAATTGCTTACCTATCCCCCCTCCTTCGCAGTAATTCTTTCAATCTTTGTTTAGCAAAGAAAATTCTCTATTTCAAACTGGAGTATGACCGATCAACTGACGCTCCATCTGTACACGTCTCGCATCTGTAATCCTTAAATGAGTCTGTCAGTAAAATTCCCCAAAAAGGCAACTCAACAGAAAGTGCTTATCTTTAGGCTGGAGAGTTTGCTAAATCGGTTGCTTATTTGTTTTGGTTATGATCGTAGTGGCTTCATTTGGATTCCCACATGTGGATCATGTAACCAATTTGGATTTCACATTCGGACCTGGTACTTGCATTGGGATGATTTGATGACTACAAACGATGTAGAATATTTTAGCTTATTATATTTTATCAACTCAATTTAATTTGTGGGTTGCGTGAGAAATGAATTTATCTTAAGTTCCTTCACCAGGGACTGAACTTACAACTTCTCGGCAGAAGCCACTCTAGAATTTCCTTTAACCAATGATTTTATTTAAGGTGATTTTCTGGGAGTTATGAACTTTAAAGTTAAATATGATTATTTACCTATACTTATATTTCAGCTTCTATATTATATTGTCACTAGAAAAATATCCATCCCAGGGTGGGTAAAAATGAATCTCTGAACAGAAATTTTGCACCACTTTTATGTCCTCTTACAATAATTAAAAGGGTTAGTCTTACTAACCTTGTTTTAACATACTGGGAAAGGAATAAGCTCCGACAAGTATAAATGCCCAAGACACACTGCATGACAGCGTACCATCGGGGGGGGTCTATAAGATAAGAACAGTCAAGCGAGACCCAACTTTTATTGGCTCATTGCCTTTTCCAAAATCATTGTTAGCAGTCAGAACTGCCTTACCCTTCCACTCACTTAATGGACTATATCGCAGGCTTACGAGTCCTCAAGATCCAGATTTCAAACAAAACTTCATTGAAATCATACTTAACTAGTTGTACCTACTCGGCATTGCCCAGGATGCGGTGAAGTCATTTGAGGTTTTAAGTTTTATTTGCTTGCACGATTTCCAAACTTATACAGAACTAGAAGAATACCCGTTCCAGGAGGGGTAAAATGAATTCCTCGAACAGAACAGTTTTGCACCACTTTTATGTCCCCTTATGAAAATTAAAATCAAGATATAATGCTACTAAACCTTATGTCTAGAATCCTTATTTCAATTTTGATCAAAATCCATTACATAATTCTGATTCTAGAAAATATCTTAAATTTAAGGCTTAAGTTTAATGGGTCTTAAGAAGAAATTGAATTCAGGGAATCTTGTTGAATGACTATGGATCAAATATAATGCAAATTTGAAATATTTGAATTTTTAAATAGGAGGTTGTTGTGTTCATCTTATGCCCCCTAAAGAACCTTTAAAATTTTCTAAAGAAACTGAAATTTAAGGGAATATTTACTAATTGATGTCCCATACCTATTGTTAAAATTTCACAAAAACAGGAGTATCTGAATTTTCTCAAAGGGTTTTGACATCTTTTTTACTTCTTTTTGCATCAAACTAAATTAAATTAAATATAGCCCATATTATGAGACTGTAAACCTAGCAGCCGTGTTCAAAAATTCATAATGATAGGTTCATTAATTTAGGAGTGAATCCTGAACATACAAATATATAAACATATACACATACCTAACTTTATATAGAGATTAATCTCTATGAACATTAAATGGGAACCAATAATGCTATCAACACCACTAATCTATGTGACGAATCATGGCATATTGACTGCAGAAAATTTCCACATACAGCTAGTAATTTTTACAAAAGCAAACTTTATGTATTTGGTGTGTGTATATATAAGCAACCTGAACTGTCGGTTTTATAAAATAGAGACAGTAGAATATTATATAATAAATGTCCAAGCATCTGTGTAAGGTTGGTGTGTCTATTATGCTTAAGTTGAAATAGCATTTTTAGATACATCTATGCATCTCTATATTAGACTCTGTCCGTCTGTCAGTTTTTCATGTATAAATTTGAAATAGCATTTTTAGATACATCTATGCATCTCTATATTAGACTCTGTCCGTCTGTCAGTTTTTCATGTATAAATTTGAAATAGCATTTTTAGATACATCTATGCATCTCTATATGAGACTCTGTCCGTCTGTCAGTTTTTCATGTATAAATTTGAAATAGCATTTTTAGATACATCTATGCATCTCTATATGAGACTCTGTCCGTCTGTCAGTTTTTCATGTATAAATTTGAAATAGCATTTTTAGATACATCTATGCATCTCTATATGAGACTCTGTCCGTCTGTCAGTTTTTCATGTATAAATTTGAAATAGCATTTTTAGATACATCTATGCATCTCTATATGAGACTCTGTCCGTCTGTCAGTTTTTCATGTATAAATTTGAAATAGCATTTTTAGATACATCTATGCATCTCTATATGAGACTCTGTCCGTCTGTCAGTTTTTCATGTATAAATTTGAAATAGCATTTTTAGATACATCTATGCATCTCTATATGAGACTCTGTCCGTCTGTGAAACAGTGGTTTCAGCGACGGAGTCTGCACCCCGGGGTGCACTGGAATGCATCGGGGAGATCAGGCCCCACGTAGAGACAAGTGGAAGTCTGGGAGCTAGTACATATTTTTGACTGTCCAAACCTTGGCCGAGGGACGGCGCCAGCCTGGCGGGAGAAAGCGTGTAGGGTGTCATTGGCAATTAGGGTACAACAATGGGATACATTGAGCACACGCTGCCAAAAGTTTTGGCAAAATCTTATCAGAGGTGTCAACACTTCAGGACAGAGGGAGAGGGAATAATTGGTCTCTAGGGAGATAAAGACTAAGAGATAAATTCCAAATTGTCCGTTGCGAAGCGTACCACCCCACTCCGGGAGAGGGGGTGGGGACACCGAAGAAGGGATGGGGAAAGAAAGAGGGTAAGTCAGCATCGCGCGTACCACACGACGAGAAGAGAGAGAGAGAGAGAGAGAGAGAGAGAGTATGAGTTATACGTTTTTCGTCTTTGTTATTTGAGATGAGAAGGCGATCGAAAAACAGTGAGATCTAAGAATTGGTCGAGGACGGACGTCTCCGTCGGGCTAGGGGATCACCAGACGAGATGTTGCGCGAACAGCTTCTTGTCTGGGAGGTGTTAACAATAGTGCCCCCCCCCCCACCGTTTTCAATAGACAAGTCACAACTTAATTAAGGATTAACACTCGTAAAGGGAGTTTCACACACACACGGTTCTCCAAACATAGATTAAGTTACAACTTATTTAACAACTGGGAAATCGTAAATAGAGATTCATACACGCACACGGAGAGATACAATAGCTAATAAGGAAGCCATTATCGAAGAATAGACTTTGTTCATTTTTATTAAATAATTATTGTTGTGAAAAGACCTAGCCGTTTGTCGAGTTATTCTATCGTGAATTGTGCTGCTAAGTAATCTTGCCTTCACAGAATCACGAAGTCGTCATTCATCAGACCCGAGGGAGATTCGAGCCATCTTTCTTTTTACAGCCACTACAGACGAAATCACGAGCCAAAGAAAAGGTGTTCACAGTCAGGAAGGATTCCTGCACGGGACGGTTTCCATTACATTTGATGATGCCGTCACGGGTAGAAGAGTAAAAGAGTGTGGGGTCCGGGTTATAAATGGTGCCGCGACCTAGGATCAGGGTACTTGAAGGTGCCTGGTAGCCTCGGGGAAAAAAAGATAACAGAGCAAATCCACGGGCACAACAAGCGATTTTTTTTTACCGGCAGAGGGAAAAGTTTGACGGACATCGACACCCGTGTTTAAAAAAAAAAAAGAAAGATAGAAAAAGAAAAAGAAAAGAGAGAAACAGTTTAACGGGCATGTACACCCGTGGTTGAAAAAGAGAATAAAAAAAAAAAAGGAGGAAGGAAAAGAAAAGAGAGAAAGAGTTTGACGGACATCGACACCCGTGTTTGAAAAAAAAAAAAAGATAGAAGAAGAGAATAGGAAAAGAAAAGAGAGAAACAGTATAACGGGCATGTACACCCGTGTTTGAAAAAAAAAAGAGAAAGATAGAAAAAGAGATAGACTGAAAGAAAAAACGTTATTAGACTTTGAGATCGGTCTGGGGCCGCGAACTTTTAGTCAATTGATTGAAAGGCCCAGACGGACTCGAAAAATAACAAGCAATCAACCCAGAGACGAGGGACCACAGGAGCAGCAGAGGAGAGGGGTAAGTGACTCGTTGATTTCTCTTGTTCGCTTGCTCGGTTTTGTCGGTGTATCGATTGTTGTCCAAACTTTGCACACAGTTTGGGTAGCTCTGTTGTTAGGGGTGGTAAGCTAGAACGCAAAGGGAATGGGTTCGGAGGAAGACCTAGTAAATAGTGCAACAGGTATAGGGAGAGAAGAGACTAGAAAGATAGAAAGTCCGATAGGAGGGATACGAACACCCCCCCACAGAGGGGATCCCGTCGGTTTAATGGAGTGGTTAGCAGTAATTCAGAAGAAGAGGGTGATTTATGGACTAGAAGATTTAGAGATGGTGCTGCTCGCTCTAGAGGGAGCGAGGGGCCCAGTGTCGAGATTCATTGAGGGGAGGTATGTAGAGAACCCGGGGATCACTTGGACGGAGCTCCGCGAGCAGCCAGTGAGGCAATACGCCAGCGAGCGAACCGCGATTGAGGCCGTACGCGAGTTGACCCGGCTAAGGTTAAGCAATGGCGAGGAAAGGCCTGGGAGAAGGAAAACGGTGGGGGCAGGGCGAGCCCGGGGCCCCGAATGGAGAGAGGGGGCGGAGAAGATTTGGAGGCAGACTCCGATCGTAGAAGGGAGGCATGGGACCTTCAAAATGAGTACGATAGGCCCGCACCGGCCAGACAGGTATCAGTCCGCTGGACCTGCAGGGGTGAGGGGCATAGAGCAGCAGAGTGTCCCACAAATTATGGGCGCCCACGCGGCTCGGTTAGACCGAACTGTACTAGGTGTGGTCGGTTCGGACATGAGAGTCGGTGGTGCACAGCAGCATAGATCGGAGGTGAGGAATTAGGATTCCGAACCTTAGTGTGCCACCTGACGCTAGGGTAAAGAACCAGGGAAGCGCCCAGAGGCCACCCAACAGAGTATAAAAAGTAGGGTGGCCACCAGAATGATAAGTTTAGTGAAAGATAGCGAATTTAAATGGGAAGAAGACGGGCTTGGGTTTTGTTCGCCGGTTTATGAGAAACCGCAAGAAGCAATGAACCCCCCCGTAGAGAGAGATCGAATAAAACGCGACTGCTAGGTCGGTTGACGAGTCCAGCGAGTGGGAGGAGAGCGGCAAAATACCCCCCTACCCAGCTCCAGAAGAGACTGAGAGAAAATCGGTTAGCCAAAAAGGTAGAGGAATTACCTATGAAGTTACGGTAGAATGGGAAGAAGACGGGCTTGGGTTTTGTTCGCCGGTTTATGAGAAACCGCAAGAAGCAATGAACCCCCCCGTAGAGAGAGATCGAATTAAACGCGACTGCTAGGTCGGTTGACGAGTCCAGCGAGTGGGAGGAGAGCGGCAAAATACCCCCCTGCCCAGCTCCAGAAGAGACTGAGAGAAAATCGGTTAGCCAAAAAGGTAGAGGAATTACCTATGAAGTTACGGTAGAGGGGAGCAGAACGCCCCACCACAGAATAGCAGGAAAGCCAAGCCAAAGATAGTCAAGGACCTGGGGGAGAGGCCGAGGTTGTGCTGTGTCGCATTCGTTGGCTCCACCGCGCGCAGGGAGGGCCCCCATGCGTGTGCGGTGCTGGTGGTTGTGGCGCGGACAGTTGTCTTGGATGCCCCCCCCCCCCCGAGATAAACGGACATATAAGGATAGAAAGAGATGCATAACTGGGACCGATGGAGGGTCGTCGTGGTTAGATCCAAATGATCGATCACAAGTAGTAATATACCTGCAGCTGGATGGGCTGTTGCCGAACGACCAGGCAGATATATAGTGAGTTGTAAAAGCAAAAGAAAGTTGAAGTAATCGACAGATGTTCGAACCACCGTGAATATGACAGATTGTGGTGCGCCTTACGAAAGGGCACAGAAGTAATGATAAGCGAAGAGAAGGATATGAGATCCTATCTAAGATAGATAGTGTTGATACAGACGAAGCAGAAGAAATCAGTGGCCCCCCGTTGCTGGGAGAGGCACTCGATGAGCAATTAGGGACAGTGTCGGGAAGCGATGAGAGAATGATTATGAAGAAATTGGAAGTTATAGGGAAGAACCAAAAGGGTTACTGTCGCATGCAGCCAGAGAAGGCGCATCGATATCGAATGTCACCGGGCCGAAGTGAGCCAAGAAGGTGTTAGTCTGAGAGAATTGTTTTTCCCAGAGAAGGGAACGAGGAGAATCCGGCCGAGGTGGCCGACGCAATGATAGTGACGGTATGCGAACCAGACAGGTCCGTACCAAGAGAATTTCAGTTGTTGATACTGACGAGTGAGTGCACAGGTGCACAGTTGGATATGCAATCGCTAAGACACTTGTCGCCGAATATAATCATCTCGGCAGATTAAAGCCGAATTACCAAATCGTTTGCGATTACCGGTCGACCCCATCGAACAGTTATGAAAGTATTATAATGTGTTAAAATGCGTTGCATAACCAGAAGGTAACAAGCTATTAGCTTTAGAGAGATTGAGGGTTCGATTAACCCCGTCAGGAAGGGAAAATTCACGTTAAAAGGTAGGACTAGACACGGGCACGATAGGGCTTGGTCGATGTTAGTGAGAATTGTGCACATAAATAATAAGGTTAGCTTTTGCAGAAAAGACAAAGGGCGCGAGAAAGACATAGGGAGAAATTGGACGGCGCGAGCACACCGACGGCCGAGTGCATGAGCGAGGGAGGGTTACCCTTGAGTACACTTCACCCAGATCGCGAGCGGGAGCAGGAATCGCTGCCCTGTCGGAAATCCAGGTGGATGACCAGTGAGGAAGTAGAGATTGATTCCGAGGAGAGGGTGATGGTGACGTAATTTGTAAGGGGCGTTGCGAGCTCCAATCTGTATTAACAAACTTTTAATTGCATGCATCATAATTCATTTTGTCACCTACCCACCTCCCAACACAGAAACCACAAAATGCATACGCACATACACACATACATACGTAGTCCTGATGTTTTAATAGACTGGAAAGAGAAAAAGAAGGACAGACCAAAAGAAAACAGAACAGAAAAAGAAAACTTTTTGTTCCATTGTTTAGCTACAGTTTTTTCTTAATTTTTGATTATTATTGTTTTGATTGTATTATCCGTTGTTCTCTCCGTGTGTGGGGAAGGGTAACGGTCTGGGAGATGTCAATTGCAACCAAGTGACACGAAATAAGGGTGGACGGATGTGAAACAGTGATTTCATCCGACGTATCTGCCCCCCCGTAGAGAAAGGTGACGGTCTGGGAGGTGTCAATTTCGACCAATTGACACGAAATAAGGATTGGGCGGATGTGAAACAGTGGTTTCAGCGACGGAGTCTGCACCCCGGGGTGCACTGGAATGCATCGGGGAGATCAGGCCCCACGTAGAGACAAGTGGAAGTCTGGGAGCTAGTACATATTTTTGACTGTCCAAACCTTGGCCGAGGGACGGCGCCAGCCTGGCGGGAGAAAGCGTGTAGGGTGTCATTGGCAATTAGGGTACAACAATGGGATACATTGAGCACACGCTGCCAAAAGTTTTGGCAAAATCTTATCAGAGGTGTCAACACTTCAGGACAGAGGGAGAGGGAATAATTGGTCTCTAGGGAGATAAAGACTAAGAGATAAATTCCAAATTGTCCGTTGCGAAGCGTACCACCCCACTCCGGGAGAGGGGGTGGGGACACCGAAGAAGGGATGGGGAAAGAAAGAGGGTAAGTCAGCATCGCGCGTACCACACGACGAGAAGAGAGAGAGAGAGAGAGAGAGAGAGAGAGTATGAGTTATACGTTTTTCGTCTTTGTTATTTGAGATGAGAAGGCGATCGAAAAACAGTGAGATCTAAGAATTGGTCGAGGACGGACGTCTCCGTCGGGCTAGGGGATCACCAGACGAGATGTTGCGCGAACAGCTTCTTGTCTGGGAGGTGTTAACAATAGTGCCCCCCCCCCACCGTTTTCAATAGACAAGTCACAACTTAATTAAGGATTAACACTCGTAAAGGGAGTTTCACACACACACGGTTCTCCAAACATAGATTAAGTTACAACTTATTTAACAACTGGGAAATCGTAAATAGAGATTCATACACGCACACGGAGAGATACAATAGCTAATAAGGAAGCCATTATCGAAGAATAGACTTTGTTCATTTTTATTAAATAATTATTGTTGTGAAAAGACCTAGCCGTTTGTCGAGTTATTCTATCGTGAATTGTGCTGCTAAGTAATCTTGCCTTCACAGAATCACGAAGTCGTCATTCATCAGACCCGAGGGAGATTCGAGCCATCTTTCTTTTTACAGCCACTACAGACGAAATCACGAGCCAAAGAAAAGGTGTTCACAGTCAGGAAGGATTCCTGCACGGGACGGTTTCCATTACATTTGATGATGCCGTCACGGGTAGAAGAGTAAAAGAGTGTGGGGTCCGGGTTATACGTCTGTCAGTTTTTCATGTATAAATTTGAAATAGCATTTTTAGATACATCTATGCATCTCTATATGAGACTCTGTCCGTCTGTCAGTTTTTCATGTATAAATTTGAAATAGCATTTTTAGATACATCTATGCATCTCTATATGAGACTCTGTCCGTCTGTCAGTTTTTCATGCATAAATTTGAAATATCATTTTCAATGTTAAACAAGCAGACTTCATGGACGCATCATCAGTTTTTATTTCATAAATAAAAATGTAGGAAATGTCTGGCCGTTCCTGATTAAAAACTTGTTACTTTTGCTTTTCTCAGGCTGCTGGTTACAGTGCCGATATGAAAGAAGAATCACTGGACCAATACGAATATCCAAACGGAACAATATGGCAGGAACTTTCTACTGCCGGAGTTGCAAAGAGAGATTAGTTTCTGGACCATAAACAACCCATTACTACTACTACTACTACTACTACGACGACGACGACGACAATGCTGAAGTAGCAGCGACAACAAAACAAAAATTATTTTTTAAAGCGAATAAAAATAAAATTTTAAAAAGGAACAGTTAACTGCTGAAGCATTTTCTGATTAAAAAAATAGGCAATAAAAAAATTAAAATGCTCCTCCAAAAATTTATTTTACTTCTTGTCAAGAATTTCTAGATTGTATTAAATCACCTTTGAAGAGAATGTGACAAAGCTGTTAAACTAATGATTCAAGGTGCTTGAGTTCAATCGTAGGCAAAGGCACTGGATTACAAAATGAATGTTTTTTTTCTGTATACTTTGCAATTTTAGAAGAAAGCTTTAAACTGATTGAACTCATTGCTCTAAAAACAAAAAAAATGCAATGAATAGAAAAGTTTATTGAAGAATTTCTTCAAGACAGAACGTTTATTATACTATACCCTGCCAGCTGCAACGATGCCAAAAGAATTAGCATGCATGACCAGAAGTGAGAGACGCTGCTAGAGTCACTACGCTTCATGAGACTCATCCTGCCAATCTTTTGAAGGAACACGATTAAACGAGAACCAACAATTTCAGAAGACGCCACTGTCATTGGGAGTAAAAATAAATCTATCTGCATGTACATATTCAGACATACATTCATGTTCTCATGGCAAAGGTTTATCAAAGACAAATGTAAGCGGCATATAATGGGGGTATAACTTGAATAGCATTCAAGGGACATCACTCTGAATATACTGCCAGAGTGCCCCCCGTTTCCACTGAAGAAGGTCGGGGTGATATCTGCCGAAACGTTTTAGATATAAAATAATTCAATTATTGGCTTTTTGACTGCCAGTTTGGACGTTTATATAAACACTTGTCTGTACCAATAGACTAAAATCGCCCTGCGAGAAGTCCAAAAACCTTAAAGAAAATTGTTTAGCTAAATCTGACTTATTCCATTGGGTTTTCTTGGGGTTTTTTTTTTACTCTTATTCATCCCAAGGCACATTACCAATTGAATCTAAGGGGTTACTATTAGGGACCATGCCTACAGGGGCACTCCAAGTAGGGAGTTGAGCAGCGAGATGCCTGTTCACATAAATTTCTTTATGTTAGTACAGTCAGAGAAGCAGGAAACAAGGAGAGAATTCCAAAGTCTAGCAGTCCGAGGGAAGAAACTATTAGAGTAGAAAGCTTTCCGACATCTGAGGACCTCTACAGTGAAGGGGTGGAATTTTGCTGCTTCTCGAGTTGGGGGTATTTACGTCGAGGAGGCACAAGTGCCACAAATTTGTCAAAGCACATTGCATTAAAGTACTTGTAAAACAAGCACAGGGATGAAACATTGTGGTGATGTGACAGGGGTTGGAGCTTGGTTGACAGTGCAGGACCTATTAGATTGGAGACTCTTTTTTGGATCCTGTCTAATAAAGAGAAACTGGTTGATGCACCAGCCCAGATGTGGCAATAATACTCCATGCATGGGCGAATGGTGGCTTTGTAGAGATATAGGATACTGTCAGGTGTGAGAAGTTTTTTAAACTCGGTCGAGGGAGCCCACCTTCCTTGCAACAACCTTGGCAATGTTTTCTATGTATTTGTTTCAATACATGTTGCCTGTGAATGTTAGGCCGAGGAGTTTGAATGATGTACTCTCAGGTAGCAGAGTTACAAACAAAAAACATGTGAATACGTGTTTTTACTAATTCTCACATGATGGATTTACCTTTTTAAACAGATTTTCTTTCTTTTCGCTTAGTACAATGTCTTTTTGTTGTGACGTGTGTATAACATCATATACACCATTTGATAAACCAGGTTCATCTTCTTTGTCCCAATTATCTCACACAAGGCAGAGAATAAGTTTAATGAAAGATTTATTAAACAGAAAAGACAATCACAGGAAACCAGAGAGAGAATAGATACACTTCAAAACACAGTTACTGCGTCAGATAGATAGATAGACGCTGCACAATTGGTCTCTATCTATTTAATTTACATCGTGCAATCACCCTCGCCCTCAATGGGGCATTGGATGGGAAGGGGCGACTTTTCATGTCTGCTCTGCTTGAGTGTCTAGCCGGAAAGAGAAAGAATCTCCTTCTCCGAAAGTCACGTGATTTCACCAACTTCCATTAACTGGAGTCAATTCTTTTGACCCCTAATCTGTCAATCATTCTCTCCATTCAAACTTGCATTTTTTACTATGTAACACCTGAAGCTATTGTAGAGATAACAGAAATTGTAATAAAACCTGATCATAAATATAGTTATGTAGATTGCTAACATGTTAAGGGATTTTGTGACAATGTCATAAAATAGTTGTATAGGGCATACAAAAAGGACATTTCAATTACTGTAAAAGGACATTTAGCAGGTCATCAGCCTGTAAAAGCACTACCGTGAATTCAGTCAGTGAAATTGGTCTTAAACACCTCGTCGAGTTGCATTTTATTTAGACCATTACAAATATCTGTAAGAAAAAAAAGGATGTATGTAAATCACCTGCAGCCATAATGAGGTTACAATGAGGGTTCAAATTTCAGAAGGAACTCCTCTTCATATAACACCGTCATAAACACTGAAAAATTGCCAACACTGAAGGTTTATCTCAGCTGTCCCAAATTCGACTCACCGTCTGCTTTTAATCCATCTTTTTTTTTTTTAAATCACTTGATCTCTACACATGCAAATTAGATGCTCACATATCCAAATTAGGTGCAACTATAAAAATCTACCATTATAAGCACAAGTTCTGTTTACTCCGGAAAACAGTCATCCTACACGCGAAACATCTAATATGCTTTGAAGCTGATAATTGTTCGTTTTTCATCTCTATTGCTACACTTTGAGTTAAAGAATGAATTACGCAAGAAACTATGAAAATAGATTCTGCAATTTTGATTCTAATCAATCTCCTGCTTAGTTGTTTGTAATTATGTAAGCGTGATTGTGTTATCCTATCTAATTCAGTTGGTTATTAACTGCTGTGTCTAGACAAACGATATGAATCGAGACCAACAAATTAAGCCACTTGTCGCTCTAACCAGATAATGAAGGCAGTTAATCCTTTTATTTAAAAAGCAAATTCTTACGAACATTTAATAATTTTGTAAGAAAAACGGATGTATGTAAATCACCTGTAGCCGTAATAAAGTTACAATGGTGGCCCAAACTTCAGAAGGAACTCCTCTTCAAACAACAGCATAATAAACACTGACAAATATCCAACACTTTCTCTCAGCTGTCCAAAATTCCACTCTAGTTTGGGGGTAAAGACAAAGCAGTGGTCAACAAGTACTGCTATTTCTTTTATTCCCAATTCTTTTCCCTAGAAAAGAAAAAGACAAACTTTTAAAACCTTGTGTTCAACTATAAAACCTTAAAACTACCTTGAAACGAAGTAATTTTGTTGTTCATTCATAAAAACATTTGTCATTCTGAACAAGAGTTCTTTTCTCTCTCCTGAAAATGGTTGTTCTACACACGAAGCATCTAATACGCTTTGAGGCAGGTAAGTATTCCTTTTCGTCTTTTCGTCTCTATTGCTACACTATCCTAGGATTTTGAGAACAATGTTTTTTTCTGATGAACTTTTAGACCATTAAATTTGACCGTTTTACTCAGAATTCGGCATTGTGCCATGATTACATCAGCAGCTTAAACACCTCTGAAGCAAGTCCTTCAATGGTATCACCAAGGTAACTTCTGAAAAAAAAAAAAGATTTTGAGCGATGTACCCTCTTCGACCTTATTCAGGTGTACTTTTCATCCACAGTGATATTTTCCATCTTATTTAATGCTGATGATTATTTGTGCATTGTGTAGACCGATGTTTCCTGAATATTTAAATCTGATGAACTGATTATTTTATTGTTAATTCTTAAATTCACTAATACTCACAATGATATAAAAAATGGAGTGGAACAGTCTTATAAATTGCTGCATTTAGATATCAATTTTTTTTTTTTATTTATTTATATTTTTGTGATTTTTTTTAATTAATGGTTCCTAAATTAGATTTATTTGTATATACACATACATGAAAGAAGTAAATTGACACCCCACAAAAATAATTTGGACATGTCTAAAGTTTCTGCTTCCTTCACTGACGACCAGCATTCGAAGCAGTCATAAAAGTTTGAAATATCGATATTTTATACTGACTGGCATTTTTTTTTGTGTTTCAGATATAAATATGTCCATCATATATGACCACTTAACTATATTATTGGCCAAAGAAGCATTAGAATTCTCAGAGAAGCGATATTATAGGTTAATCTAAAGGTGGACTTAAGCAGCATCAAATTGCTGCAAACCACTTTCCACTGTTTAACGAGTGATTGCCCAATTCATCAGTGAGGGAAAATAATCAATATTATTTTGCCTAGGTCCATCAGCACCGTCTGATAGCAGTCTTCATTATTTATGATAATAAAGGTGTCTATTTACTTTTTTCGTGTCTGTGTTATATCATCATCATCATCATCATCAACCGGTTTATTTGTTGAATCAGGCCACAATTAATCCTCTGATGGTGGGGCCTGATTGTCTAGTCTCGAAATCTAAGTCTTCCTCTCCACTCCTGTCTTTGGCAAGGCTTGATGGAATCCATAGGCCCTGAAGATCCACGCATCCTGGGATCTACGAAGCCCAAGACATTACCAGCAGCATTAGTGCTACTGGCACTGCCTTTCTTTTTTCTTGCTGTATTTCAACTAGACATTGTATTTAAGGCAATTTTACGGCTGGATGCCTATCCTTTACCAACTTGAACACTTTTGGCAGTCCAAGACCTCCATTGTTCCCATCTAACTAGGGCTGATGTCGTTTCCACTTAAGCATGTACAAATGTCATACATTACCAGTGAGTTGCTTATCAAGATGTTGTTGGTGAAGTATAAAACAAGAATTCCACTTGTATGAACAAAATAGTGACACATAAGTGAAGTAGACGTGCCTGAAATGTCGTTAAATATATATTTTTTTTTTTACGTGGCGAAAGAAGGAAAACAACGCTTCTGTTGAATTAATCAAAATAAAGAATCCTTTTGAAATATACTCGTGCGATGGTCGCGAGTAAAAAAAACAAACGTCCTTCTCTGCCGATCGGGTGTTTTTAAATGAGGAATATGAAAACGTTTCGATGTTTCACAAATGGACGAGTGATGATGACAAAGGAAAATAGATCCGTAAGAATAAGTTGAAGAACGTCAGACACGGGTGTTTGTCGTGTTGTTTCAGCAATTGAAATTTTAAAATAAAAATCGTTGGAAACGGTTATTAGAAATGAGGAATATGAAAACGTTTCGATGTTTCACAAATGGACGAGTGATGACGACAAAGGAAAATAGATCCGTAAGAATAAGTTGAAGAACGTCAGACACGGGTGTTTCTCGTGTTGTTTCAGCAATTGAAATTTAAAAATAAAAATCGTTGGAAACGGTTATTAGAAATGAGGAATATGAAAACGTTTCGATGTTTCACAAATGGACGAGTGATGACGATATGGGGATAAAATACACAATATACAGTAGGCCCCCACTATTCATGGGGGTTACGTTCCAGACACACTCATGAATAGCAAAAATCTGCGAATAGATTTTGATACCTCAAAGCTCACTCAAAATCAGGTTTTTGTACATTAGCATGTGTTTTGTTGCATGAAACCAACAAATTAGTGTAGATTAGCCCTTTCTGCTTGCAAGTTGGTTGATTTTTTTTATTATTGTATTTCAGTTGCGTATAAAGTTTGCAAAAATTTGGAATGCCAATACTTTTATATGAGCCGCATTTGAATTAAATGCTAATTATTCCATAGGATTCATATTAAATTTTAATGTGTATCCTGCGGAATAATTAGCATTTTTAATTGCATTTTTTTTGTTATATTGGCCTTAGTTGGATTTAAATGATCATCATATTTTTAAGTTCTATCGAATTTATGAAGAAAATGTTAAGACAATGCTTATGCTAAAAATCTACGGGGGTTCACTGTATCATAAAATTAAATACTGTGGATATAATTCTTTGATTTTCCTTTTGTCTTCACACACACACACACACACACACACACACACACACATATATATATATATATATATAGACACACACACTGGGTTGTTCAACCTAACACATAGGTTAATTCTGTCAAACGTCTTATTCTCAAATGCTGCTCTTTATTATTGATGTTTTATTCCACATGGACTGGTGAGAACCATCTCCTTTCACCTACATGTCATAAGCGATACCTGATCACCCCTAAGTATCACACTTTTATTATCTTCCATCCTTATTTTCAAAAGTCAATCATTTCATTTTTCCTTGCCACAATTGCACAGGATTGAATAAATAGTTTTTGATGAGGTGTTTCTTTTCTTAGATTTAACTTGGAAAACAAAATAAAAACAGATGAGGACAATCTTCTGCATCCGGATTCAGCTTTCGCTTTTTCCAGTCTGCTGAAGTTGAACTGTAAACATGCACTATGCTGCATGTTTTAGTGGTGCATGCGAATAGCAGACGTTGCAGCTGATAGATGTTCGGTTAAAGAAAAAGGGGGGGGGGCACAGAACAAATTGAAAATATCTCTGATTTTATCTTGGGCCACCCAGAAACTTATTTTTCTTTGGAAAAAAATAAGTTTCTCATTAAACAAGGAGTCATGCTGGGACTAGCCTACTTGAGAAAAGTAATGTTTATAGATGGGCTTTCTTTATGATAAATCCCCTTGAGTAGACACTGACTAGATATTATCTCTAGTGGATATCTCAACTAGCCATTATCTTGGGTGGTCGAATGGAGATGGGAACCTGACATCTCGGATTTCCAGTCAAAAGTACATATATTCCAGCCTATGGACAGGGGGTGGGGGGGGGTAGTTAGACCTGGCCCTTTGGGCAAGAAATAAGCAGTTGGTTTTTCTAAGAACTGGCAGTCAGTTTGGTGTGGGTTCCTCTCCGGGCAAGGTAGACATTGGGGTTCAATGCTAAAAAATTGAGTTCATTGGACTAAGTTTGATTCGGTCGTGCAAAAATCTCATTTTGCAAGTCTGCTATCCAGACCGAGAACACGAGTATCATTTGTAACCTCCAACAAATAAACCTGTTACTTGTTTATAAACTGGACTTGAGAATTGGTCGGTACTTTTTTCAGTTTTATCAAAGAAATTATTCTCAGAGGAGGGTATATTGAGAATCTTGCATAATAAATAAACTGGAGTACCTTTTAATATATTTTTTATAAAAAACGGGAATGATCCAGAAAATTCCAACATTCTTATGAAAACTTCCAAAATATTAACCATTTCGGATGTTGGAATTCCAGTCTTTTATAAAAGTATTTAAATTAATTAAATCAGATTGTTTCCATCTCATTTCCTTGCTTAAAGCTATTTAGTATATTTTTGCATTTTTTGATGCAAGAAAATTCATGTTCTCTTTTGGTTTAAAATAGGACAAAAGAATCATGATACTTGACTTTTGCCTTTAATCTTTAAGTCAAACCAGAAATTACTTTACATTAAACAGTTGAAAGGCTTCACAATTACTTTTAAATTTCAAAGGATTTTATATTAAACACATTTGGCATTTTTTAAATGCATTATTAATAGATTGCAATAATAGAATTGTGTTTACTAGGATTGTGAAACTTTGAAAGTAATCTTTAAATCTTTAAGCTGTCTTGATTTACGGCTTAAAAGGTAAATGTCAAGTATTATGGCATATTTGTTCTAAACCAAAACAAAAGATTAGTTTTCTCATGCATCCATGTCATATCATAAAACCTATACTGGTTTTACCCAATGCCAAAGATTGTAAGCCCCATTTTCAAAATCCCGGGGGGGGGGGGGATTGGCAAAGATTATTTTCATTCAGCTGTCCATGTTCAGGGGATAATCTCAGGCTGGTCAATCTCTTTTCTTGTTGATCCGTCTGCAACGTTGCTGAAAATCAAAATGTAATCCACTCTTTTGTGCGATTTAAAGAAAGTATTTGCAAATTGAAAATTTTCAAAAAGATAAAAAATAATGAGATACTTGGAGAAAAAGAAGAGTTAGATATTTTTGATATCTCAGAAACTTACTCCCTTGTCTTCATGGTTCAGTGAGTCAACTGTCTCCAAATTCCACTCTGTACGCTCTTGTCTAATCACTTCCTTTCAAGTTTTCCTTTGCCAGCCAAGCTTCCTGCGATCCAACACATCCATTCTATAGTTTATCCACGAGGATGAACACTTCATGTGACCGTACCAGCCTAACTGATTTGTCCTTAGGACAACCTCTATGCTGAGCAAATATAGTGCTTTCAGCAAATCTTCTAATGTGTTGGGTTTGGTCAATTGTCACATTGCAGATCCATCTGATCATGGATCTGTTATTGCGCTGCAGTCGGACAAGAGAGGACTGGGTGAGGGCTTAGCATTCACTGCCATATAACGTGACGTGCCTGACACAACTGTTGTGACTAAAGAAAAAAGCCAAAGCAAAAAAAAGCAAGATAAAAGACAGTATTCCAATTGTAACCCAAAATTAGATTTATTTGGAATGAAGAGCAATTGGAACTCAATTAAATGTTTTCTCTACCAATAGAGAAAAGTGAATAATCCATTGTAAATGTTCCTGGAATTTACACTTTGGAATTGTCCAAGAAAATCGGAGGAAGGGGGGAACATTCCACAATCCTTGACTATAAAAAAGCTCCAAAGTATTAATTTTGTTTTTGAACAAAATTAGTTTTAACAATGAATTCTTTAAAAAACATTACAAAAGAAAATGTGGTATTGTAGAGAATGGGTTGTGGAAGTGTAGAGATCGAAGAGAATGGAGTGGCGGGGATTCTTTTGAGAGAGAGAAAAAAAAAAAAACAGCAATAATAATGACTAGAAAACCCAGAAGAAATAGAAAGTATTTTTTCTTTTGTTGGAAAATTTTTTTAAAATTAGTAAGTTAACTACACCCCTCCCCTGAAATAAACCAGCTTATTTACAGACTTCATTTTTAAATAAGATTAAAAATAGATATTTACCATTTAACGAAAAATACTTAATACATATTAAAGTTAATGAAATTTCCAAATATGAAAAAGAAAAAAAATGGCTGACATGTGTTTACCATCGTGACATTTTGTTCTTTGAAACTAATTATTAATCCTTTAAACTGCCAAATAGAAAGTAATTTATAGTTTGAATTAAAGTTTAAAGACATAGTTATTTTGTGCTCCTAAACCAAAGAGTAACAGGAATTTTCTCTGATGTCCCTGTGATAAGAAAAAAAAATATCCAAAAACCAAACATTATTTGTAGAGGAAAGAAATGTATAAAAAACTGTAGAGCTGGGCAGAAAGACGACGGTGAATTTTATAACAATTAAAATGTTCACTGATTTACACACTCGAATGCACACAAACATACGGTTTCTTCAAAAATTCGAATAAAATTAGTGTATAGGCGATAGTATATATATTTTTAAAATATTATGACACTAAGAATGTTTTGGAGTAAAAATCAATGTATTATTACATAGTAATAGGGAAAAAAAAAAAAGACGTTTTAATACTTTTTCGTCTTGAGTGATACAAAAAACAACATGGCGGCATCCCATAAGACTCCATTTGTGAAAATCACGATTCTTGTAGCATATTTACACATAGCAAATGTGTTTTTCTTCTGATTACATACGTAATACTAAAAGATTTTAACTCGAAATGGTTCCTCATTTAATATTCAAAAAAAAAAAAAAAAACCAACATAAAACCATTTTTTATCGCATTATGTTTAGGCCGTTATTCTTTACGATTACCCACAAAATTTGCACAACAAAATCTGATTTCTGAGTGGATCTTTTAGAGGTACCAGAAATGCGACTGGCTATAATAGGGTAGACATTTGAAGGTGTTCAAAATAAAATCTAAAAATATTTATTTGGGCTGATTTATGAAAAACTTGCATTCACACCTGGCATTGCTTGGGAATGAATAAGGACCCCAGTATACTCATGCGGCCCACGCTGTCCAGTAGACTCCATTGTCCATGCTGGTGATCACTTTACCACAAGTTTCCGTTAGCTTGATCATATGACACAGAAAAAAGATTTGAAGTTTTTAGATCGTAAATTCCGTTTCAGCCCCCTGTAGGAAGAGGGGGAGGGGGTCCAGCTCAATGTAACTCCTAGTTGAGGAGGAAGTAGATACTCCAATACTTCAGTAGTTAAGATGGGTGAAATATACAGTAAGCTAAAAACGGCATTTGTTGTCGTCGTCCTTCATGAATGTACTAGCCTCGCAAAGAACGAGGATTTTTAAAGATTACGGCATACCCTGCCCCCCCCCCTACAAAGGTTGAATAATATGTAAAGCCCTCCCATCCACAGTAAGGTGTATGCAACAGAATATATAGATAATATTGAAGATAGCTTGGTCAAATCTCGATAACTCAGCCCCTAGTTGCAGCCATGAACACTTTACATTGTTCTATCACGGAACACTACATGGTGCAACAGATAAACGTTCTACGTAATAATCAGTTCTACGTAACACTGTTCTGGAGGTTGGAGGTTCAATCCTCAGTATGGGCGATATTAAGAATGCAATTACAGATTTCTACCCGGTCCTGGCTGACGGAACGAGAGCGAGCTTACTTCTGAAGAGGATCGGAGGTTACATCGGCCGAAACGTCATGAGAATAACATTCAGGACGAGAACAGTAGTTCGAATAATCCAAATAATACATATATGGGATTATTTCTACACATGAAGATGACTTCTGTTGGGGTGGTTCTGGATTGTTTTAGGTATCCGTTATTAAAAGGGGTCAAATACACCTTTATTGTACAATCAAAACAATCAACCAAGTTCGAACATCATCTTCTAGATATAGAGCAAAGTAAGGATGAAAAATATAAAGAGCATCACAGCAGCAATCCATTGACTCTTTATACTTTTTATCTCTGTATAAGCCAATAATTTCACTGCTAGGCAAATTCACCAACAGCGGCACCTACTACATCATTCAAGGGCAGATAACTAATGAATGCTCTAAGTTTGGAGTTGAGAGATGCTTCTAATTATAATCCTTTTTCTTTCCTTGTATAATGCTCCTGATTGAAACAAACATTATAGATTTTAACTTTTCAAAGTTTTGCTGAGAAAGTCGTGCAATTTTATTAGTTCCCACTTCTAGAGTCCATGTTTCATTCTTAAAAGGGTCAATAGATTTAAAGCATTTCAATCTGTGAAATAAGTAGGTAGTGATAACAATGTAAGTAATTGGTTAGAAAGTTTTTTTTGTAATGAAATGAGTAGATATTTAACAAAAATTTGAACTAGAAATTTTATAATAAGTCCACTACAATGTTGTAAGCCATTCGTATGTTAGGTTATTATATATATATATATATATAACAATAATAAATATTTAAAAGGGACTTAACACTTATATTAACAACCATTCTTCAGCCGATGGTCTGATCATTACTCCTACACAAAATCATATTAAATTTATATATATATATATATATATATATATATAATTTAATGTAAGATATTATATAATTGTTTTTCCACAATCAGATATAACACTGTAGCTCACTCACACACACACACCTTGACAGCCACAGACAGAAAGTCCTAGACTCAAGTTTCACCCTCTTTCAGCTCTTCAGTAGGACACATCTAAACTAAAAAATTGAAGCCAGTCACCTGCATGCAGAGTGGCAACTTTGCTATCACACCGCACTTGTGAAAAAACAATATATATATATGAATAAATAAAATTTATATAAACATTAAACCAGCCTACACTAATTAATTTATGTTTTTGCACCAAGCGCACACTTGTTCAGGGCTGGCTGCCCTGACAATAACTAAATTATCTAAATTGGACAACCAAGTTATCGTCGAAACAGCCAACCCTAAATGATGTGCACTTGGCACAGAAACACAAATTAATTAGTGTAGGCTGTTCATATAAATTTTATTTATAAAGCTCTATGTATTGAACACTTTTGAAAAATATTGGTTTATTTTATCAAGATATTTGAACTTGATTAATTAAATTATATATATATGCAGAATAAAAGATCAATTACAATCTAACGAACCATTCATATGTTAATGTATATATAAATCCAAATAAATAAGCATACGTTTATTACACATGTTCCACCAAACCCAGATCATCAATTAAGTAATTTACCTAACGATCCTGGTTTGATGAAGACTGGGTAGTAATCTTCAGCTTATTTAAATGAATTTATCGGTTCTGTATTTTTCTTTTTTATGTGCTGAACACTTTTTAACATTTATTACTTTCGAAGCTCTATTTCATCATTTGATTTTTTTTAGTGGGTTGTATAATATTTTTTTATCTATCTTGATAAAGTTAGTAATCTGTATATGTTTATATATATTTGTATGTACAGGATTCACTCCTAAACTAATTAATCGATCATTATGAATTTTGAAACACATCTGTTAGCTAAAAGGTCATAATGTGGGCTATATTTAGTTTAATTTAGTTTCATGCAAAGGGGTAAAAAGGGGCTGGAAGCCCTTTGTGAAAATTCAGATACCTCAGATTTGTGTGAAATTTCAACAATAGGTATAAAACATCAATTGATAAATATTCCCCAAATTTCAGTTTCTTTGGTGTATTTAAAATGGTTTTAGGGGACAAAATATGAGCACAACCTCCCATTTTAAAATTCAAATATTTCGGATTTGATCCATAGTCATTAGACACCAGTAAAGCAAGATTTCCTGAATTTCAATTTGAGACATTTTTTCTAGAATCAAAATCATGTAATGGATTTTGATCAAAATTAGAATAAGTATTCTAGACAACAAAAGGTTTAGTATTATCACATCTTGATTTTAATCTTCATAAGGGGATATAAAAGTGAGAAATTAATTTTACCCGTCCTGGGACGGATATTCTTTGAGGTATATATAAAATGAAAGACGCTAAATTTGTTGGTTCATGGGATATAGTGTGTACTAAAACCCAAAGTGCTCAATGCTATGAAAATTAGAGGCGTTATGGATTACATTGACACTGCCATGGTTCAACCTAATGATCTCTTTAGAGCCAAATGCTTCATACAATACAGTAAAATGTATTCAGTTTACAAATATTTTTCATCTATTTTATTTAATAGAAAGTAATTTGTCAAAAACTTTAAAGAAAAATATTTAATAAAACTAAGATGGAAGCAAAAAAAAAAAAAGAAAAAAATTCAATTCTCCCTCTGACTAGTTTATATAAATAAAGATCAATTCGATGTAGCATGAAATAGTTTAAAGATAAATAAACAAAAAGGTATGATGTGTGGATGAAGAATGCTACTTAGAAACAGGTTTTTATTATGAAACAATCTAGGTGGATCGAGTGATGAAATTATGTCTCAATCCCGGGGGGGAGGGGGGGGGGATAGTGGGTACCCAAAAACCATTTTACAATGAAAAGAACAAAAAGATAAAAAAAGGAAAAGAAGGAAAAAAAAAACTTGAAAGTTTTCGAGTGGTAAAAGAAAGTGGATTTGTTTGTTATGAACTGGCAACAGACTTTTCTTTTGGAAAACTATTATATTTCTTCCTCAAAGAAAAAAAAAAAATTTTTCTCAAATAAATAAAAAAATAAAAAATAGGCAATTCTTGATATAAAATGGCAGGGTACACTGTGATATAATAATAATAAAAAAAAAACGATATAAATTTATTTTTGGATGATGATGTCCCTTGAGGAGCGGGGGTGGGATATTATTTTTTTCCGAGCTGTCCAGTTAGTAACACCAACTTTTCCAGGTAATAATAATGGTATTGCATGGTGGCCAAAATTCCCTTCTCATTCTGGACATTGTCCTTGGCTGAATAGTCAATGTAATTACCATCCAAAGTGGTCATCTTACCATTGAGCGCATTCAATATGGCATTGCCAGCACATATATCCCACTTTTTGATGGCCGTAGTATGCACATAGGCATTTGACAATCCTTTTACAACATGCAAGGTTTTATAGCCTGGAGGAAAAAAAAGAAAGATGACATTAATGTTAAAAGCAGACACACATCCGGACAAATACACATCCTGCATCCCTGATGCAAAAACAAAATCTAATAGGATACAGTAAACTAGTTACATGTGCATTCAAGCGATGCACCTCAATTTCCCTATTGAAAAATATGCAATGCACATTTTTCTTTAGAAAAAAAAAAGTAGCAATAAAAAAAAATTTGTGTCGTATAAATGTGATTATTTTCATAGTATGTGTTCAACTGTGTGTAGCATGGATGAATGGGTTATATTAAAGTGTTTAGCTCTATAATGGCTGCCAAATGTTTGTGATTAGTTTCATCTCACATTGAAACCTGTGTAAGAACAAAATAATATGCTGTATTATTTTGCCTTGTTCGATTTTTGCAGATTATTTTTCACTTTAATTTTACAAATATTGCAGATTATTATTTTTTTTTTTCATTTTAATTTTACAAATATTGCAGATTATTATTTTTTTTTTTCATTTTAATTTTACAAATATTGCAGATTATTATTTTTTTTTTTCATTTTAATTTTACAAATATTGCAGATTATTATTTTTTTTTTCATTTTAATTTTACAAATATTGCAGATTATTTTTTTTTTTTTCATTTTAATTTTACAAATATTGCAGATTATTATTTTTTTTTTTCACTTTAATTTTACAAATATTGCAGATTATTATTTTTTTTTTTCACTTTAATTTTACAAATATTGCAGATTATTATTTTTTTTTTCACTTTAATTTTACAAATATTGCAGATTATTATTTTTTTTTCACTTTAATTTTACAAATATTGCAGATTATTATTTTTTTTTTCATTTTAATTTTACAAATATTGCAGATTATTATTTTTTTTCATTTTTATTTTGCAAGTATTAATTTGTTGATTAGTTCACCATGCAATTTATTCTAGTGCACTCTTTTGATATTCTTTTTCGGGGGCAGGTGGGGAGAATTGATCAGTCGGGGAGGGTATTATTTTTACTTTGTCTTTATGCATCATATTTCTGAACAAGTCGTACCAGCCTTAGAACTTTGTTTTCTATCAGAGATTTAGCTGTCCAAATTTCCGATAATATTAGATGGTTGGCATGGCATGAAAATTTTGTAATATATTTCAATTTCATTTAAAAAAAAAAACACTGTTTGATTTTATTATTTACTAGACCACCCGTGACCCGTTGGGTCAGTTTGTTATATTAGCTATGGAATTCATGTATGTGCGTGACACTTGTGGAGAAAACAAAAAAACTATTTGATGAAATTAAATGTAATTGTTGAAAAAAGAATATAGATAGATTTCTATGCGTCGTTCTGTTTATTATAATTGTTTTTTTTTTAAATTATAGTTACTGAATTATAAGTGGTTGGCCATACTTATAGGTAAATATGCACTGAACAGGTACCATAATACTTATTATAGTTAAATTCAAATTTTTATATATAATCTTTTAAATGAAATTGTTAGTTGAAAGTACAGAATAATAAAAGGGCGATTTGAGGAAGGAAGGGGGTACAACCGGCTGTCTCGCGTACGTAACGAAAACAGAGGGAGTAGGAGTGGTAAAATCTGTGAGAGGAAAAGTGGGAGGTGGTTTCGTTCACCGCCGCTATTGATATTAATAATGATTGTTGTTGTTTTGTTTGTTTGTTTTTGTTTTTTAAAAGGGTGGAGCTTTTTTGAAACTGCGACAGACTTTACAAAGTCCTGCCGTTGAATGTTTTTAGCCGTGGAGAAAACAAAAAAACTATTTGATGAAATTAAATGTAATTGTTTTATATTTAAAGCGATATAAACATTTCCAGAATGAAAAATTTCATGCGTTCGTTAATAATAAGAGTTCAACGGAATTGGAATAACAGATTGGAAGACGATGCTATTTACGCATGCGCAACCGGATGTTGAAAACCGGAAAGCTGAAAGCTGCTTGCAAACATACAAGACAATAGAGTTTTAGTAGTATATAGATAGATTACCGCAAAAATCAGAAATAAAACCGCTCTTAATCTAAAATTAAAAAAATAATTAATACAACAGACGACCTACAATCTTTATTGCTTATTTATATACAAATTTGTATTCACATTCTATTTGTATGTATTTTTGTTGTGTTTTATGCTTTTGTTGAAAGAAAAACAAATTTGTATGTTAAGAGGACAGAAAATTTTCGATAGAAAGATTTTATTCACAATTGCTATTATTATTTTTATTACGGAATTAAACAAAAATTATCTTGAATATTAATTAAGCAGCAAATTTTCAGATGATATATATTTTTTAACATACATGCTTAATATTTGGATAAATTGAGCTAGAGTCAAAGGTGATATAATAGCAGTTAGAAAATCCCCATGAATGCTAACATGGGTTAAATTTTACATTTCCGTCATTAAAATTCAAAGCCATTTGAGAACAAGACAGTTTTTATAGTGGTAATGAGAAAAAAAAACTGAACTGCATTTTGGATAAATCTGAAATCAAATAATATACAAGCTGTATGTGACTCGATGTGGTGAGTGTAAAATGCAATAAATTTGGGAAATTTGGGGCATTTTTGACCCCCTGGGGGCGCGAACCAGAATTTTTCTGAGGTCAAGGGTGCTCATTTTATATCCAGAATAATTGCCTCTACATTTTGGCCAAGTTTCAGAAAAATTGAATGGATGGATCAAACGTTATGAGAGAAAACGGTAATTTTTTTGCCATTTTGGGGGCTTTTGACCCCTTGGGGTCGCGAACCAGATTTTATCCAAGGTCAGCGATACTTATTTTCTATTAGAAACAATTGCCTCCACATTTTGGCCAAGTTTCAGAGAAATTGAATGGATGGATGAAAAGTTATGGGGCAAAAAATGTCATTTTTTGCCATTTCAGGGCTTTTGACCGCCTGGGGGGGCTAACCAGATTTTTCTTCAAAAATCGGAGAATGTCACTTTCTAACCTGACCAAAGTTACAACTTCATGCAAAATTTCAGAGAAATTCAATAGATGGTAGCGGAGAAAAATACGGACGGACGGACATGCCTCAATACATAAGTCCCCCAATTTTATAAAATCGGGGAACCAATAACACATTACTCAATAAGTCCAGATGGCGCCACTAATAAAAAATGCACATGGTTTTTATATACTAACCTTCAAATGGCATGTGCCAAAATTTGAGCATAATCAGATTATTAGTTTACAAATTACAGTTATTTAAGTGAAGCTACTGTTGTAAATTTAAAAAAAAAAAAAAAAAAAAAAAAAAAAAAAGGAAATATTTGTATCACTTTCTGATGGGAAAAAACGCTGTTCAAGCAAAGCAATAGCTTGATAACTGTTATTCAGATTGCACCGTTAGAAACAATAGTTAAGAGGGGGGATGCTGACTTTAAATGCGGTCGTATAGACACAAATGATGCTGAACGCTCAGGTCGCTAAAATTCGGCAGTTGTCCTGGAAATCATCAAAATGTACACAAACTCGTTTTGGCCAACCGTAAATTGAAGTTGCGTGAGTTGAAGATATCAGAAGGCAATGTATTCACCATTTTGCATGAACATTTGTCAATGAGAAAACTATGTTCAAAGTGAGTGCCGTCGATAAAAAAACACAACGACATGTCACCGATTCAGAGCGTTGTTTCCAACAACTTCGACGCAACAAAAAGTTTTTTGCGTCAATATGTGACAATGGATGAAATGCGGATACACCACTGAGTGGACAGCAAAAGGTGAAAGCTGTCAAAAGATGCAAACATCAGCAGGCAAGGTTTTGGCCTCCGTATTTTGGGATGCGCAAGGTATTTTGTTCATCAATTACCTTGAGAAACAAGAAAGAATCATCAATAGCGAATATCATGTAGCATTATTGGTACGTTTGAAGGAAGAAAATCGCCAAAAATGAAGAAAATAGTTCTCTTTCACCAAAATAATGCACCGTGTCACAATCGATTGCAATGATGGCAAAACTATATAATTGAACTTTCAATTGCTTCTGCACCAACCTTATTATCCAGATATGGCCCCCAGTGACTATTAGCTGTTTGCAAACCTCAAAAGAATGCTCCAGGGAAAGATATTCCGTTCCGATGAAAAAGTGATATCGAAAATTGAGGCATATTTTGAGGCCAAAGACAAATCATTCTACAAAAAATGTATTGAATTGTTAGAGAAGCATTGGAATCAGTGTATCACCCTATAAGGAGACTATGTTAATGAATAAAGTTAAATTTTACCTAAAAGTTGTTGTTTTATTAGTTAGTTCAGAGATTTATTGAGTGGTGTGTTATGTCATTAATTTCTTAACATTAAAAAGATAAAGAGTAATATGAATTTAATTGATGATAAATTTTTGATATTTGATTTATTTATTCTAAATATTTAAATGAATTTTCTTATTCTCATTTTGTACACACTGGCTCGTGACTTTACAAGAAATTGAAACATACATTGAAGAAAATCCCCTAAATTGTACATGATTAAAACTTTTCAATGTAAATGTTGCTATATGATCAAGAAGGATCGGATGGAAATCTGAGATTTAATTTCATAAACATTTTATCCAGAAAAAAAAAAAATTGAAATAAATACGTATTTGCACAATAGTTAATACTATATCATGAAGTTAAAATTTTTTTTAGACATTTCTTTAAAAATGGAGGAAGTTTCTCATATTATATTGACAATTTTTCCAGTTTTTAAGTAAATGGTTAACCACTTAAATATTTTTTTAAATAATTTAAGTGAAAAAATATAATCAATTTTAATTTTTGCCAAAATTGCTGATTTTTCTAGCACTGGAAAACTGTCCTAAAAAAATCTTTTGGCAGATATTTATCCGGAGTGTCATCAAAATTTAAATACAAATTTAACGTGACAAGAAATATTGGAAATTCAATTAAATCTTTATGAATCAAAAGAAATTCTGTCTGCATAACGAATGTTGCCAACACTTTGTATTGTAGAATAGAAAGACAATATTTGCGTTAACGTGCGATAATAGAAGAAAAGAAAGAAATTAAGAAAGTTTGTTGGCTGCCGAAAGTCTATGAGCAGTTTATCTTCAAGTAAAGGTAGCCGGTGTTCAGGAATCTAAGGGATAAAGGCAGGAGAGAGGAAGGGGTTTAATAACAGAAGATAATATGACCAGAAGACTGGATAAGGAAAGAGGTTAGAAAGACCATTCGTTTAATAAATGTCTCATTAGTAGAAACGAGAGAAGAGTTCTAATAATCTGAATGTCCATATATACATTTGTTGTTTACAAGGCAGACCGAGTTGTAAGTGTGTATGTATGTTATATTGATATCAGTCTATGTGCGTGCATTTGGTCGCCATATTGAATCTTTGAGGCTTCTTGTCGACAAAGTTAGTCATGACTAACGTCAGGAAGTGTGAGGGACAAGAGCAAAGTATTTGTGGTTGATGAAAGTGGATGAGTAGACAGCAGTGCTGTCTCGAGGCTAAAAGAGGAAGAAAGTAGTGGGCGTTTCCTTTTATCAACTCCGGGACCAGTCTCTGCTCACATAAGAGATTGTTTCTGATTAGGAAAACCAGAAATG
>OY744526.1:65400622-65570622 GCA_963556195.1 Sepiola atlantica
AACCCGCTCAATGTCTAACAATAGAAAGTTGAGAAAAGTATTTGTCTATGTTAAAGTACAATAGACACATGAAAAAGACTCAAGAGTAGAGTTGAAACTCTGTGAGGATAACAAAGATGAGCATGTCTACCAACTAATTAATGTAAATAAAAATTATTTTTTGATATATCATACATTCGTATTATCTTTGATAATCTGTTCATGTCACATCAGAGAGAGGCCTGTACATTTACTCAAAAACCTGTACAGGCTGAAGATTTAGGTTAATTTCATCACACCTTACTAACTAATTTACTATTTTAATTTTAAAAGGGTTTCGGTGATTACTTACCTGCTCCACCTGCTGGAGTCACAACAGTATTTTCCCCAAAAGCTTGCTTAAGCACCTCAACTACTTTTCCAGCGTGTGACCGTGATACGATGATGTTTGCTGGTTTGTCTTTGGCTAGCTGGATCTTTTCTTGTTCCTTCAAATTCGAAGAATGACCATAACTTACCCAGGCCCAATCTGAAAAAGGAGAAGACGTTAGATGAAGACAACTCATAGGGTTACATGTTACATAGCAGGAATAGGTTTTTGGAATTAAATTTGCTTGTGATGCTTCAAGGCATATGAACTCTTTTCAGGTTACTTAATGCTGAATTCAGTCATTCCGTGTTATTTGGATTATTTGGGCTTCTTTTATCATCTTATTAAAGAACCCTTTATTTAATCCATGGGGGTAGCTTGCTATCGTTCTGTAATCCATGACCAGGTAGAAGTCTTAAGTAATTCTTAATTGTATTCTTAGTACCGCCCGTATTGAGGATTGAACCATCAACCTCCAGAAGACTGTCACTTAAAACTGATTATTACTTTATCCATTACACCATGAGTCCTTGCAGACCAGATGAGAACAGTAGTCCGAATAATCCAAATTATCAATCCTCATCTAAAATACTCTGAAACATCATTCCAGTATTTTGGTAAAAGTTTTTGGGCTCAACTTAATATTTTGAAATATTTATTCATGGTGTAAATTTTCAAATATTAACAAGGGAATTATCCATTTTGGTCACTTTGATGACCCACCCCAATCATTTGTTTGACAACACAGTGAAATAAAATCATTTTTATATTCCAATCTTTATTTTTATTTTTAGAAGCAAAGCCTACAAAAAGATCAAACAGTAAAGTTTTTTTAAATTATTTTAATATATATATATATATATATTTTTATTAATTTTATACGTACATAAAAGTAATCCATGGACACTGTTTTGGGCTCACAGTCATCATCAGCATGGCTAACTTGGACAACGATCGAACCTTCGATATTGATTGATATAGTCTGGCGTTTTACCTCCGACAAATATTATGAGAGAACCAAAAAGGATGAATGGAATGTCTTTTTTTTTTCATTTTTTTTTATGGAAATCGCTCCAGACAAGGCATGAAGCCACTTGATGTAAGGAACTAACAAGAATGAAATATGATTATCGCAAAGACAAGAGATGCCTATTGGTATAGGTAGGAGGTATAGGTAGGAGGAAAACAGTCAGCAGGAAGAGAGTTCCACAAGTCTGCAGTTCTTAGAAAGATGCTACTGGAATAGGAAGCTGTATTACATTGAGGTATCAAAACAGCGAATTGATGGAGCCTACTAGACCAACGAATCAAACGATGTGGAACAAAGGAAGCAGGGAACAGATCACATAACTCTGAAGAACACATGCCATAATAGTATTTATAGAAAAGACTGAGACTAGCAACATCACGTCTGTGAGAGAGGGGGTGAAGAGAAGAAGAAAGGGTAGGACCAATCAAATTGCAGATACGTTTCTGCACCTTATCAAGAACCCTCAAATGGGACAGAGATTCACCAGCCCAAATATGACAACAGTACTCCATACATGGTCTGATAGACAATAGCCTCAGGTGTGAGAAAGTGTTTGGGGCGATAGGGAGAACCGACTTTACGAGAAGCAGAAAGAGCAATGGATCTAATGTATGAACTACAAGAAAGATATAGTAAGAGAGAAAGGCCAAGAAGCTTCAGAGTTGATTTCTTCCCAAGAGCAGAGCCATCCATGAGAATCTTTTACAAGAAGGAACCAGGGATTGGAGATCAGCCGAGACCAATTTTATGGAAAAAACAATCGAGTATTGATTTACTCCTCTCCAGGAGTTAGGCACAAGGCCAGTTTTTATCTTACTCCCACAAGTAAGATGTGACCCAAGGTCGGGTCGAGAAAGTGGGGTTTAAAAATTGCCTGGGCAGCCCCGTCGGCATTCCCCGGTAGGGGCGCCTCAGGCAGTAAGCAATAAACTTACTCCTCCGCAAAGAGGGGAGACGAAGCCTGGGAGGGTGGACCTCCTAGAACTGCACAGGACAGACCCATAGACCGGCGTAAATAAAGCCCGAAGGCCAAGACAATACCCGTCTATGGGGTGCAGTATCCATCGGAACAGATACTACACTTTGATCTTAGCCAAAAGGCCAAGGACTAACAATGTCTCTTCTGGGATAAGGTGACTGTAGAGAACAGACGAGATCATCCTTCACTAGATTGCAAAGTCCATTTTATACTCTGTCAAGGCAGGAAAGAGGGCTTTGTGCGGCACCTCCCCAGATGTGGCAGCAGTACTCCATCTTTAGACGTATCCGACTCTTATATAGGTAGAGGAGTCAGGTGCTTTCTGTAGCGGTAGAATGATCCAACCATTTTCCCAGTAACCTTAGCACCAGATTGGATACAAGTGTTCCATTTTAGAACGGGCTTTTTCAAGAAGAGAATCATCCATTTCAACTGGGGCAAAATAATGATCTGAGCATTGGTGGTGAAAGGAGAGAAGCGTTGAGTTTTAGAGGTGTTAAAAGTAACAAGCCCCCCCCCCCCCCATTTCACCATGTGACACGTGAAAAACAGGCTGGAAACCAATGAAAGAGACAATTTAAAAAAAAAAAATTAAATAAAAAAACTAAAAATATTTTATATTGATATTAAATTGGTGATTATGTGAAACTATGTGGTCTGCCAAGAGCATAAAATAGAAGGCCGTGGTGGGTTCTGAACTGCAAATTTTTACATAAATTTCAATTAGAAAAATAATTTTTTTATTAACAAAACTCTATTTTTTGTGAAATCAGTACATATATAACGAACTAAAAATGAAGATCATTTGTAGTGCATTGAAATTAAATAACTTTAAACAGATTCAAAATAAAATATCTTTAAAACTATTTATTAAATTACATTTTTTGGAAAAGATGCAACTTTAGTTCACACTACACACGTTTGATTTTTGACTTTTTTAAAAACTTCTTCAGCTAGTATATTTCTGATAGTTCTTGTTGCTTCATTTTCTTTTTCATCTTTTGTGCTAGTTGGTGAATTGTTATTTTAGTTGAGGTCTCTTTGATCTTCAAGTCTTCTGCTTTCTTCAACTTCTCTTTCTCCCATATGCTAAAATCTGAAATTCCGGGAAAGCCTAGAACACTTTCATCACTGTGGAAAATAACTTTGTCACAACCTCAGTAATATAACCGGTGCTTGAAAGGAGGGGGTGGGGGGTGGGGATCCACATGAACCATTTTGTTCTTGCAGACATTTTCAAGAGATTGATGGTAACAATGATTTGCAATTGAAAACATTTTAAACAAATGACCACATCTGTTGCATTCTTTCAATGAAAATGATCACATCTGTTGTGAAGAAGTATTTCACCAAGCAGGTGGTATCTCAATTTGAATGGTCATAGCAACTTTTAATAGGTTGGATTCTGAAAGACAAAATCAGATGAGAAGACTTACTCTAACTAAAATGAAAAGACAAAGGGTTTAAAACACATACGTTAATTTTTAGATGCCTAGAATCTTCTGATAAGAGGCCGTGTCCCTCCGTCTGTTAGGTTCAAGTTTGAAATAGCACTTTCATCACTACACATGGTGCAACAGATAAAGGCATTGATTAACAATAACAGTAACAAAGAATATAATAATTAACACTTCTACCTGGTCATGGCTGATGGAACGAGAACAATCTACCCCAGTGAATAAAGAGTTCAGTTCGTAATTCCGTATAGATTCCAAAGTTTGAAAAGATGCATCTGAAGAAGGTCAGAGGTTACATCGGCCGAAACATAAAAATAATAATTAAGATGAAAATACTAATCCAAATTATCGATCCTCATCTCAAAAATTTCAAAACATATCATGTTCGTCCATAAAAACAAGAAATAAACAATCAATATATGTCAAATATCCGGAGAGAAAAGTTTGTTTAACGAAAAGAAAAAAAAATGGATTTTTAAGATTTACAACTTCTGCTCATTTTGATTTTAGATTAACATTGTTAAAAAAAAGAAAAATCAATATCTGAAAGCGCACTGCTGTTGGTCTGAAAAAGATTTGTAAACCTTCTGAATTGTGACACTTTTTACATTGTTATAAAAAGATTTCTCACTAGCTCCCCCCCCCCCCTTCCACCTCCTATGCATACGTAGAAAATTAGTATATAGAACGTTAATCAAATTGTTTCAGACAAACTGATGTAAGAAATCTGCAAAAATCTGCTTGAAAACTTATGGACGATTTCACCTAAAAATCCGCTGCCATTTTAGATTGGCACATTCAATTTATTACTATGATCAAGTTTACAGCTACATCATCATATTCGGTTTAACGTCAGTTTTATATGCTGGCAAACTTTGGATGGATTTTAGAAATTGAATTCTAAACTAACCTATCTCTGCCCAGATCTTTATATATCCCTCTTTCTCTCAAGTCCATCCTTATCACTTCCTCCCATGTTTTCATGTGAACTGACCCTGTTACTTCAACTGTTATACATCTAATAACTCAAAAACTCTCATCCATTCTTTCAACATTGAAATCTCTTGTTCTGCACACATCTCCCTATATTGTCCAGATTTAATCTCTTTTTTTTTTTTTTAAACTTAGTTCACCCCAAACAAGGCAACGTAGTAGACGTAAGGGGCAACTGAGAATTAGGGTGTAGGTTTTGAGGGTCATCCTAAATTGGGGGCTGTGCAGCAAAATGCTTGTTCGCATTAGTTATAAATTTCTGCATGTCAGTACAGTCAGGGAAACAAGGAGGGAGCCCCAAAGGCCAGCAGCATGAGGAAAGAAGGCTCTCCGGCATCTGGAGACCTCCACAATAAATGGATGGGATTTAGCTGATTGTCAGGTTGGTCAAGTGTATTTACGTCGAGGGTGCACCAGAGCAGCAAGTTCATCGAAACACATTCCATTGAAGTACTTGTAAAACAAATACAAGAATGCAACATTGTGGCAATGGGACAGGAGCTGGAACTTGGTGGATAGTGAAGGACTTATTAAATTAGCAACTCTTTTTTGGACCTTGAATAAGAGGGAGAGACTAGTGGATGGTGCACCAGCCCAGATGTGATAACAATAATCCATGCATGGGCGGATGGTGGCTTGTAGAGATATAGGATACTGTCAGGTGTGAAAAGTTTTCTAGCACGGTAGAGGGAGCTCACTTTCTTTGCAGCAGCCTTGGCAATGTCTTTTATGTATTTGTTCCAATTCATGTTACCTGCGAATGTTAGGCCGAGGAGTTTGAACGTTGTACTCTCAGGTAGGGTTTTATTAGCCATGGCAATTGGTGGATGAAGAAGTTTCTTGTAGTTGTTAAAGGAAAGGAGCTTTGTCTTTGCAGAATTAAATGATACCATCCATTTATGACACCATTTCATTACAAACTGGAGGTCACTTTCTAAAGATTCAGCCATTGCCTCGAATATGTGCGCGCCCATTTTACCCACATGATGATAGTAGAGCATGGTGTCATCAGCAAATATACCCATCTCAGACACAACGTCATCAGGGAGGTTGTTTATGAAAATCAGGAACAATAAAGGTCCAAGGATCGATCCCTGGAGTGCACCTGCATTTATGTCATGTTGTTTGGATGAATGGCCATAGAGTACAACCTGGATTTTTCTTTTGGACAGGAAGGATCTAATAATATTAAATATTCGTCCATCTTACTCCGAGATCATCAGATCTAAGCCTGTCTTTAAGACTCACATTACGCATCCATCATATCATTCCTCTCGATGCAACCCATGTCCTCAACCCTCACTGATCAGGTTTCACATCTATACATTATTACACTGCACACATGCCTGATAGACTCTTCCCTTGGTCGATAGTGGTAACGCTCTGCTAGTTAGTAATGGCAGCAATTCAAGAACATGCTCCATCCACTCATAACTCTTGTCATCACGCTAGCATCTCAACTACCCTGTACTCCAATGGTATCAGCAAGGTAATAAAACTTCTGAACAACCTCAATAGCTTCGGCATCCATATACTTTCTCCATATCTGAATTATCATCCATCTCCATTATCTGACACTTACACCTCTTGCACACAAACTGGTTATCCTCTCTCAACCTACCAGTAATTCCACTGAACTTTTTGTGTACCCAATGCTTAAGGATGACAAAAATTGACTTGCTCTCGATTCCTTTTTCACAAACTGAATAGAGGAACTTTAATCTTTCTGGGAGCTTTCCAACATTACAACCACTGATCATCACACACATACAATTACCAACATACACAATTCTACATCATCAAATCATCATCATTCCTATTGATTAATCCCAATATATTGTTCTATGGTCGGTCTTCAATTACATTACTTAACCTGTCATTCCGTTTTTTATCGGTAAATGTGTGAAAACAAGAGACAATGTCTTCAGTCGAATGATGTCTAAACATCACAACAAAAACGTTGATAACACTTCTCCCAACATCTTTACTTCACTTCCTTACACATTAGTTATGCGAATGTTGTTGACGCATTTTAATTAATAAAGATAACAGGTTGACCAATTACAAATTTACTTTATCCATTTTTTTTTTATTGGTCATGCATAATTTAGCAGAATAAAGAGGAGTGAGTTTAACTCCATACAAAAATTATAAGTTTACTTATGGATGGCCTATGTAAAATCCTTCCTTTCAACCTTAAAGTAATAAAAGTAATTATTTTGTATTATTTGGATTATTCAAACTGCTGTTCTCATCTTGGATGTTATTCTCACATTTTGGCTGATGTAACCTCCGACCTTCTTCAGGTGCGTCTTGTCGAACTTGAGAATCTGTACGGAACCCATTATTAAATCCATAAGGTTAACTTGCTCTCGTTCTGATAGCCATGACCAGATAGAAGTCTTAAGTAATTCGTAGTTATATTCTTAGTATCGCCCGTACTGAGGATTGAACCTTCACCCTCCAGAAGACTGTCATTTAGAACTGATTATTACTTAGCACTTTTACCTATTGCAGCACGGATCCTTGCAGACAACGATCCGTGGCTCAATGCACCTGAAAAATGTCGGAAGTCACGTCAGCGGAAACGTTGTGAAAATAACATCCAAGATGAGAACCGTAGTCCGAATAATCCAAATGATACAAATTATCAATTTTTATCTAAAAAATTTCGAAACAATTATTTTATTCGAAATACATTTAAATATATTTAGATTTGTTAACAAATATAAAAATAATATTCATGCAAACAATAGCAAATTAGCAAATATTTCAAAACTTTTCTTATTAAATTTCTCCCTTTCTCTTTCTTTCAAAATGGTTGTATGGCTAATCCTTTGAAGCTGCAATAATAGTAAAAGTATTTCCACATGTCACATTCACCAGTGAGGCACAGTTTAATATCAATCTTATTTCATTGTACCCCTCAACGTTAATATCTCTGACTAGCAACAAAATCACACCCCTTCACTGTAGAGGTTGGAACATTTTTTACTCTGATAGCTTCTTTCCTTGGATTGTTTGCCTTTGAAATTCCCTCCCTGCTCCACGTTCCCCTGACCATACCAACATGCAGAAATTTAAATGTAATGTGAACAAACATCTTACTGCCCAACTCCCCCTCATTCAGGTTGCCCCCCCCCCTATCACAGAAGCCCCTTATGCTTCAGTAGCAATATGCCTTGTTTGAGGTGAACAAAAAGTAAAAATAATGGTGCTCATTGTTTAAACAAAATGCAATTCCATCAATCTGACAAAGGAATGTAATTAAACTAGGGTCAACAACCCCAGAAGTCTTCACTGGCACTTGAGTAACAATAAACCTGTCCTCAAGAGACTGATATTTATCTTTTTCTTTTTTTTAGAAATCCGTCTCGAGCGACAGACTTCAGTGGAAAATGGCAAATTTTTTTTGTTTTCTTTTTTTTTCTTCAGGAAAAAATCTAACCAGAAAATGATAATCCTTAAGCTAAAAAAATAAAACAAAAATTCCAGTGCAAGTTTAGAATTCGACCGACATTAAGAAATATCTTTATGATGCACGTACCCGTGACGAATGCATATATCGTATACCAAAAATAATGTAAATTGATCAAGTATTTTTTTTTAAAAAAAGAAAATCAAATTTTATGGATAAACTTGGCCAGCCAACACAATGTTCAATATGGTGTCGATATATCGATGATCCTCGTTTACCCATAAAATTTGATATTTTTTGTAAATAAAAAAATACTTGATCAATTTACATGATTTTTGGTATACGATATATGCATTCGTCACGGGTATGCACATCATAAAGATATTTCTTAATATATATTTTTTTCATGTCAGTCGAATTCGAAACTTGTATCAAAATTTTTAATTGAACTTATGTGCTTTCCCCACCTGAATATGTATGCCCCTCTCCCCCACATACACGCAGTTCTGGTCTAGAAAGCCTATTTTGTATGAGTGATGGATTATATACAATCAAGCACGATTAAAACAAAATGAAATGAATGAAAACAAAAGATTAACTTACAAGTTTCATTTTGAAACGGATTATGGATTACTCCAATGGTTGGATCACCATTCACAGCCACACATACCATTGTCGTCACATACTTAGGAAGATTCTCTGAAAGAAACAAAAATTCGAAATTACAACATAAACCAAACATTTCATGAAATTCCAATATGCAGTTTTGCTGAACAAAATCCAATTAAAAAAAAAAATTTAAGATAACTCATCTGAACTTGTGACACGACACCCAGTGAATATAACACATCACTAAACATATAGATGGCGCCACTAATAAAAAATCCATATGATTTTTATAAAGTACTAACCTTCAAATGGCACATGTCAAAATTTGTTCCAATTAAATTATCAGTTTACAAATTACAGTTATTGAAGTGAAGCTACCGTAGCAAAGTTTCAAAACAATGCAAAATCTGAATTTTGTGTGTTGATAAAGCATTGCTTTCTGATGGGAAAATATACTGTTTAAGCAAAGCAATGGTTTGATAAGTATTATTCGGACTCTTCTCCGTCAGAAATAACGGTTAAGAGGTGGTATGCTGACTTTAAACGCAGTCATATGGACACGAACGATGATGTGATGTTGAACACTCAGGTAACCCAAATTCGGCAGTCGTCTCCAAAACACAGAAACATAAAAAAGTCCACAAACTCGTTTCAGCCAGTTGTGAATTGAAGTTGCATGAAATAGCAGAGAAGTTGAAGATATCAAAAGGCAATGTATACATCATTTTGCATGAACATTTGTCAATGAGAAAACTGTGTTCAAAGTGAGTGCCGTGTTTACTTGCAGTTCATCAAAAACAAAAACGCGTTGACGATTCAGAGCGTTGCTTGCAACTGTTTTAACGCAACACAAAGTTGTTGCATCAATATGGATCCATCACTTCACTCTGAAGACAAATCAGCAGTCAGCTGAGTGGACAGCATCAGGTGAAAGCCGTCAAAAGCGACCAAAGACGCAAACATCAGCAGGCAAAGTTTTGGCCTTCATATTTTTTTTATCGATTACCTTGAGAAATGAAGAACCATCAATAGCGAATATTATATAACATGATTGGTGCATTGAAAGGAAGAAATCGCCAAAACACATTCAAAAATTTTAAAAAAAGAAAAAACGTACTGTTTCACCAAGACAATGCAAGTCGATCACAATGATGGTAAAACTATATGAATTGCACTTTGAATTACTTCCACACCCACCCTATTCTCCAAATCTGACCCCCAATGACTATTAGCAGACCTCAAAAGAGGGAAGTAGTCCGAATATAACAAATTCTACATATGCCTAAGGTATGTGGTGTTTGGAAGGATCTGTAGAAATTCATTCATTTTCTGACCTTTGACTCTTCCCCCTTAAAAAATATATTTATGTAGGTGTGATATGTATTTTGGGTGTTGGTGCCAACCTTAATTTTGCTATGTTTTTAAATCTGTCTGTCTTTTAATCCTTTGCCTGGATTTATTAAATTAAACTCTTTTTCTCTATTTTCTTTTTTTTCAGTTTATATATATATATATATATATATATACACACACACACATACATGTGCACACACACACAATAATTGCCTATCTATATAAAGTTAGGTATGTTTATATATTTGTATGTACAGGATTCACTCCTAAACTAATTATTATGAATTTTGAACACAGCTGCTAGGCATAAGGGGTCCAAATGTGGGCTATATTTAGTTTAATTTTATTTCATGCAAAAGGGGTAAAAGGGGGTGTGGGTGGAAGCTCTTTGTGAAAATTTAGATACCTCTGACTTTAAAAAAAGTTTTCACAATAGGTATTAGACATCAATGAAATTTCAGAAATTTCAGTTTCTTTGGAACATTTTAAAGTTTTTTTGTTTTTTTTGGGGGGGGGGGGGGGGGGCATAATATTTATATGAGCACAATTCCAATCTTTCAGATTTGCATTGAATGTTATCCATAGTCATTAGACATCAATTAAGCCAGATTCCTTGTATTTAAATTTCTTTTTAGAACTCCTTAAGCTCAATCCTTCAATTTTAGACATTTTCCAGAATCAAAATAATGTAATGGACTTTGATCAAAATTGGAATAAGGATTCTAAACATAAGGTTTAGTATCATTATTTCTTGATTTTAATCTTCGTAAAGGGGACATAAAAGCGGTGCAAAACTTTTCTGCTCAAGGAATTAATTTTACCCACCCTGGGACGGTTATTTTTCTAGTTTTTTTTTTAATATAAATGCCCCAAGATTATAAGTGTTTATAACTATTTATTCTCCAAATTGAGTTATTTATAAAACACTTATTTTTTTCATAATGGTGTTATTGTAAAAACTCACCTAACATATACAGATTGCCAAACAACTGTTTGAGAAATGAACAAAGATCGCTCCCCCCCCTCACAAAAAAAAGTACAATTTTTTTCAGTAAATCTCATTCAGCAAAATAACAGTAATAACAAGTAATATTGTTAAAAAAAGAAAATGCTGAAAAATTCCTTTGACTGAAATTTAAAGAATATTTCGATTTAAGTACGAACAACTCAGCTGTTACTATTTGCATATCAAGTTGAAACAGATGCAACAAGTAATGGGGGTAAAAAGAGAAAAAAACATTCACTGCTCGATGCAGTAACTAAAACACCTGTTCAAAAAAAAAAAAAAAAAAAAAGGAAAAAGGAAAAAGAAAAAAAGGGAAAAAAAGAAAAAAAGAAAAAGAAAAAGAAAAAAAAGAAAAAAGAAAGAAAAGAAAAAAAGAAAAAAAGAAAAAAGAAAAGAAAAAAAGAAAAAAGAAAAGAAAAGAAAAAAGAAAAAAAAAAGAAAAAAGAAAAGAAAATCGTTTTATGATGGGCGAGAAGAGAAGAGGGTCACAGGATGACAATGGAGGATTGCTAGTAAGTAAAACTAAATGTGGGTCAATGCTTGAAGGTCAACCCATTTCAAAATTGGATTTTTCCTCATCAGTTTTTCTTTTTTTCTTTGTTTCGTTGAGGTTTTTTTATATGTATCCTTGCCTAACTAGGAGAAGATTTATTTTTTTGCCGGCAAGTTATATTCAAGTTTTTGTGAAATAAAGCGTAATATTTTAAAGAGTAGATGTTCAAGCTTCATGAGAATTGATGAGTCGATTGCAAGACAATAGCACTGAATGGTTGGATTGACTCAAGAGTTTTGTATATATTATTTTAAATGTTCTTTGGTATATCACACTAAGTTTAAAATAACATTTTCATAGGTAGACATGCAGATTCAATGGAGACATCTTAAGAATACCTTGTCTTGTTTTTTTTTTTCTCCACAAATTGAAGTTCTTGTCTAAATCGAATGATTTAGGTTTATAAGTATCTTATATAAATAGAAATTTTTTCCATCTGTCAGTCACAATTTTTTTTAAACGCAATAAATACATTGCAGAATGTCTCATTTCGAAATATCAGAGATCTTAACTACTTTTAGAAATGGAGAATATTGTATTAATAGTAAATAATAAATTCCCAACAAATAAAGCGGATGCTATGACCAGAAATCGAAACCTTGAGATCTTTAGTCTGAAGTTCTACCAACTGATCTACTTGAACTTTCTTATAGAGTTTAAAACATTACCTTATCAAAATAAGTATAGCTTTGGTGTGATGTCATAGATTTATGATTTATGTCATGTTTCAAAACATGAATTCAAACATAAGCAACAACGAAAAAATAAATAAATGAATGAATGAGTAAACATTATATTTAGAATTGAAAATTATTTTATTAGTCCAAAGCAATTTATTTTGCCTTAACTATGTATTGTATGTGGTTCTTTCATAATTATATAATGTATTGTATGTGGTTCTTTCACAATTATATAATGTATTGTATGCGGTTATTTCACAATTATATAATGTATTGTATGCGGTTATTTCACAATTATATAATGTATTGTATGCGGTTATTTCACAATTATATAATGTATTGTATGCGGTTCTTTCATAATTATATAATGTATTGTATGCGGTTCTTTCATAATTATATAATGTATTGTATGCGGTTCTTTCATAATTATATAATGTATTGTATGTGGTTCTTTCATAATTATATAATGTATTGTATGCGGTTCTTTCATAATTATATAATGTATTGTATGCGGTTCTTTCATAATTATATAATGTACTGTATGTGTTTTTTTTCATAATTATATAATGTATTGTATGCGGTTCTTTCATAATTATATAATGTATTGTATGCGGTTCTTTCATAATTATATAATGTATTGTATGCGGTTCTTTCATAATTATATAATGTATTGTATGTGGTTCTTTCATAATTATATAATCCTCCCAGCCAAGCAAAAATATGTGACCAGACAGAGCACTTTTTTGCTAGTAATTTAAATAAAAATTACATCCTTTGTTATTATTAGCCATTGTTATTATTTATTACAGAGGGAGGATTATTACAGGGGGGATGGACTTCATGTCAGCATGTAAAAATGGACGTTGAACCGAATATGATGATGATTATCATTTATTACATAATATATATATATATATATATATACATATTACAAGTATGAAGGGAAGACGAATTCTATCGTTCATGATTAAAAGTTAATGAAAAAATTTTTTAAAATGCCAGCTGACCGGTTTTGCCCTCTCTTGACAAAGGCTGTATCAAGGGATTTAAAAAAAACAAAAAACGAGGGATTTAAAAAAGGGGGTGAAAAGAGAGAGTAAAGAAAAGAAAATAGCGTTATGTTATATGTATAATGGAGGATGAATCTTAGAGACTGATCACATCTAGTCCTAATAGACATTCCCTTTGCTTACAAAGGGAGGAACGTTTAAGACGAACGTGGATCGTCTCCAAGATTATATATATATATATATATATACTCAAAAAATATCTGTCGCAGGATGGGCATACTGCTAGTCTAATAGATAAAATTAAGGTGATCAGATTCTCAAAGTTAGACAATGCATCTGACAAATGGATATTTCTTGTGGTTTATGGCACTATGTTCTTCAGAACACTAAAATCTGATTCATAGTATTTCTTTTCGTAAAATACTTTATCATACTCGGAATAACTTTGTTTTCAGCAGCAAATGTAAATTTACAATGGAAGCTATTTTTGCTACCCGCAGCAAATTTCACTGCTAACAGTAAATAGTTATACTAATTATACTATTTTTTTTTACTAATTATTAACAGTTTAATAATATTATATTTTTTATTCATATAATAACTGACATGTAAACAAATAGAAAATATCCAAAATCTTTGACATTTCGCTGTCGAATCAAGTGACGTAACACATATTCACCTCCATTAACTATATATAAGCGATTAGTTTACTTTATTAATCATCAAATAAAAGTTTTTTTTAATTATCTTTTTTTTTTTTACTTATTTATTTTCATCGGTTGTACCACGTTACATCATGGATTTATTATTTTGTTTAAACTACTTTCTTTCGGGGTTGTTTTGACATCCAATCAGTTTACTTCCTTGAAAATACAAGTTTAAAAACGAACTTGACGTTATTTGTAATCACGTGTGTATGCGTGCGTGATTGCGATCACTTTTCCTAATACGTCCCATCATTTTTACTACTAATTCTTTATTATTACTTAATACAACTGGTTTTTAAAAAATAAAAGCATTAAAATAATTCGTAATAATAAAATTAATTCTCCAAACAACAATTTTGTACCATTTTTATGTCCCCCTTACAAAGATTAAAATCAAGATATAAATATTAAAACTAAACCTTATGTGTAGAATCCTTATTCCAATTTGGATCAAATTCCATTAAATGGTTTTGATTCTAGATAAAATGCTTAAAATTTAGGGTATAAGCTTAAGGGATCTTAAGAAATTGAAATTCAGTGATTCTTGCTTCATTGGTGTCCAATGACTGGATTAAATTTCATGCAAATCAGAAATATTTGAATTTTCAAAGAGGAGGTTGTGCCCATAGTATGTTCCCTAAGAATCCTTTAAAAAAATCCAAAGAAACTAAAATTTAGGGAATATTTATTAATTGATGCTTAATATGGTTAAACTTGCATAAAAATCAGAGGTATTCAAATTTTCATCAAGGGCTTCCTTCCAGTTACCCATTGCATAAAACTAACATCACCTATCCTTACACCTAGCAACTTTGTTCCAAAATTCTTAATTATTCGATAATTAGTTTTGGAGTTTACCCCACACAACCATATATATATATATATATATATATATATAAAATTGAAATATAAGCCAAATTAGCAATACAAGATTAATTTTTTTTTTTTTTTTCTTACATTAATCCTATCGATTACGGAATAAAATTCCTTCTTCAGGGGTGACCAGTATTGAGTCATTTTTTTTTTTTTTTTCATCAAAAAACAAGAATAAAGAAACTTATTACTTTGTTAATTTGATAAACGTCTTTGATGGTACGACGCCACCGCCGTGCTGTTACTGATGGCGGCTAGGACTCAAAAACTGGTGTCGAACGAGAATTGCGTTGGCACGCTGTCAAGTAAAATGTGTGGTTTATCGTTCAAGTTTCAAAGTATTGCATGGAAAGTTAATAAAATTGAAATATAAGCCAAATTAACAAAGTAATAAGTTTCTTTATTCTTGTTTTTTGATGAAAAAAAAAAAAAAAAAAATGACTCAATACTGGTCACCCCTGAAGAAGGAATTTTATTCCGTAATCGATAGGATTAATGTAAGAAAAAAAAAAAAAATTAATCTTGTATTGCTAATTGTGCTTATATTTCAATTTTATTAACTTACCATGCAATACTTTGAAACTTGAACGATAAACCACACATTTTATATATATATATATATATATATATATATACACACATACCTAACTTCATATATGTACTAGCTGTATGTACCTGATGATTGTTTTGTCATTAAATTATTAAGTGAACCAAATTATTAAATTAAAACTAAATTTGTTTCAATAAATAATCGATTAATACTAAATGTAAAATTATAATGTCTCAGTCATATAGAAGTGATCAATAAATGTTAATATATTCCGATAATCCTCAGAGATGAGGCAATGCTTATAAATCTCCGCTGTAAGATCATCTACTCCTGCAGCATTGTTGTTGTTCAACTTTCACATAACCTCCTTAACTTCATCTATAGTCGGTGGGTTGGTCATACTTTCACATATGCCAGCAGAGTTGCTCAACGCTGATCATAGTTCAGTAGATCCGAAAAATGATCGGTTCACCCTTGCAGACGTTCGAAAATAATGATCAGAATATCGTGTTGGTGAAATATGATTTTGTGCTTGACTGGAGTTGTGTGTAAAGCTTCCTTGAACCACTAACAGATGATACACACTCCATACTTTCTGCAATCTGCTGCTAGTAGACATTATGGTCCGTTTGAGCAGAATGGGTGGTCTCGTGACACAGACGACAGAGGTCATCAAAACGATTGATTAGCGAGGTTTATTTTCTTGCCTGATATCCAATCTTTTGCACATCTTCTAATCAACCCAAGAATTTCATGTGCTGCTTCTTTGACTGTGCTTTTAAAGGACTGCCACATATTACCAAGATGTGTTCCAACCCACTTTCATTGCCGGTTTCGGCACCACTGTAGGCATATCAGTCAAGCACACTTAAGACTCAGCGGGGCTTGATGAGAATATCATAGATTTGGTTTGCTGTAACACTGTCGTTAGAATACCACGTGACAAGATGGTGCCTTGGTTGCTGGAAGTCAGCTTGTCTCAGCAAAAATTAATTAGACTGTGTCCATTTAAACACTGGTCACCAACTGAAAACAGATCAACTATGTGCCAGTTAGTTGTATCTTTTCCTCTTCAAGCATTGAAGTCACCTGCAATCACCACAAAATCCCTTTGGAGGTTTTCATAGAAGTCATCCTCAGCAACATTTTTATATTTAGACCATAATAACAGACACATTGAAGAAAGTGTCTTTTAGTCGAATTTGAACAAGGTCTGGTGAAATGGGCTCCCCGGCCATGAGAGCAGTCTTTGCTTGATCGCTAAGAGCAAGTGCAATCCCATGACCTCCTGTATTGTCAGCAGATTCGTTGTAGTAGAGATGATATGACACGTCTGTACGTGAGACTTTGATTGTTCGGCAACCTGAGTCTGGTAACCTAACTTCTGAGAGATCTCTTATTCGATGTGAAATGAATAACAAGGAATAACAAAAACACTACCGTATAATTTTTGGGGAAAGATGACACTGGGTAGGGGGTTCCTACAAGGGTCGCTGTTACTAAGTCTACAGACAAGGGAGAACAGCACAATACGTTGAGTCCTCATCTCGGCTTTCTACTGTTCGCTCACTTCTGCTATTGCAGGGACTTCTGGTGTCTTCAGTTTAAAGTATTATCAATTATATGTATCATTTTTCATAAATGAAATACATTTTCATCCAAATTAACCTTCATAGAATTGAACTTCCATCTTTCTCTGAACTCTACATACAATCACGGATATAAATGAGACGACGTCATCAAGATTAGCACATCAAGTAGTATACCAAACTGGCCTGTTTATGCTGCAAAAATATGTAAAAACAGTGAAATTTTCGTAAAATTTAACTTACGATATCTCGGCTATTTATCAGGTTATATCTATGAAATTAGTATGCAAATAAAATCTAATCTTTCCTCTTTCTAATGATGTCATTCTTTTTCGTGTACGTTGATTAGAGTCTTTTTCAGGTTGATTTGAATTATATAACTATTTTAATGGCAAATGCGTTTAGTTCCGAGTTTTTTCAATGAAAATTTTTTAGTCCTATTTTTTCACGTCTGTGCCATTCGTGATATTGCTTGTTCAACTTTGAAAAATCATTCCATCTTATAAAAGAAAGGTTATCCTTTAATTTGGTAGGCGAAGTATAGAATTTAAAATTAATTTTCATGAAAATTTTCCAAGTTGAAAACTTTAGTGAATAAAATATTATAAAAATTTAATTAAGAAAAACTTGTCATTTATACCATTATATAAAACAGGATTTACCCAATAATAATCAATAGAAATAATTTTAAAAATCGTGACACATTGTCAACGGCTTGAATATAAAAAGAGCCCGTATTTTGAACTTTTTGTCATTTTCTCAAGTGAAGTTGAACACACCGAACTGGAATTCAACCCCCCCCCCCCCCCATACCAGACGAAAATCAACAGCTAGCTAAGAACTATGATGGATATTTCAGTTTCTAGGTAAGTTGAATTTGTTTTTACTTATTTTATTTATATAATATTGGTATAAAGTACTTATTTTGTGTTTTGTTGAAACCGTTTTGTTACCAGACATTCTTCCATTTATTCTTTAACTTTTACATTTTGTGGTTGAAGATTTTGTATTATATTTTTTCTAATTTAAATAATCAAATAAATATATATATATATATATATATATATATATAAATAATTGGTACAATTCTGTGTTTTTAATAGATATATATTTGTAATAAAATTCCGGAAATATTATTCTTTCGGTGACCACGTAAAAGAAATAAAATAATAGTTTTGCTGTTCACATGTTTAACAAAACTGGTTTTGTTTATAAAAACGATTTGGTACTGAGCAAATTTTTTTCTTTTTTCGGTGAGGGGATCAGTTTCCCATATATGTTGACCTGCTGACCAGAACAGCACCTGAAAGTGCTGCACACTAGAACCTGTGTGCAGGGCAATGGCGAATTTCAGGCAATTGTCATCAACTAGGTTCCCAATGATGGCAAAGCTGTTAGCCATGCACAGCAGTGTGGCAACCTTGCAGCTTGAAGGCAATCTTGACGCTGTTGGTCACAAGACGTTTTCAGGGATTCAACTCTAGTCTTCATCCTGATCGTGCCTCCGCTCTTCTGACTCACAGTCTGAATGAATCCAGATTTTTGTTACAATTCGTTTCAATCATCTTTGAAACTTGTGTTCATCAGTTTTATTCAAATTTAACAATTAATGAGTACAACTCTAACCCAAAATCTGGTCTATTGTGGCAATTTATGCCCAACCCCCTCTAGCTCGGAATACAATAGCAACTTGTTTGTTTCTTTTTAACTTTTTTTTTTACTATTGGGTCACTCGAGGGCGGTAGTGTTCGTTCGTCATGATACCATCCTCTCAGTCATTACCTCTTGCTTTTGTGGTCAGTGTAGTATATGTTTGTTCACCATGATACCATCCACCCAGGCCTGCAAAAATATGCGTCCGGAAAGAGCATATATTTGCTAGTATAAATTAAAATGGAAAAGTGGACGCACTATAAAATACAAAAGAAAAACAATCAAATCAAAAACCCATCAGTAGACTAATATTTCGTTTCTTTTGATAACCCACACTGTGACAAAGTTTCTGTTATTAAAAGAAACGAAATATTAGTCTACTGATGGGTTTTTGATGTGATTTTTTTTTCTTTTATATTTCATGGTTCATCTACTTTTCCATTTTATCTTTTCTATACGCTCTGGCTGTGAGTTCAATCCCTGTACATGGCAGTACATTTTCAGTTTCTCCTCAATCAGACTACAAAAAATAAACTTAACAAAACAATATCTGAGAAGAAAATAGTTCTGTAAATAAGTCATTGTTTGAATGCTAATAAATGTTATTTTTTTTAAAAAAATGTTGCCATTTTATCAATGTTCACTTGATTTGTTTGATAAATGTTAAGATTTTGCTCCATCATTTTTGATGAAACTGCTATTTTAATATACAGATAATTTTAATGCTTTTTGTTTATATCTGTAAAGTCTAATCATTGCAAAATCTTGTGAAGTCATCAAAAGACAATTGACTTGGTCTAATTCAAATAAATTTATTTTTAATGTGGAAAGTCTTTTTCATTCTCATGTCATTTCACTTTTTATATAATATATATATATATATATATATATATATATATATATATAGAGAGAGAGAGAGAGAGAGAGAGAGAGAGAGAGAGAGAGAGAGAGAGAGAGAGAGAGAGAGGATTATGATGATGATATCACTACTTATCAAGGCCGAAAGGATATGCAAGGACACAGATTAAGGAGATTGTCAGTTGGACAATGAATGACACCTTGAGAGGATCGGAAACAATGGCTGAAATCGGCTGAATTTGATTACTTAAAAGGACGTCTCAACAAAAATTTGTTAACATGGATTCAATTATTCGTATTGTTAGATTAAAAGATTTTAATAAAAAAGATTTTATTTTCGTTTCAATTTTTCTGTTTTTTAACATCTTTATAACTTTTCATAAATCTAGATTCTTCCAAAAATCTCATCTGATAGCTCTCAATATTGTCCATGCAATTCATTCTTTTTACTATAATTACAAAACCGGTTAATATTTACACTAGTTGCATTCTTTAAATGCTCTAGCAACATGTTCCAGTAATTAATAACGTTTTCTCGGTTAAAAAATCCTCAATCTTTATTGGGATGAGCGATCAAGTTCCTTATTCTCTTTGGAATATTCTTTCATAACTTTCCATAGTTGTTATGTCTGTTTAAAATTTTAAAGGATCAATTCAACCGACCAATCTTCTAAAAGGGTTGTGATACCCATGTTTTCAATCTTTCTCTATAACTCAAATCATTGATGTTCTTAATAAAATCAGTGTGAACTTTCTCTGTACCCTTTCTCTATCCAGAATCATTTCCCAGTTTTCAAAGTTTAAAATAATTTATTTAGAAAAAAAAAAAGATGTCATAAAAATGGTCATAAAAATAAGTGAGAAACGGTGTTCATTTTTCATGATCATTTTCTCACTAGGCTCAAAACAGTGACCATTTTGTGCTAAAACAGAGGCAAACAATATAGTTGACACCATTATACTCATGTATTGAGCAAAAATATTCAATTAAAAAGACAAATTTATATTATTGAAATGTACTATTAGAGTACCCACCTCCAAAATAGCACTTTATCTAAATTAAGAAAAAGTCACCCCGCCTTGGTCGTTTGGCTAAGAGCAAAGTGTAGTAGCTCTTCTTCTATTACACATCATCTTTTCTGTCCTCAGTCAGGGAAGGAGAAATTGTTCTAGATTGAGGATAGCAAACTGGAAGCTGTAGCTGAGTTCTACTACCTGGGAGACTCCCTTTCAGCCAATGGTGGTTGTGAGACTCTTGCCATTACCCGATGCAAATCTGCCTGGAATGGCTTTAGAGAACTCCTGCCACTCTTAACAAATAAGCATCTGGCCGTCACGACTAGAGGATAGGTGTACACCAGCTGTGTGAGGAGGGTCATGCTTTATGGTTCCGCTACATTGGCGAGCACTCTCAAAAGACTGCAGCGCAATGAAAGAACCATGATTAGATGGATTTGCCATGTCAAGCTGGAAGACGGCACTCACCTTGAGAGTCTTCTCTCTAAGATTGGCATGAAAGAAATATCTGATGTCCTTATGCTGGGCAGGATGAGATGGCTTGGCCATGTTGAGCAAAGCTCCAGCTGGATCTCCTGTGTCAGAGACATGTCTATCGCATCAAGTCGGCAGGATGAAAGACCATAGCTTTCTTGAGATGAGCTGTGTAAACGCGACCGTGCAGCCCTGGGGATTGGGAACTTTGATCCTCGCGACTTGGAGAGGAAGACTTCAATCAAGACTGACAGATAGGCCCCACTCTCTTATAGAGGACTAATCAAAGGCCTGTTTAAAATAAATTGGATGATGATGGTGATGATTATGATCACAGTGGTGGTGATGCTGATCATCATGATCGTGGTGATGATGATGATGATGGTGGTGCTGATCGTGGCGATGATGATGATGAGGAGGCAATTTTAATTTTTGTCCTAATCCAGAGTGCTCCTTTCTGCAGAGCTGGATTATCCCCACATTAAAAACTGACCTTGTATCTAACTCTGCTTTCGTGGAGAGGAAAGTAAATAGAGACACCTTTTACGTTTTTAGTACTAAGTTATAAAAAATAGGACTTGAATTAAATCATAAAAAATTCCTGCTTAGAGTGTTATCAAGGGAGGCGCGATAGCGCTCTATCCCTTAATAGACTTCAAAAACGACCTATGCTAGAAATCTCATTTCTTTGATCAGTCATAACTCAAAAAACAATAAACCAAATTATTTAAAACTTTGCACAAAATTTTCATTTGACAGGTTCTATAAGTGTGTAGAATTTCAGCATCATTAGTCAAGGCAACCCAGAGATCCAGAAAGGTCAGGAGTGATTTTGTGTTATCTGTGTGTACGTACGTACGTACGTACGTGTGTGCCACCCTGTATCTCATCAACTATTTGATGGATTCAGCTGATTTTTGGCAGAGATAGAAGTTCTAGGGTCTAGTTGATCGCATTTTAATTTCAGTTTACCATATATCTTAGTTTTCCAGAAAATTCAAAAAAAAATTAAAAATTACCATTGTCTTGAGGCATAGCCTTTACAAAAGTAGTGACACATATCAACCAAGTCATTTCATTATCACATCACTACAGTATAAATCTCTATGCATGAGTGGATGAAGTGTGTGAGGTGCGCTGAAGAAAAATTCCTACCAGTAAAATACATAGCCCTGTTGGGCTCGCATACCCTTAATGACAATAAAAGTGTAAAAATTTGGGAATTTCCTTGCTTTTGTACATTTAGTGTATATGAATTTTCATTATAACCCTATTAAGGGCACATGATTTCAGTATACTGGCATTTATCATGGAATATATATATATATATATATAATAAGGCGATTTCATGTTTGTATGTACATTACATGCCCTACCCCTTTTTTTAAAGATGAGATTGCAAGATCACCGAAGATGCAATGCAAAAAAAGTAACTTTAAAAATCTCACTTGAGATTGCTGTTGTGCCAAACGTAAAACCTTTTCATTTTTTTTAAAAGATATTTCACCCACAACAAAGGCAGGTCGCCACTGTAGACGTAAGGGGCTACTGAGAATTAGGGAGTAGGCTTTGGGTGTCATCCTAAGTTGGGAGCTGTGCAGCGAGATATCTGTTTACATTAGTTTTAAACCTCTGCATGTCGGTACAGTCGAGGTGACAGGGAGCAGGGAGGGAGTTCCAGAGACCGCCAGCACAAGGAAAGAAGCTGCTGGAGTAGAAGGCTCTCCGGCATCTGGGGATATCTACAGTGAATGGATGGGACCTAGTTGATTTTCGGGTTGTTATAGTGTATTTGCGTCGAGGGACACTAGAGCAGTTAATTCATCGGAGCACAATCCATTGAAGTATTCGTAAAACAAGCACAAGGATGCAACATTGCGACAATGGGACAGGGGCTGGAGCTTGGTGGATAGTGAGGGACCTATTAAGTTGGTGACTCTTTTTTGGACCTTGTCTAAGATGTGGCAACAATACTCCATACATGGGCGGATGGTGGCTTTGTAGAGATACAGGATAATGTCAGGTGTCAGGAGTTTACTAGCACGGTAGAGGGAGCCCACTTTCTTTGCTGCAGCCTTGGCAATGTCTTCAATGTATTTGTTCCAATTCATGTTACCTGTGAATGTTAGGCTGAATAGTTTGAATACTGAACTCTCAGGTAGGGTGTTATTTGCCATGGCAATCGGTGGTTGAAGAGGTTTCTTGTAGTTATTGAAGGAAAGGAGCTTTGTCTTTGCGGCATTAAAAGTTACCAACCATTTCTGCCCCCAATCCACTACAGCCTGGAGGTCACTTTAGCTGAAATACACTTTCTTGGCATTCAGGCTAAGATCAAAGTGTAATTTCTGTTCTTTCTGAAGATGGTACAATCATATTGTGGTGTTAGCGTTGGACATCCACAGAACGAAATATGTCAAAAGCCTACAAGGGTTCTGAAACCAGACATATTCTGAAACTACATTACTTAGATAAATATGTTTAAGTTTGAACAAAGGTGGTACAATAATATTGTAGGGTCTTTGCTCACGCTAGACGTCCATAGAATGGAAATATTTTTAAGCACGGCAGCAATATACAACAGATGTAGGATACAATTGTGGAACTTGCACGGGTCCTGCTAGTTAAGTTATAAAACTGCCATCAAAAGTAAACATTTTTGTTGCAAGAGTTTTATCTGCTCATAAACATTGTTCATTAATGCATACATTTAGTTGTTTCCTTTTTTCTTTATTTATGTCATTCATTTATTTACATCAAGCTAGATTATCAGAGTTTTACTATTAGACGGATATGGAAATCTTTTTCTTTTTTTTTTAATCTTATGTTTTGTATTGAAGTTTTACTCAAAATGTGCTATGGTATAAGATCTTAGCATGGGAGGCGGTGGGTGGGGGGCAGATCTTAAAATGGAAAAAAAGGGAGGTGGTACATTAACCCTTAAGTTAGCCAACATCATTTAATGCAAGAATGATTAACATCATTTAATGGTTCTCATCAAAGTAAAAACAATTCTTATCAAACTTTAAATTTATTAAAATGATGTGATCCTTTCTCCCAGGATGTGCGGTTGCAAACTGGATAAAAGAATCCCATCAATCATGCTTCATCAGAAACTTGGTATTAGTGGGATTACAGAAGCCTTATGCGCTCAATGTCTCAGGTCGTTCGGTCATGTACAGCATGCCACCTCTTGCATCAATTCCATAAGGCGTCTGAGTATCCCAGGCAGGAGAGAGAATGGTAGACCAAAGAAGATCTGGTCCGAGTGCGTAAGAAGTAAGTGAAATGACTGCATGCAACTAGACTGACGTCAACTCTTTGGATCGGACCGCATTGAGAGATGGTGTGAGATGTTGCTTAGTGTTGCACACCCCAGAGTCTGGGACACTCACAGCAGCCTAAACACCAAAACCAGATGAAGAAGATCTGGCTTCTTTACAGTGATTCCACCATGAAAAAAGGGTCTTGCTTTGTTTAGTTTTAATAGGCCAATTTTTGGCATGGTTACTCTGAGAGTTTCAGACTAACCTTTTATACTACTGTCCTGGAAATGTCCCCTAAAAAAAATTTTAATTGTCACATAAATTTTTTTTTTTTTTTTTTTTTTTTAATTTGTTATCATCTAGATAGTAACATAAAAAGTAGATAGTAACATAAACAAAAATAACATTTCAAGTGTTATTTTTAGTTGAAAGCTTAGCAAATCATCAAAGATGTAAATAGGACAATAACTGGTCATTGTTCATCACTCCATGTATTGGTCACTTTAATTTCATTGTATTTTTTATGAGAAACTTTGTTAGTTCGTTTTTTATCAAACAGCATGACAAACATCTGGGTAAGCCGGCTGGCTCCTGCTACTTTTATGTTTTAACGGATCTAGACAAAATAGAATAACATTTTAAATGTGAAAAATCCATGAAAATACTTCATTGTATTAAATTTAATTTTAATACAAAGAAATACTACCGTGCCATAAATAATTTAAACATTTACCTGTGTATTCTTTCGTGGCATCTAAAGGATCAATCCAGACAACTATTTGACTGATGGGGATTAACTGGTCCGTTTTAATCTTCGTGTTCACAATTTCTGCATGTTTATTCACATCAGGTATGTTATGTAAGTCAACAGGTTTCGTTTCATGTTCTTCCGATATCACCTACAAAAACAGAAGGAGAAAATAAAAACAAAACATGATATCCTCCGCCTAATGATTACAAAAGTGGAGAAAAATTAAATTAAATTAAATTAAGTTTAAACTCCAGTCAAGCTTAACGAAGAGCCACCTCTTCGGCTAGAACATTATACACTTTACTGGCCACAGTTTCACCCTTCTTCAATATGCTTTTGTAAGTAATTATACTCGCTAATAATGACGGCAGGAGTTGACCAACTCTGCCTCAATTGGAAACAAAATTCATCTCATGGCACCTCCATTGGACTAATCTCGTAAACTAATGTTAATATTATCTTGGAGTAACTTACTGCACATTAGTTATTTATGGTTGCAAGCGGAGTCGACACTACCTATCTCCACCTCTATCCCCCAGCAGGATGAGCCCAAGTCTGCTGGGGAAGGAAAGGATGGGTTCAACAGTGATCTAGATACCTTACTTTTCATATTATTCCTTAAATTAAATGTTGTAAAATAAGAATTATATAGAGTCACTTTTAACAGTAGCAATATATTCAAATAAAGCAAAAACATGAGCGTTAATCTGGTTATAAGTTAAAACCTGTCAAACTAAAATTCTTTCAAAAATCACTACGTCAAATTAAAAAACTTTTATTCATCATCTTATATATAAAGTAAATGCAGTCTCTTCCCGGTTTTAATACAAGTTAAATCTGTTTAGCCAGTCGTTTATGACAATATCAGCTCATGTTCTTAAAACAAAATTTTTATTTCCAATCAATTTTAATATTTCACCCGATCAACAGTTTTTGTTATGATTAGTAATATTATACAGGGAGTGGGGGTAGCTAACCCTCTCACAATGTAAGTCCTCCTCTTTCATGGACATTAGGAACAAATTTAATAAGACACTATTTTTGTAGCGCCGTTATTATTTCAGATTTCAATTTTGCAATTGTAAGTTAAATACTCTACATTTGGTGCTATTTTAACTTATAGGCCGATCAAGTTAATTGTGTTCATGTAAAAGCATTATTTTGTACTTACTCAGTCATATTTTATCTCTCACGCCCCGAAAAAGAATTTTAAAATATCAAGCAGAACTTTAATTAGAACGATTTTTCCATTTCCATAAGGGTTATATGAAATGGCGAGTCTGCGATTTTCGGAGTGGCCGGTTAGCTAACTAAGGGCAGATAAGTGTCGCAAAAAGTTACCATGTAAATATGAAAAAAGAAAAAAACCCAAGAAAATTATATCGTGGAAAGTATCCCGGTGAACAAAGTAAAAATAATTATTTAATTTTCTATTTTTTAATTTAATAAATATATATTTTATTATTATTGCTTATGTGTTTCTTTCTTTTTATAATCCTAACAATAAAAACGGAGTTAATGCCCTTGTCTATTCTACCGACCGCTCACAGCCCAAAATGTCGGCTCGGGCACAAATACAGGTTGAACATCGAAATGGAAAAATCGTTCTAATTAAAGTTCTGCTTGATATTTTAAAATTCTTTTTCGGGGCGTGAGAGATAAAATATGACTGAGTAAGTACAAAATAATGCTTTTACATGAACACAATTAACTTGATCGGCCTATAAGTAAAATAGCACCCTACATTTTCATACAAAACATGGTACCCTTCCTCCTCCAACACAGACTTTTCTTGTGTGCAAGACTCATTTAGATTGACTAATCCACACAATTTGTGATATATTTGACTAATCGCTGCATTTGTTAATTTCAATCACCAGGTTACAAGATTTACAAAATGAGAATTAGTTTTTCTATCCATGGCCAACTTTTTCCTATGAGAAAAATACGAATCACTGAAGATGCTCAATACCCTAAGGAAAGGTATCAATCTCCTAATTCCTTCTAGCTATGGGTTAGTGTTACTAACCTTGTTTTAACATACTGAGAAAGGAATAAGCTCCGACAAGTATAAATGCCCAAGACACACTGCATGACGGCGTACCATCAGGGGGTCTATAGGATAAGAACAGTCAAGCGAGACCCAACTTTTATTGGCTCATTGCCTTTTCCAAAATCATTGTTAGCAGTCAGAACTGCCTTACCCTTCCACTCAGATTTCAAACAAAACTTCATTGAAATCATACTTAACTAGCTGTACCTACTCGGCATTGCCCAGGATGCGGTGAAGTCATTTGAGGTTTTAAGTTTTATTTGCTTGCACAATTTCCAAACTTATACAGAACTAGAAGAATACCCGTCGCACGAGGGGTAAAATGAATTCCTCAAACAGAACAGTTTTGCACCACTTTTATGTTCCCTTATGAAAATTAAAATCAAGATATAATGCTACTAAACCTTATGTCGAGAATCCTTATTTTAATTTTAATCAAAATCCATTGCATAATTTTTTTTATTTTAGAAAATGTCTAAAATTTAAGGCTTAAGCTTAAGGGCCTTAAGAAATTGAAATTCAGAGAATCTTGTTTCCTTGGTGTCTAATGACTATCGATCAAATTCAATACAAATCTGAAATCCTGTAAAATACTCCAAAGAGACTTAAATCTGGGGAACAGACCTACTGTTAAAATTTCACAAAAATCAGAGTTATCTGAATTTTCACAAAGGTCTTCCTTCCTATTTTTATCCCTTTTTCATAAAAGTAAATTAAACTAAATATAGACGACATTACAACTCTCTTACACATAGCAGCTAGTTAATGAATAAAATTAACTTTTTCAAAACCAATATGCAAATTAGTTAATAAAAATTAACTTTTTCAAAACCAATATGCAAATTAGTTAATAAAATTAACTTTTTCAAAACCAATATGCAAATTAGTTAAGCTTGCAACTCTGATATCGTCTAAAAAAGACGGTGCATCTATTGAATTAGTTGAAATAACTTAAAATCTGGCGTTTTGACTTTACCGTTAGTTCAAGAAATCGGCCCAACTTTCGCATTTATTCATTTAGATTTGTCTCCATGCTGGACACTTCTTAAATTTATGTTCATAATTGCAACATTTGCATTTTAATTTTTTGTTTATCGAAAAAGATGTGTGTAGAAGAGTGGACTTTGACAGTATGGCCACATTGAAAGAATGGATGAGAGTTATTGGGTTAGTAGAACAGTTGAGGTAGCAGGGTCAGTTCACAGGGGAAGGCCAAGGAAAACATGGGAGGAAGTTATAAAAATGGACCTGAGGGTAAGATGGATAAATAAAGACCTGGTCAGAGATGGGTTACTTTCTTAAAGTCTTCCAACACATGCCAGCATGTAAAACAAACGTTAAACCGATGATGATGATGATGATGATTCTATACTTCATGATAGAATTTCTTCTTTGAAGTTTTCAATTAACTCTTGTTGTATGAAGTCAATACACACTTCTAACGTCATTTGATTTATCTGTAGCCGTTCTAAAATTTTAACTATGTGAAATGTTGTACATACCTTCTAATCAGATTTGTATTAATTCCGCTTCGGCAGTCAAGCCGCCTTGGTCCAGACGATGAAATTTAGAATATCTACTGGTGTCTCTTAACTTGGTTTAATGCCAAGAATTTTGTTCTTTCTGCTGTGACTGAGCAATCTTTTTCGTGGTTGAATATTTTTTTTAAAATTATTCCATTGACGTCATAAAATGTCAGGTTTTCAATTTCAGCCTGATAAGTCATTAGAGAAATCTTCCTGAAGACTTTGCATCCCGCCGTAACCAAAACTAGGTTTGCGATTTCTTTCTGCTCTCCGTGTACATGGCTGTCATTTTTGTTCTAGCATGTGTTTCGAAGCATTTTATCTAAACTTCTGCTAGTCCTTCAATATTCAACAAAGATCCTATCGACAACGCCATTTTGTTATGATGTACAAAATGCATTTTGCACATAGCATCATGAAAAGATAAATGCCGAATTATTGTACGTCGACTTTTTTTATTGGCAATAAAGTCTGGCTTATGCTAATTACTATATTAGCCAAGCCAATCATGTTACAGAAAAAAAAAACTTTAATTTTTTTTATTTTTTTATTTCTCTCTCCAGCTTTTTCTTTTCTTTTTTCTCTCTAAATTTCTGTAAATTGACAAGTTGCTATTAGGACAGTGAAAAAGAATAAGGAAGGAAAGAAATGTTTATTACCCACGAGACAAGATTTAAAATGTGCTTATTTTGAAAAGTAATATTTTTATTATCTTACTTTTTATGACAAAATTGCACACAATCAATCATCATCATCATCATATTCGGTTTAATGTTTGTTTTACATGCTGCCATATATTGGACCGCTTTTAGAAATTGACTTATAAACTAACCTATCTCTGGCCAGGTTTTTATTTATCCCTCTTTCTCTCCAGTCCATTCTTATAACTTCCTCCAATGTTTTCCTCGTCCTTCCCCTGTGAACTGAACCTGCTACTTCAACTATTCTACATCTATTAACCCAAGAACTCTTTTCCATTCTTTCAATGTGGCCATACCATTGAAGTCTCCTGTTCTGCACACATCTTATTCTGTCCAAATTGTATATTCCTCTGAGGTCATCAGATTTAAGATGGTCTTTAAGACTAATTACACATCTATCGTATCATTCTTATATAATTTTTCTCCATATAACGCATGTCCGCATCCTCACTGGTCAGGTTTCACTTCCATACATCATCATACTGCATATGCATTTCTGATAGACGATTCTCTTGGTCAACATTGGTAATGCTCTGCTGGTTCGTAAAGGCAGAAGTTTCCATCCACTCCTAATTCTTGCAATCACACTAGCACCTGCTCCACCCTATGTTCCAATAGTATCACCAAGGTAACAAAACTTTTCGACAACCTCAATAGCTTCACTATCCAAATATACTTTTTCCACAGAGTTCTCATCCATCTCCATTGTCTTATACTTCTGGCACAAACTGGGTATCCTCTCTCAACGTGCCAGTAATTCCAAGGTACCCAATGCTTACAAGTACCACAAACTATTGAATTTCCCCCCGACTGACTTTCCACAACTGAGCTGTTTTGGGAGTCTTGAATCTGACATGCAGCAGATATGACCCGCCCAACGAACCTGACGCTGTTGCAGCGTGGTGTATGTTGACAGGAGACTTGATCAGGCTAAAACTTCTGTGTCTGGTATCCTGTCTTGCCACTTGATTTTCATCAATCTACGGTGAGCTGACCAAATGTAAAAGAACCATATGAGGACAGCGGAAATGGTTCAAGGACAGCTTGAAGGTGTCCATCAAACAGTTGGTCTGTATTCCGACTCGTGAGAAGACCTAGCTCAGAACAGATGTTCCTGGTATAATGTAAGTCACAAAAGGGCCACAATTGCTGAATCTGCATGTATATGCTTGTATGAATGCAAGTCACAAAAGGGCCACAATTGCTGAATCTGCATGTATATGCTTGTATGAATGCAAGTCACAAAAGGGCCACAATTGCTGAATCTGCATGTATATGCTTGTATGAATGCAAGTCACAAAAGGGCCACAATTGCTGAATCTGCATGTGTATGCTTGTATGAATGCAAGTCACAAAAGGCCAACAATTGCTGAATCTGCATGTGTATGCTTGTATGAATGCAAGTCACAAAAGGGCCACAATTGCTGAATCTGCATGTATATGCTTGTATGAATGCAAGTCACAAAACGGGCCACAATTGCTGAATCTGCATGTATATGCTTGTATGAATGCAAGTCACAAAAGGGCCACAATTGCTGAATGTGCATGTATATGCTTGTATGAATGCAAGTCACAAAAGGGCCACAATTGCTGAATGTGCATGTATATGCTTGTATGAATGCAAGTCACAAAAGGGCCACAATTGCTGAATCTGCATGTATATGCTTGTATGAATGCAAGTCACAAACGGGCCACAATTGCTGAATCTGCATGTATATGCTTGTATGAATGCAAGTCACAAACGGGCCACAATTGCTGAATCTGCATGTATATGCTTGTATGAATGCAAGTCACAAAAGGGCCACAATTGCTGAATCTGCATGTATACGCTTGTATGAATGCAAGTCACAAAATGGCCACAATTGCTGAATCTGCATGTATATGCTTGTATGAATGCAAGTCACAAAAGGGCCACAATTGCTGAATCTGCATGTATATGCTTGTATGAATGCAAGTCACAAAAGGGCCACAATTGCTGAATCTGCATGTATATGCCTGTATGAATGCAAGTCACAAAAGGGCCACAATTGCTGAATCTGCATGTATATGCTTGTATGAATGCAAGTCACAAACAGGCCACAATTGCTGAATCTGCATGTATATGCTTGTATGAATGCAAGTCACAAACGGGCCACAATTGCTGAATCTGCATGTATATGCCTGTATGAATGCAAGTCACAAAAGGGCCACAATTGCTGAATCTGCATGTATATGCTTGTATGAATGTAAGTCACAAACGAGCCACAATTGCTGAATCTGCATGTATATGCCTGTATGAATGCAAGTCACAAAAGGGCCACAATTGCTGAATCTGCATGTATATGCTTGTATGAATGCAAGTCACAAAAGGGCCACAATTGCTGAATCTGCATGTATATGCTTGTATGAATGCAAGTCACAAACGGGCCACAATTGCTTAATCTGCATGTATATGCTTGTATGAATGCAAGTCACAAACGGCAAACAATTGCTGAATCTGCATGTATATGCTTGTATGAATGCAAGTCACAAACGGGCCACAATTGCTGAATCTGCATGTATATGCTTGTATGAATGCAAGTCACAAATGGGCCACAATTGCTGAATCTGCATGTATATGCTTGTATGAATGCAAGTCACAAAAGGGCCACAATTGCTGAATCTGCATGTATATGCTTGTATGAATGCAAGTCACAAAATGGCCACAATTGCTGAATCTGCATGTATATGCTTGTATGAATGCAAGTCACAAAAGGGCCACAATTGCTGAATCTGCATGTATATGCTTGTATGAATGCAAGTCACAAACGGCAAACAATTGCTGAATCTGCATGTATATGCTTGTATGAATGCAAGTCACAAACGGGCCACAATTGCTGAATCTGCATGTATATGCTTGTATGAATGCAAGTCACAAAAGGGGCACAATTGCTGAATCTGCATGTATATGCTTGTATGAATGCAAGTCACAAAAGGGCCACAATTGCTGAATCTGCATGTATATGCTTGTATGAATGCAAGTCACAAAAGGGCCACAATTGCTGAATCTGCATGTATATGCTTGTATGAATGCAAGTCACAAAAGGGCCACAATTGCTGAATCTGCATGTATATGCCTGTATGAATGCAAGTCACAAAAGGGCCACAATTGCTGAATCTGCATGTATATGCTTGTATGAATGCAAGTCACAAAAGGGCCACAATTGCTGAATCTGCATGTATATGCTTGTATGAATGCAAGAGGAAACATGCTATTCAAAAAGAAAGAGTAGTCAGTTATTATGTACTATTTTTTTTACTTTCAGTTAAGCACAAGTGTTTCTGATCTTGCTCTTTTTAGTGACCATTTCTGTACTAACTCAGCTATATCGCCCGTAACTGTTTACGCAATGATAGCATTAGGTATACATTATTTTGTATGACTGTAACAAAAAATTTAGTTATTATATTTATATTTTTAATCAGCGAACAACTGTGTTGAAAAATTGTTCACGGTAAATGTGAACCACATGTGTAGAAGATTTAGACTGACTTAATATCAGTGAGTTTAACATGGAAGCCGGTCATGGCAAATTATTGTAATAACAGTAGCAGCATTGCTGGCGGTTTGAAAGCCGGTAATCTATTACTAATGGAGATTTGGTATATGTCTGAAGCCGAAACTATACTATTACTTCTTTTAACATATTATTGTACTATCTTTTAATACTCAATTCAGTTTACTATACAAGTTCAGACTAATGTACTATCCTTCAATGCTCAATTCAGGATGGGGGGGGGGGGGGTCGTAGTATAGTGTCTGTTTTATGGTCATGATACCATCCTCCAAGGCATTACTTTTTCTTTGGGGGGGGGGGAAGAGGTAGTAGTGTAATATCTGTTCTGTTGTCATGTGATTATCCTCCCAGGTATTACCTCCTCCATTTGGGGGGAGTAGTGTAAAATATGTTCGTTCATCATGATACCATCCTCTCAAGCTAGCAAAAATATGCGACCAGAGTGAGCATATTCTTAAAAATGAAATAATTTTCGCTTTTTGATGTAAAATTTAAAAAAAAAAAAAATTCTAACCAAAGTTTTTTTTTTTATTCTGAAAGCATTCTATAATTTTTATAACAATGTAAGCAGCCGATGACGCAAACACGACTGGCGATAAATGGCTCCAGTCTAACCATGTTCTGAACCGGAACAAGTATTATTCAGAAGAACCTGAAACAAAATAAATTTATTTATGGCAAAAAGAAAATTGGCTTATCAGAATGAAATACTCATTTTGTAGGACAGAAGCTATTAATGAAGAGTAGTAGAAAGTGGACCTTAAGGAGAGTAGAAAGTGGACCTTGAGTTTACTTTTGACAACCTCATAACTCTCACTTCTTGGCCTTTTGGCTAAGATCAAAGTGTAGTATCTGTTCCGATGGATACTACATCCCATAAACTGGTATTGTCTTGGTCTTCGGGGCTTGATTTACGCTGGTCTATGGGTCGGTCCTGTGCAGTTCTAAGAGGTGCACCCTCCCAGGCTTTGTCTCCCCTCTTTTGGGAGGAGTAAGTTTATTGTTTACTGCCTGAGGCGCCCCTACCCGGGAATGCTGACGGGACTGCCCAGGCAATTTTAAATGGCCAGAGTGCTCAATTTCTTGGGCGCTGGCTTTTCAAACCCCACTTTCCCGACCCGACCTTAGGTCACATCTTACTTGTGGGAGTAAGATAAAACTGGCCTTGTGCCTAACCTCCTGGAGAGGAGGTAAATAAAAACTCTCATTTCCCTTATTTTGTCCTTTAGTCCTCACATTCCATGAGCGATGTTTCTGACAAAGGGGTGTCAGAATCTTTCCATAACACTTATCGTTGGCTAGTTTTTGACCTTGAAGTAGTATTTTCTTTTTTACCTCCTTACATCAAGTGGATTCATGTCTTGTCTGGAGAGATTTCCATAAAAAAAAATGAATAAATAAAAATTAAAAATGACAAATTTTGAAAATTCAACAAGATTTTGTTTTTCAAATTTAGATTGTGATAGCATTGCATCTGACAAATCGATATTTGATTCTAACCAGCCATTTTATTTTGGTGATCGTTGGTGCATGTTGTTAAAGAACAATACATTTTCATGCAATTTAATTTCTTTGCAAATATACTTTATCCTGCTTAGAATACTTTTTGCAAGAAAGCCATCTTTCTTTTCTGCAGCAAATGTAAATTACAAATGAAAGCAAGTTTTTCTACCAGCAGCAAATTTAGCTAATAATAGTAAATAGTAATACTAACAGAGTTTTTTCGTTTATTACTACTAAATAACTGGTAAATAAAATTAGTTTCTATCTGAACAAAAATATGGCATGGAAACAAATAAGCAATATCTGAAAACTTAAATTTCGATGTTGCATCAGGTTACATAGTTGAAAAAAGTCTTCCATGAACTTTTAAATTTAAATCTAATATTCATATTTTGTCAAATGTTTAATTTTGTTTTTATTGAATAAATTGAAATTAAATAAAAAGTTTTTTATTTTTAACCACCCAAAAATGGTAAAATTATGGTTTTCTTTTCTTTTGTATTCACCCTTTAATATATATTTTTGAAAATGAATAAAAAAAGTATTTCGTTTTAATTTCGGCATTTCACATGCACAGTGAAGCTTGCAACACATAATCGCTGTTTTTTTAAATATTTTATTTTACTAGAACATGATTTAAGTAAAAATAAGTTACTTACGAGTAATAACGAAACCCATTTCACTCTAAATGATTTTGATGACTAAAATATGATTTCACTCATGATTTTTTGTATTTGTTATGTTATACATTGTTTACTTAAAAACAATATTTAACATAATATTTAACCAATAAGTATTCAATACCAGTAAACTAGAAAATTACTGAACGGTTAGAGGGGGGGGGGTTGTACTGTTAATTTAACAAATTTAAACACGACAAATTTTGGACCATTTTCATTGTAAATGAAGGAGAAAGCGAAGGGTTATTTTTAACCTTTAACATTCAACAAAGTTATTTTTAAATAATCGGTTATATTGAAGCAGTTAGTTCCCAAAATGGCTGTAAAATTTTATCGACTAATTTTGTCTGATTTGCTAAGCAGTGACAGGACAGATTAATCCACCGTATTACTTTGCTGCCTTATTTTTGCGGATTTCTTTCCTTTTTTTTTTTCAGTTTTTATTTTACAAATATTTTCTGATTTTTGTGGATTATTTTGCAAATACAAATTTGGTTTCTGATTTTTGCGGATTATATTTTATTTTTAAGGATAATTTCATTCAGCAATAGTCTATATTGGATACACCATTATTATGATGTTCAATATTTTAATTTCTTTTTTGAATTTTGAATTTTACTTTTGTTTGTCAAAAACAAGGCATATTGCCATTGAAGTGTAAGAGGCTATTGTGACAGGGGCCAGATTCATAGAAGAGGGGCAACCTAAGTGAAGTGGAGAGCTGGGCAGCAAGATGTTTGTTCACATCACATTCAAATTTCTGCATGTTGGTATGGACAGGGAAACGGGGAGCAGGGAGGGAATTCCAAAAGCAAGTGGTCCGAGGAATGAAGCTATTAGAGTAGAAAATCTTCCATCATCTAAGGACCTTTACAGTGAAGGGGTGTGATTTTGCTGCTAATCAGGTGGGTTAGGGGCTTTTACGTTATATATTCATACGAGTACATTTAATGGAAAAACTTGTAAAACAAGCATAGGAATGCAACATTGTGGCAATGTTGAAGGTTTATTTTTTTAAGATTACAAAAAAAAATAATGGATCAATTAATTTCATATCCCGACAATAATTAAAATTGATATTTTTCCTGATTGTTTTCCAAATTTCATGACGAAATTTCTTAAAGACGAATGGTACGATATCTTTAAAAGAAGGGGGGGGGGGGTAAAAAAAAAACTGATGTAAATGGCCCAAAATGACGTTAACATTTTTATGACTTTATTTTCTGAAAACTCTCAAAATATATAATGTAGATAATTATTTATTAATGCATGTGAAAGGATATTCATTTACGAACAAAATGGTGGTATTTTGATGACTTAAAATGCTTTCGTTTTTTAAATATGACTATTTTAGAACTACCTTGAAATCCGTGAGTATCCAAACTGTTTTATGATCGATAGGTATTGCTAATAATAGTATTTATAGAAAAGACTGAGACTAGCAACATCACGTCTGTGAGAGAGAGGGTGCAGAGAAGAAGAAAGGGTGTGGTCAATCAAATTACAGATACGTTTCTGCACCTTATCAAGAACCCTCAAATGAGACAGCGATTCACCAGTCCAGATATGACAACAGTACTCCATACATGGTCTGATAGTAGATTTGTAGAGATAAAGAATAGCCTCAGGTGTGAGAAAGTGTTTGGAATGATAGAGAGAACCGACTTTACGAGAAGCAGAAAGAGCAATGGATCTAATATATGAACTCCAAGAAAGAGTTGATGAAAGAGAAAGACCAAGAAGTTTCAGAGTCAATTTCTCCTCAAGAGCAGAGCCATCCATGAGAATCTCCGGAAGAAAAGGGGCACGCCCACGATTGAAAGACACGAGATGAGTCTTAACAGGATTAAACAAGCCATTTTGTACCCAATCCACAACTGAACCCAGGTCAACTTCTAGATCAGCTGCATATTTTGACTGATCCGAGGGAGATGGGTGAGAAGCAACACCAGAATAGAGAGTGGTATCATCAGCATAGATGTTAATTTTTAATATAGGATATTGGCTGGTGTGCGAAGTTTTGTAATCTGGTAGAGGGAACCTTCTTTGCGACAGACTTGGCAGCATCTTCATGTTACTTGAGAATGTCAGGCAGAGGAATTCAAATGTTGGACTCCCAGGAAGAGTGTTAGCGACTATGATAATCAGTATTTGGAAAGGTCTCTCATAGCTGTTAAAGGAGAGGAGTTTTATCTTAGTAATATTAAACGTGCCCATCCATTTTGGGCCCCATTCTACTACAGACTGGAAGTCATTTTCCAAGGATTCAGTCATTGCATTGCTAATGTGGACATTTGATTTGCCCTCATGCTGAGAATAGGGCATGGCATCATCAACAAATACACCCATCTCAGATGCGATTACCCAGGGGAGATCGTTTATGAAGATCAGATATAATATAGGTACAAGTATCGCCCCCTGGGACGCACCCACATTGATGTGGTGTTGTTTGGATGCATGGGCCATCAAGAACAACCTGGATCTTTCTTTTAGCTAAGAAAGATCTGATCAGATAAAATATTCGTCTAGTAATACCGTACATTGATTTTTCTGAGAAGACCATCTCAGAGCTTGAGATATCTAGTGCTATTACCCTAGCTTCATCTAACTTATCCAGTGTGCAGTATAAACATTCAGCTATGACCGGTAGGGTTAGGATATCCGCAGCAGAACTAGATAGTCTAAATCTATATTGTTGGTCAGAGAGAAGTTTAACATTTTTAAGTTGGTGATTGCTAGATAAACAGTTTCATTTTATTTGTTTCTTACAGAATATAAAATAGCCACTCTATACTAACCCTAAGTCCGGGTAGCAATATTTTTAATTAACATACATACGGATATGGATACTGTTGGAGAAAAGTGCTTTCGAAATGACAATAGAATGTTAGCAACAAATGAAGACGACAAGAGGGATGCTTGCAAATGCCACTATGAGAAATTGTTACATACAGAGTTTCCATGGAACCGTGAAAATCTAGAAGTTGCAGAATCACTATCTGGTCCAGTTATAAGAATTGAGAAAGAAATGGTACGGGAAGCTGTGAGTAAGATAAAGAAGGGTAAGGTTGTGAGTAAGTTGAAGAAGGCTCAGGTGTTGTTGCAGAAATGTTGAAGGCTGCAGGTGAAACAGGTATTGCGATGATCATGAACTTGACAAATCAGATCATAAAAGAAGAGGTATCCCGAAAGACTGGGAACCTAGTACAACCGTGAATCAATGGAAGACCTGTAGCAGTCAAACATCAACATTTTACAAAAGGTACTTTGTTACATTAGGACCCGAGCTAACTTTGACCCCATCGTTAGGGTTAGGGTCATGGTCAAAGTTAGCGCAGGTCCTAATGTAACAAAGTACCTTTTTTTTCTCTCACGGAGAGCAAGTACTGTGAGGTGGTTTGGTCACACAAGGACCAATCAGATTAAGGAGTATTAATTTTGACCGAACATTTGAAGGATTAAATCCAGACCCTTTAGGATTTTCAGGTCAAGAGAGAACTTCCAGGCACCAACAACGAAAGACATCTCCTCTCTCACCTCGGTCAACTTGACGCCAAGCAAGGCTGTCCTCCACTGGAACATATACAGCTCAGAGACTTTCTTACGTTATTACTACCTTCACTGTGACACTGTTTTAACTTTCGACAACGTACATGCAACGGTGTAGGTCATTCAAATAAATATTTGTTGTTTATAGAAGGTCTTTGTTTTCCTTTCATTTGACGATCCGTTTATTTCAAAATATTATAGGAGTCCATGCGAAGACCAAGCCTCTATAGACCTACTTGTTAAGATAAACACTTGAAGGAATGTCATGGAAAATAAAGGTTCGAGAGTGAATGTTAGCAAGACGAAAGTGATGATCAGTGGTTGTAGTGTTGGAAAGCTCCCAAAAAGAAGAAAAGTTCCCTTGCTCAGTTTGTGGAATGGGAGTCGGATGCAATTCAATCTTTTGTGATACTTGTAAGAATTGAGGACACAAGAAGTGCAGTGGAATTACTGGTAGGTTGAGAGATGATAACCAGTTTATGTGCAAGAAGTGTAAGACAATGGAGATGGGTGAGAATTCAGATGTGGAGAAAGTATATTTGGATGGCGAGGCTATTGAGGTTATCGAGAAGTTTTGTTACCTTGATGATACCATTAGGGAGCAGGTGCTAGTGTGATTGCCAGAATTAGGAGTGGATGGAATAAGTTCGGGGAACTTCTGCCATTACTAACCAGCAGAGCGTTACCAATTTCGACCAAGTGAAGAGTCTATCAGGCATGTGTATGCAGTGTGATGATGTATGGAAGTGAAACCTGGCCGGTGAGGATTGAGGATATGTGTTGCATGGAGAGAAATGATATGACAATGATACAATGTATGTGTAATGCTAGTCTTAAAGACAGGCTTTGTTTTGATGACCTTAGAGGAAGCTTAAATCTGGACAGTATTGGGAGATGTATGCAGAACAGGAGACTTTGATGGTATGACCATGTTGGAAATAAAGAGTTCTTGGGTCAGTAGATGTAGAACAATTAAAGTAGCATGTCCAGTTCACAAGGGAAGGCTAAGAGAAACATGGAAGTGATAAAAATGGACTGGGGAGAAAGGGGGATAAATAAACACCTGGTCAGAGATAAGTTCGTTTAGAAGTCAATTTCTTGAAGACGTCCAACACATGCCAGCATGTAAAACGGACTTTAAACTGAATATGACGATGATGATGATGATGATGATGATGATAATGAAACAGCGTTTGATTTTAATTTTGTTCATTTATATTTGCAAAAATGAAAAAAATAAAATCTGCAAAAATCAGAAAACGAATTATTTGCAAAATAAAATTAAAGAAAAAGAAATCCACAAAAATAAGGCAACAAATTAAAACGGTGGATTTATTTGCCCTCACCACTTGACAAATCAGACAAAACTAGTCGATAAAATTTGGCAGCCATTTTGGGAGCCAATCGCTTCAATATAATCAAATTATCTTACCCTCCTCTACCTCCTTCCATTTATAAACCACGAAATTGAACAAAATGAACGTTGCAAACAAATTTTAATCTGGGAATTTGGCAATTAATCCATATTATTCCGAAGAAAAAAAAGTAATAAAAAGAGGGGAGGGAGAGGGGGGCTGAGTTGTAAAAAGATTTGTTTGTAAACAAAACAGTAAACATCAAAAAAGTGGAAGAATATGTTTGATAAATTTGTAGATTAACATTCTCCGCGAAATCACTCCCACTCATACCCATACAAAAAAATGAGATTTTTATTTTTAGGCGACTACGAGTGAACACCCTGAAAACCTTGCTGGGAAGAAAGAAAAAAAAATATTTTAGAATATAGAATGGAGGATAAGTTTCGTAATTTAATATAAAATAATCCCCCCCCCCTTTCAGGGCCATTCTAACTTTTTAAGGCAGTTAAATAAATTTATTTACCAATAACCCTAAGTCCGAGTGGCAATGTCGTAAAACCACACGTAATCTCTTAAAATATGCACCCCCTCACACACAAAAAAACTCAAAATTTATCCCCCATAGCAATTTTTTTTTTTAGTTGACTACCCTAAAATGGATCATTTTACGATAAATTTATATATTTTATCATACCTCATTCTAAATTAATTGTTCTTTTTTTTTTCGCAAAGTTTTTCAGGGTGTTACTGTTTACACGTAATCGCCTAAAAATAGAAGTTCATTTTTTGGAGGGGTAGTTTTGCTGAGGGTGTTAATCTGCAATAATGCCATATATTTATTAATATTATGGTTGAATTCAATTTCAGTCACCTAAATTATTTCAAGTGAAATGGATTTTGGCATTACTCTCAAACAACTTTTTCTTTTTTTTACTTAAGCCACATTTTAGTAAAAATAAATAAATAAATAATAATAAATGAATAAATAACATTAAAAATACGAAGTTATACCAACTTTCATCGTACACAAAAATGAAAACCCCCGATAAAAAATATAGTCGCCATCTTTTAGGAAAAAAGTCGAGAAAAGGTTAACTAAGGGAGAACGATAACTCAAGTTCAAATTTCTTGTTTAAAGGCGGAGTTATGAATTTGAGTCATCGATCTTCCTTAGCCTTTTTCTGTACTTTTTTATGAAGATGGCGACTATATTTTTGTTGGGGAATTTTCATTTCGGCGTTTCATGTGTACGATGAAACTCGTTATTACTTAGTGTTTTTAATATTATTTATATTACTAAAACATGGTTTTAAGTAATAAAATAAAAATAAGTTATTTGGGAGTAATGCCGAAACCTATTTCGGTAATCATTACTATTACCGACGTAAATTATTTTTAAAGAAATATAGATGGGAAATTATTTTGGTTTACTTACTCATTTGTGACCTATTTGCGTTAAAAATATTTAATATAAGTTATAAGCCTTTAAAGTACAATACCGATTCTGAGCAAAGTAGCCATCATTGTTTAGTCACTTGTTTACGTTAAACAAGATGGCTATTTTGCTCACTCTGAATCGGTATTTACGCGAACTTTAAAAGCTTATAACTTCTATTAAATATTTTTTAAAACATAAAAAATAACGCAAATATGTCACATAATGTAAGTAAAGCAAAGGAAATTGGTTTTGACTAATTTCCCAAATGTATTTCCTTTAAAATAATTTATGTCGGTAATAGTAATGATTACCCCTATTTCACTCTAAATAATTTTGGGTGACTGTATTAGGAATTACCCCAATGTTATTTAACGAAACGAAAATTGAATCAGCAAATAGTCGTCTAATATAAGATATCTTACTTTAAGCTCTGGGAATGCCTTGGCCATTCCGTATAGAATTTCTCTGTGGGATTCCATGTCACCTCTGGTTTTTAATTCGTCCGCTCCTTCTTTCGTGATACTTTTCACTTGAACACCGAGCGTTTTTTCTTCGCGGACCTCTTTCACTCGTTTGCCCCCACGGCGAGCGAGTTCGATACTGACAGAGAGCAGCTCCTTCATGCTGACCCTTTCCTCCTTTCTGAACATGTTAGGCAAACCAAAATTGTATATAAACCCGCATGCCACGCACAATATTAACAAAACCGCTCCGATCGGATTGAGACGAATGTTGACAGGAGCCATCTTTTTGCCAGGCCGTGCGTAGAAACTCAATGACGACAGAGTGCAGTCTGGAGAAAGAAAAATCATTTGGCACATTTAGTTTCGTATTTTTATAATTAATCTGAAATTGATCTATTCTCTATATTAATTTTAAAATAAAACAATTATAAAACCACTTCACAGCTTCCTGTGAGTGTCTTTTATTTTCTCGCGACTACGTGACTTACATATTGAATATATTTATTTATTTACTTTTAATCGGATGATTACTTAAATAAAAAGTGAAATAGCGTAAGATAAAACGAAAAAAAAAAGTAATTAAGAAATGAAATCCACTGCAATGCATTTCGGTTTCTTCGTAAACAAGTTAGCCATTTTAATATTTTGTTAATAGTTGAAAAATTGTGACCTTTCGAAATTTGAAATAAATTTGAAAGCATTTAATCTGTCGAGTAGAAAGTCATTTAAATTGGCTTTAAAATTCTTAGAAAATCCTCATGTATTAAAAGATTGAATGTTTTGGAAGCTATTTACATCTTTCGCTGAGAGAGCCAATTTTAGTATTATGGGATTGACATCCCAATATTTTATCATATCGGCGTAGACAGAAAAAAAAACAGAAACCAACCCGAATTCACTTCAACAAACTGGGGCAATAAAAATCAGCTCCCAGAGACAGTCTAACAAAAAGACGCAAAAAATGTTGATCACGTGGGGTGCTCACAACTACGTCGGGCAAACCACTGGTCAAACATATAAAAAGCATCACGCAACGCCAAACTTTCTCTTTCCTCCTTTTCTCTCGGACACTTAACAGAGAGGACAAGTTCGGCTACTCCCCGCCTTTAGGCGAGGGGTGCCAGCGCGTCGGCTGACTACTAAACACACACACACACACACACACACACAAAGGCCTACACTCCTATCATTCTTCAACGCACGCAACCACACACTGCTGACAAAGACACACACACATACGAATGTTTAAACGACTTATCAACTCACGTGCACGCACACATATTCGTACAACCACGAACAAAAGGTGACACGCAGATCCACACACTTCGACGTATTACTGCCAAACCTGACACATGGCTACACTACACACACACACATACAAACATGGTCACACACCCGGCTTTCTACTATTTTCGGAACTGACTTCTAACGAACATTTCAAACTAACATTTTACCATGTAAGATTTGTAGATATATAAATATTTTGTGTTACCTTTAAACTACGTTTTATTCTTCCTTCAACTTATCCATGTCTTATCCTTAATTCAACTTTCATACATGTTTTTCCCATGTTTTATCTGTTTTTACTCTTTTAAACATCCCTTTTAACTATTCTAGTGTAAGCGGGGACCTTAGCATATTCTCTAAGACACAATATCTTACTAAGCTAAGGTCCGCGCTGCTACATAAAGGGTATCACGCCCCTACAGTATTGAGTTTAAATTGGGAAGAAAATCAGAATGACGACTTACTTAGAAGTGTAATTCGTCTGGCCATGTCTGACTTAAATAGAATACGCAAAATGGAATCACGATTCTTCACGAAATAAACAATGGCTTCACAACTAAAGAGGTGTACAGATTTTTTTTACTGGAAACACAGGAACAAAATGAAGGTTGTACATTAGGTTGGTTAATGTAAGCAAAGACGAAATAATCTTATCCTGGAGTTCATCGACTCATTTACCGTTAGCCTAAGCAGAGAGTGCAGGATATACGTCTTGTCGATTTGAGATACAGGCTGGATCATGAGATCTCCGCTCATCACGTGGTTTGTGTGCATGCTAAACATGATTCATTACATATGAATCTCATGTAGTAAAGAGGCATTGGTTACATAATCTACAAGACGAATTACATCTCACTGACGGTCATGTAGACTGATAGAAAATAGTTCACTCATGTAACTGCTACATAACCCCCTGCTTAGGATTTTATCTGATAAAGCAAGAGAAACTTTATTGATTGTAGCAGCACATGAAATTAAAATGGACAGAACATGAAAATGCAAAAATAGATTATATGATTGATAAATTTGAACAAGAATGTATTTGCTATGCAGTCAAAGGCAAACTGCCTCTTTTGCTGAAAAAGAAGCAGAAATGTAAAAATCTGAAGTAAAAAAAGAAAAATGTTCATTTGTTCAAAGGTGAAAAATGTACTGTTATTTCAAAATACAAATGTTCATTTGCTTAAAACTGAAAGAATTACAAATGTTTTCAAAATGAAACAGGGTTTATTCAAAACGAAAACTTTACACATACAGGTGCAAAATTATAGAGGTGATAGTTGATTACTTTAGGAAATATAAATGTTCAGATACATAAAGTTTTACAAAGCTTTTTTGGTAAATGGACATATCTACCAGAACGTTTAGTGGTAACGTGAATGGGTAGGCATGATTGGGACGCATCTGAAGATACTATATCAGATAATTCAAGCAATGTTATGGTGGGTGGAACATGGGGTTCCAGGGTGTCGTTGTCTTTATATTCTTGCTTAAGTCTGTCGACCGACACAATCTTTTTAGTCTCACTAATATCCAGAGTAAAATATTTTTTGTTACGATTGAGCAAACGATATGGACCGGAATAAGGTTGTATGAGTGGTGGTTTAACCGAGTCACTTCGAATAAAAACGTGTGTCCATGATGCAATGTCTTTAGGTAAAGCTGACTTGATACTTTGATGACGAATGTTCATGGGTGGTAAACTGCTGAAGTAACATCTAAGTTTGTTAACATTGAGTTCCAAATCCATTACTGTTGTTGGAAGAGTGAACATATGACCAGGTAATACCATAAAGCAGTTCAGCTGGGAAATATCCCAAGTCTTCTTTCATAGCAAAGCTGCAGCCAAGGACAATGATGGGAAGGTACTCCATCCAATGATGTGGATCAGTCCACCATAAGGGCACGTGCTACATTTTCAGCAGATATATCACTTGTTGGGACGGCTTCAGGCCACCGTGAAAAACGATCAATACAGGTCAGTAAGTAAGAATAGCCCGGGCTGACCAACCAGGGTTCAACCAAATCAATGTGAATGTGTTTGAATCGAGCATCAGGGGTGCTGAAAGTACCAAGAGGGGGTAGGGCTCATACATTTTTGTGTACCTTCGATTTCTGACAGAGTAGGCAGGAACGGGTCCAAGCAGTGATTTCACGTCTCATGTTGGGCCAGAAGAACCGGGCTGAAATGAGTTTCACCGAGACAGAGACAGCGTTGTGAGCCAATCTGTGCAAAGACGAGAAAACAGTCCTTTGATGATTGTCAGGAACGAGTGGGTGAGGTGAATTTGTAGAAGTCTCACATAAAATTTTCTCATCCACTGTATAGATGGGCATGAACTGGAATTTGCAATTAACAAACTGTGGAGATGAAAGATTCGGATTCTCTAAAGCTGGCTTATCCAGAGCCGTTAGACGGAGGTCAATATCTTCTGGTGAAGAGATAGCGCTGATGGGTAAACGAGATAATGCGTCTGCAGTAGTGTTCTGTGAACCGGATATATGTCGCTGGAGAACTGGGAAATGAAGTTCAAATGTTTTGATTCACGAGGAGAATATTTGTCCAGGTTAGCACGTAACATGAACTTAAGTGGACGATGATCAGTATAAATGGCAAATTACTGACCTTCCAACGCATGGCAAAAATGTTTAATAGCTAAGTTGAAATACAGGCCAAAACATGAGATCTCCGCATATCAGATGGTTTGTGTTCGCGCCAAAACATGATTCTATTGCGTATGAATCTCATGCAGTGCAGAGGCGATGGTTACATCATCGTCAAACCAAATTACATCTCACTGTCGGTCACATAAACCAACGGAAAATAGTTCACTCATGTAACTGCTACACATCCAATATAAATAGACATTAAAAATACTTAACAAAAGTAACTGCTACACATCCAATATAAATAGACATTAAAAATACTTAACAAAAGTAGTTTTAATTGTATGCGAAGTTGGTTCCATTAATAATTTAATGACCAAACAAGACCGTAATAATTAAATTTAACTTTCAAAATACTATTTTTTTTAAATAATAATTCGGTTAAAAAAAATAGCGAAACAAAAATTAAAGTAAAAACACTCCCAGGCAACGCCGAGTAGGTACGCTCTTTTTTATGGAATACTTGAAATTATTAATGCTAAAATCTACAAACAGAACTGGTTGGCTTGTTAGAAGCAGCTGCAGTGAATGTTGTTTTTTGCATATCAACTTTTGATTTGACGAAAGCTCACATCAGCAGTTTCTTTTGTAGCTGTTACATGACTGAGATATACTTTCTATTGTATTTACATGCAATCTCTGTTTAAAAAAGGCATGTTAAAACTTGTGTAGGCAATTAAAACATTTATGTGGATGCTCACCTTTTCCCTCATTTCCGCCCAGCCTTAGTTTTCAAACAGTTCCTGGACAGATACTGTAGAAATTTGGCGCTAAAATCCTCTTCTCATCCTTCCGATGCAGCGCATATTAAAGAAGCACTATTTACTGTCTTTGCCGATGACAGATTTACGGCATTTGAGAAGTTTGAAGCACATGTGTTGCTTCCAGGCAAGACCATAGATGTATATTTGGCAGATTTGCGGAAGTTGTCAGTCCTATTTGGTGGAATACCAGATAATGTGATAGTGTCTGTGCTTGTACGAGGGCTCCTGACATTGTGAAAAGGTTGTTGCGATCTTCCTTCAAAGTTGATGATCTGATCTTAGAATGAAAGACAATGCTGAAGTGGCAGAATCAGTCGTGGCTGTAGCACAGCCTGCCAGAATCACTCAACCACCTGTGGACATGGGCCGATCTGATTATAAGTGTTATAAATGCAATGGCCGTAACCATTTCGTGAGAGACTGCATACAGCGGAGGCAGACCATCCGTCAATGCTGTTATTGATGCAACAAAACTGGTCATCTGGTCAGAGATTGTCCGGGGAATGAATTTGGGGACGAGAGATCAGTGCCAGTCTTTCCTCCAGTCAGAATGTGAATTCTGTGCTACCTATCATTACAGTTTATGTTGATGATGCACCATGCTTGGCTCTCCTCGACACTGGGCAAAACTGTCAGTCGTGGTCACAGCAGAAGATGGCGGTTACTACATTGACCGACGTTACACGGGCCTGCTGCAGAAATGGCACTATTAGGATTCGTATAGAGATTGGAAACGTTGTCCCCATCAACATGCTGGTTATGCAAGGGAAACCTCTTGATTTTGATATCCTACTTGGCATCGATGCCATTAAGGCACTCGGCGGTGTTAGAATCACTCAGTCTGGAAGCGTTGAGTTTGAAGAGACACAACTCATCTGTGTATTTACGAAGCTGATTTTGATGCAAAATTTGACGAGTGGAAAGGTGTGTGGGTTGCAGCATGGAAATGGTCAGTGGATCACGCACTAGAGAAACTGGAAACTCGGATTTCTAGATATCTGATGTCTAATGAATTAAGGGAGGATTATGAATGCAAGTTGCAGACCTGGATAAGCAACGGTTGGTTGCTGCCATATAATGAGGAGTTTGGCCCACCCAAAGGACTAATACCACCGATGGCCGTACTGCAGGCCAATAAAAATGAGGTGCGTCCTGTAATGGACTATCATGAACGAAACACCTATATTGATACCTTCACTGGCGATGTAGATGTCTGTGCAGAGAAAATGCAAAAATCAAGACAGCAAGGAACAAATGTATTCATTCTGAACCTCATGAAGGCATACTTCCAAATCCATGTTGAAAGATCCCTCTGGCCGTACCAAACAATGATATTTAAAAGACAAATATATTGTCTAACTAGGATAGGGTTCTGCTTAAATGTGGCACCTCTGGTAATGTGGGCTCTGCTCGAGGCTGTGTTAGCCAAGAATGAGAAGATAAGACAATGACATATATATCAATGAGGACGTGGCGTCGGCAAAATCCATAAAAAAGCATCTGGACCTGTATGGACTCATGAGTAAGGATTCAGAAAAGCTTCAAAACGGTGCAAGAGTGCTAGGATTGGAAGTTTGGGAGGAGCATGGTCGACTGCAAGGGCGGCGAGGAAGCAGTACTGTGGACGGTCCTATGACTATGACACGAAGATGTATCTTCTCTATGTGTGGCAAACTGGTGGGGCAATTTCTCGTGTGCAGATGGCTTCGAGTGGTGACAGGCTTTATCAAACATCGTGCTACAACTGTCACACATGACTGTGATGACAAGGTTAGTGATGCTCCTCTGAAGTGTTTGATAGCAAACACACTTGTCCGCGTGCATCAATCAGATACCATCCAAGAAAAATGGTGCATGAGCATGAAGGAACTGGATATGTGGGTGGACGCAAGCTGGTTGGCTGTGGGCGTGGCTCTTGACGTCGTAGGAGCCATCATTGAGGGTGAATGCTGGTTCTGATCAACAAAGGATACCCAACATATAAACGTGGCAGAGCTAAAAGGATTAAAACTCGCGCTTAAATGGAAGGCCAATGTATTACACATAAAATGTACCACTGGGTGACCAATGCGCTCATGGGAAAGTCTCAATTGAGCACCAAGGCCGCAAGTGAGATGCTCACAAGACGAAGACTGGACACGATAATTTCACTTGGAAAGAGTACAATATTTCGGTTGATGTAGCACTAGTAAAATCTGACCATAATCGTGCAAACCAACTGACAAGAGTTCCACAGGGGTGGTTCAATGATGTGAAGAGAGAGATTAAACCCATACAGCCAGTGTGTGCTCTTGCCACAGGGAGCTTGAACCCAACACAGATGTTGTGCCCCATCCGGATCACCAAAGAATCGCTACATATTATAAAGTGGGAAACGCAGTTTGGGTGAAGAATACACAAGGACGTTGCATGCCGAAATTCAGACCAGGTTGTATTACCGGAGGGATAAGTCCTCTGTTGGTGCTCGTCAATGGCATACCTCGGCACGTGGGAGATGTGTGCTCATGTCTCAGTTCATCAAATGTAGTGGACAACAGTGATGACACGTGCTGAATGAAGAGAACCATATTCTAATGCAAGTAATAGTGGTTCCACGTCTGAGAGTGAGGGAGAGGCCGGACCTGCTTTGGTTGAGCTGCCTTATTACATTACCAATTAAGATCTTGGTACTTCTGATGTTTTAGTCAGAGAGGAAGAAATAACTGTCCCACTACGGAGGAGTACTAGGATAAAACGACCAGCCACCCACTGTTACTTATGTGATCATACGATCAGGGGGGAGTGTGACAATAAAGTGGAACAACTACCAACTTAGAAGAGAATGCAAATCTTTGCATGTCGTGACTGCACATCCGCCAGAGTGGGAGGGGCTTCTCTTCGCAGATGTAGACTTTTATAGTTGCAACTCATTAGCATATGTGGGTATCAGTTGAGGTAATTGGAAGAACTAAAAGGGAAGGCAGCAGTTGAAATATTGACAGCTGAGAGAGAACGTTGGAGTTGAGATTTGTCGTGTTCATTGCGGTGTTGTTGAAGAGGAGTTCCTTTAATTTCACTACAGGATTACAAGAGTTGCCATGCTGCTATTAAGGAAGATTTGGGATATTCTCCAGCTGAACTGGTGTACAGAACACCCACTAGCATTACCTTGTCATATGTTCATCCCTGCAGATTCCCCTGTGGTTGATACTGAACATTATGTTAACAAGCTTAAATGCTACTTCAAAAAATTTACCGCCAATGAACCCTTAGCATCAAATCAGCTGTTCTTAAGGACATTGCATCATGGACCCATTTTTTATATGGAAAGACTCGGTGAAAGCCCCACTAACACCACCTTATTCCGGTCCATGTCGTGTGCTCACATCAACTGACAATTTTTTTATTCGGAACGTAAAGGGTACCAAAGAGACTGTTAGTTGATAGACTGAAACTAGTGTTTTTTGGAGACTGACACCCAGGAACCCCATATTTCACCCACACTCAATTTTCCTGAGTAAACTGAGATGGAAACTCCAAAGACAGCCAAATCATGTCTTCGAACTCACGTCACCACCACACATTCTGGTAAGTATGTTCATTGATCAAAAGATTATGCAATACTACGTATATGTGAACAGCTACTTGGGTAATTTTTTGCCAGAACATTTTTCTATTTTCAACAAAGGAACATTTTTCGCTTTTCAGTAAAAAAAAATTACATTTTTCACTTTGCAGCAAAATACAGACAGTTTTGATCAAAGTAAACATTTAATTACTTTCTTGTTGCAATTTGCATGTCATTTAAATTTATTCTCGTGTGCTGCTACTCGGCTTACATAGCTTTGTAGTTCGGTTGCCTAAAATAGTCATGTTAAAACTCACATAGAAATACATCGAACAATTCAAACATTTTCGCCCATGCTCACGTTTTCCCTCATTTCCACTCAGCCTTAGTTTGGTGCTAAAATACAAACAGTTTCTGGAGAAACGTCGTGGAGACCTGACGCTAAAAACTTCTTCTCATCCCTTGCTATGGCGTGACGGGATGAGATGGAACTCTAGAACTCATTTTTCTTTCTATAGCTGAAATCCGCCTGCCAAACCAACTTGCCTTACATTCTTGTGTTAATGAAACTGTTAAATAGAGTGTTTTAATGAAACTGTTAAATAGAGTGTTTTAATGGAACTGTTAAATAGAGTGTTTTAATGGAACTGTTAAATAGAGTGTTTTAATGGAACTGTTAAATAGAGTGTTTTAATGGAACTGTTAAATAGAGTGTTTTAATGGAACTGTTAAATAGAGTGTTTTAATGGAACTGTTAAATAGAGTGTTTTAATGGAACTGTTAAATAGAGTGTTTTAATGAAACTGTTAAATAGAGTGTTTTAATGGAACTGTTAAATAGAGTGTTTTAATGGAACTGTTAAATAGAGTGTTTTAATGGAACTGTTAAATAGAGTGTTTTAATGGAACTGTTAAATAGAGTGTTTTAATGGAACTGTTAAATAGAGTGTTTTAATGGAACTGTTAAATAGAGTGTTTTAATGGAACTGTTAAATAGAGTGTTTTAATGGAACTGTTAAATAGAGTGTTTTAATGGAACTGTTAAATAGAGTGTTTTAATGGAACTGTTAAATAGAGTGTTTTAATGGAACTGTTAAATAGAGTGTTTTAATGGAACTGTTAAATAGAGTGTTTTAATGGAACTGTTAAATAGAGTGTTTTAATGGAACTGTTAAATAGAGTGTTTTAATGGAACTGTTAAATAGAGTGTTTTAATGGAACTGTTAAATAGAGTGTTTTAATGGAACTGTTAAATAGAGTGTTTTAATGGAACTGTTAAATAGAGTGTTTTAATGGAACTGTTAAATAGAGTGTTTTAATGGAACTGTTAAATAGAGTGTTTTAATGGAACTGTTAAATAGAGTGTTTTAATGGAACTGTTAAATAGAGTGTTTTAATGGAACTGTTAAATAGAGTGTTTTAATGGAACTGTTAAATAGAGTGTTTTAATGGAACTGTTAAATAGAGTGTTTTAATGGAACTGTTAAATAGAGTGTTTTAATGGAACTGTTAAATAGAGTGTTTTAATGGAACTGTTAAATAGAGTGTTTTAATGGAACTGTTAAATAGAGTGTTTTAATGGAACTGTTAAATAGAGTGTTTTAATGGAACTGTTAAATAGAGTGTTTTAATGGAACTGTTAAATAGAGTGTTTTAATGGAACTGTTAAATAGAGTGTTTTAATGGAACTGTTAAATAGAGTGTTTTAATGGAACTGTTAAATAGAGTGTTTTAATGGAACTGTTAAATAGAGTGTTTTAATGGAACTGTTAAATAGAGTGTTTTAATGGAACTGTTAAATAGAGTGTTTTAATGGAACTGTTAAATAGAGTGTTAATGAAACTGTTAAATAGAGTGTTAATGAAACTGTTAAATAGAGTGTTAATGAAACTGTTAAATAGAGTGTTAATGAAACTGTTAAATAGAGTGTTAATGAAACTGTTAAATAGAGTGTTAATGAAACTGTTAAATAGAGTGTTAATGAAACTGTTAAATAGAGTGTTAATGAAACTGTTAAATAGAGTGTTAATGAAACTGTTAAATAGAGTGTTAATGAAACTGTTAAATAGAGTGTTAATGAAACTGTTAAATAGAGTGTTAATGAAACTGTTAAATAGAGTGTTAATGAAACTGTTAAATAGAGTGTTAATGAAACTGTTAAATAGAGTGTTAATGAAACTGTTAAATAGAGTGTTAATGAAACTGTTAAATAGAGTGTTAATGAAACTGTTAAATAGAGTGTTAATGAAACTGTTAAATAGAGTGTTAATGAAACTGTTAAATAGAGTGTTAATGAAACTGTTAAATAGAGTGTTAATGAAACTGTTAAATAGAGTGTTAATGAAACTGTTAAATAGAGTGTTAATGAAACTGTTAAATAGAGTGTTAATGAAACTGTTAAATAGAGTGTTAATGAAACTGTTAAATAGAGTGTTAATGAAACTGTTAAATAGAGTGTTAATGAAACTGTTAAATAGAGTGTTAATGAAACTGTTAAATAGAGTGTTAATGAAACTGTTAAATAGAGTGTTAATGAAACTGTTAAATAGAGTGTTAATGAAACTGTTAAATAGAGTGTTAATGAAACTGTTAAATAGAGTGTTAATGAAACTGTTAAATAGAGTGTTAATGAAACTGTTAAATAGAGTGTTAATGAAACTGTTAAATAGAGTGTTAATGAAACTGTTAAATAGAGTGTTAATGAAACTGTTAAATAGAGTGTTAATGAAACTGTTAAATAGAGTGTTAATGAAACTGTTAAATAGAGTGTTAATGAAACTGTTAAATAGAGTGTTAATGAAACTGTTAAATAGAGTGTTAATGAAACTGTTAAATAGAGTGTTAATGAAACTGTTAAATAGAGTGTTAATGAAACTGTTAAATAGAGTGTTAATGAAACTGTTAAATAGAGTGTTAATGAAACTGTTAAATAGAGTGTTAATGAAACTGTTAAATAGAGTGTTAATGAAACTGTTAAATAGAGTGTTAATGAAACTGTTAAATAGAGTGTTAATGAAACTGTTAAATAGAGTGTTAATGAAACTGTTAAATAGAGTGTTAATGAAACTGTTAAATAGAGTGTTAATGAAACTGTTAAATAGAGTGTTAATGAAACTGTTAAATAGAGTGTTAATGAAACTGTTAAATAGAGTGTTAATGAAACTGTTAAATAGAGTGTTAATGAAACTGTTAAATAGAGTGTTAATGAAACTGTTAAATAGAGTGTTAATGAAACTGTTAAATAGAGTGTTAATGAAACTGTTAAATAGAGTGTTAATGAAACTGTTAAATAGAGTGTTAATGAAACTGTTAAATAGAGTGTTAATGAAACTGTTAAATAGAGTGTTAATGAAACTGTTAAATAGAGTGTTAATGAAACTGTTAAATAGAGTGTTAATGAAACTGTTAAATAGAGTGTTAATGAAACTGTTAAATAGAGTGTTAATGAAACTGTTAAATAGAGTGTTAATGAAACTGTTAAATAGAGTGTTAATGAAACTGTTAAATAGAGTGTTAATGAAACTGTTAAATAGAGTGTTAATGAAACTGTTAAATAGAGTGTTAATGAAACTGTTAAATAGAGTGTTAATGAAACTGTTAAATAGAGTGTTAATGAAACTGTTAAATAGAGTGTTAATGAAACTGTTAAATAGAGTGTTAATGAAACTGTTAAATAGAGTGTTAATGAAACTGTTAAATAGAGTGTTAATGAAACTGTTAAATAGAGTGTTAATGAAACTGTTAAATAGAGTGTTAATGAAACTGTTAAATAGAGTGTTAATGAAACTGTTAAATAGAGTGTTAATGAAACTGTTAAATAGAGTGTTAATGAAACTGTTAAATAGAGTGTTAATGAAACTGTTAAATAGAGTGTTAATGAAACTGTTAAATAGAGTGTTAATGAAACTGTTAAATAGAGTGTTAATGAAACTGTTAAATAGAGTGTTAATGAAACTGTTAAATAGAGTGTTAATGAAACTGTTAAATAGAGTGTTAATGAAACTGTTAAATAAAGTGTTTTAATGAAACTGTTAAATAAAGTGATTTAATTGTGGAGAAGATGTCGGTGTTTTTATATGGAACTCTCATTACCCTTTTCTTCTTTTTCATTTAAAGGCAGCTCAGTCAGATCAATACAGACGCTATTACAAAATCGCTATCTCCAATCTCCGACAAGCATCTCATCGCACCAACCTCTCTACACTTTCAACCAATTAAAACGCAAGAAATATTCACTCTGAATTCCAGCACATACTATAAAAACCTAAATACAGAGCTTTCTTTCTCTTTTTCCAATTTTCTTCTACAGTCGACACATGTGAAAATGACCCTCACAAAATTGCCTCAGCACATTGTGCGGAAACCATAGTGGCAGATGCAACCAGAGACTTTCACAAACTATTAAACATAGCGGCAGTAATATACACACTGCTAACCGAACTCTCTCGCACACAAATTAGCACATACACTCTCTCACTAACAAAAGAAAGGCTAATATATACACACAAATTTTAATGGCTATTTCATTTAAACACACGTAAACGCACACGGCGACAGCTAAAATGAACGCATGTAGCCAATTTCTCCTTACAGATAAAACATCTTCTTTCACCTAAAATGTTCCTTGGACTCTTTGAACATCCAATCTTTACCAAACATTCATTTTTATTTTCTTAATAAGTTATCAATAAAAATTAATTACTTTTGTATGAATAGACTTTGTCATTCTTTCTTTGATAATGTCCTATCTTCGACAGGATGGATATTTGGTGATTTCCTAATGTATTTTATTTACCTCCTCTCCAGGAGGTTCGACACAAGGTTAGGTGTGGCTTTTGATGAAAGTGTTTCTGTGTAACAAACTGGATTCGAACCTGGCACACCCAGGGTTTCAGTCTGCATCGTTAACCACTTAGCCATCGTCACCAGGTGATTTCCTAATGTATGCTTGCTTATAATTTACAGTGTTTCAGGTTGAGATTAAAACCGGGTCGTTTTTCAGGAGTCCAAGTTTTTATCCACTGCGCTATCAGCACAAGCGGGGAAATGGAAATCTTACTGTTTATATAACCAATATCAGCAGTCAAAGAGTTTTTACGAAGAGCTTTGCATTCTCAGTAATGACAGCTGGCGACATATATATATATATATATATATATATATATATATATATATAAAGAGACAAAATGGTGCCACACTGCAAAATGAATAATGAATTGTATGGGGAACACCTTATATAAGATGAAATAGAAAAGAAAAAGAAAATAATTTTATATAAAAAACAAAAACAAAAAAAACAAACACCGTTATGTATGGTTTCGGAATTCACGAATAAAAAATTCACGAATAAAAACTAAAGTTCTCACATTAGCATAAAAAAAACAGCTTAAAGTTCCCAAGGCAGCCTTTCGTCCGACTCTCGTCAGGGGAATCGTCGGTAGAGTAATTAAAATACACGAAAAACCATAAACTGGTGTAGAATAAAGTTGCAAGCAGGTGGCATAAGGTGATATACATGCGAAATTATATATATAAATAAAAAAATAAAAAACGCAATAAAGAATTTTTTTTTTTTTTCATAAATCACCCTGCGGATGACCACGAATCGCCAAATATCTGTAGGGAATGTTTTAATTGCCTTTGTCTACAGAGAGTAGAACGTTGTGAATTAATGATGATGGCTTCCAATATGTCCATATGAAAGTGGTGTCGTGCTCTGTGCACAATGGTAAATGTATCATCAGAATATAGATCATGACAGCTTCTTTTGTCCAAAAGGTGGTCGCCTACGGCAGACTCTAATATTTTTTTTTTTTTACATTATTATTTTTTGATTTAGATTGTTTACGGTCCCAACCACATGACTTTCCAAATTTAAATTTTAAATTTCTTTTTTCTCCATTTCATTCTTTCTAAATATGATCTAAGGTTAAGATCGGATTCTAACTCTGCCTGATGAGGATCTCTTCGATATGAAGCCGTGTTAGACTTGAGAGATTGATGCTGTGATCAGTTGATGCTATTACGATGTTGAGCAGCCTTACAGACGATAGAGCCAAAATACACACTAATATGAATTAGAAGTGGGCCTACGAAGGCCGGTGATCAGAGTATCGCGCTAGTGTGAATTAACAGGGAAAGGTATAGATGTCTTCATTAAAACCAAAAACCGATGGGGGTGGACAACAGCGTCGAGCTGGCAAAATTTCAGCTTAGATTGTTACAGTGCATCGAGGTAGCGATTAATGCATAGACCAGATGAGGGTGGGAAAAATAAGAATTGATAAACAAACACCAATATTCTGGAGTCAGTGCTGCTGTGTCTGACCTCATCAGGAAGAATGTCATTTTCCCTCTAGGTTGGGAGGTTGGATATGACACAGGTGTGAATTGTGCCGATTAAGGACCCCCCAGGCGCTTGCCAACAAGTTGATTTCGGTGAACGTAGGTTAAGAGAACCTATCGCCATTGGTGGAATTACATTTTCTCGGTAAGCGGTGAGGGATAGGGGAGGGGGGGCGATTGAGAACCTCAACCATGACAGGGAAGAGGGACAAAAAGGAGAGACATTTCTTTTCTTTCTTTGTTCTCTGACTAAATTCTATTGCGAGAGAGGGGGGATGTGGGTCAAGGGAACTGACGGCCACTGGTGGAATTACATTCTTTCGGTTATCAGTGAGCAAGGGACCGATTGAGAATACCAATTACCCAGGGAAAGAGAGAATGATGAAGACATTTCTTTTCTTTGTTCGCTGACTGAGCACTGTTAGGGGAGGGTTGGGGTCATACATAACCAATCTCAATATAAGTCGATGCATGGCAGGCTTCGGAGACTCGTTCTTGCTCGTCCACCGAATCCACGTCGCTCTGGGACGGACCCTCCCCTGACTTAGACAAGCTTGCCAAACTAACTAAAAATCGCCCATTAACAATTAGAGTATCGGTCCAAAACCACACAGAGTTCTTGACTTGAACTCATACAAGTTTTCTTTTATTTACTATTCTCTTTATCAAATAATTATTCTTCTAAAAAAACAACATATGAGTTGTTGACGACTTTATTTTCTTTCTATTATTTCACTTGTTCTGCTTGAAATGACCCTTTGCTTCACAGCGGTATTAAGTTGCTGACCCAATCCGGATAATTACCCACTGATCAATTAATCACAATGTGGAAGTGTGGACCAGGCTTTCGGACATCTGTGGCCTTCATCAGAGCGGCAACTTTTCCCGAACAGTACCGGGTGACCAACCAAACTCAGGAACGGCCAAATTGGTGACGTCACCGGTGCTGTGCGAATGATAGGGCTTCAACACGACATAATGGCTGACTTGAAAAGAGTCTCAAAGACTGCAGACGACAGAGGTGAATGAGATCAGCCTATAGTTAACTGGATTTTTTCATCACCCTTCTAGAAGATGGGACAAATAGTTGCCACTTGACAGTTTGAAGGGAGAGGTTAAAGAGCCGATCGAAGGAACCCACAATGTATGGAGTAAGTGCTTGGAGTATTTTGGGATGAAGATCGTCTAGACCAGGATTCTTATTCCATTAAATGACCAAATACTTGTTGAACGTTGTCTTATGAGATAACAAAGTTGTGCATCGGTTGTTTCTCTAAAGAATGGTGAGGTATCAAAGCCATTGTTATTTCTGTAGATTCTGAAAAGGACATCAGCAAAAATATTGCATTGTTGGCTGGCTTCATCTACATAAGAGCCCTTTTGTCTTTCAGTTTGACAATTTGATTATTCTGTTGATTTGAATATAGGTGAAGAAGCGCTCTGGATTATAGTACACTTGTTCTACAATCCAGCAAATATACCCATCTCGGACACAGTTGCATCAGGGAGGTCGTTTATGAAAATCAGGAATAATAACGGTTCAAGTATCGACCCCTGAGGCACACTTGCATTAATATCATGTTGTTTGGATGTACAGCCATTGCGGACAACCTGGATCTTTCTTTTGGCTAAAAAGGATTTTATTCTTACATCAATGCTATCAAATCCCCCCAAAAATATATCGGCACAGTGAGAAGCAGTGTTAAATAGTTAACGTGTCTTCTCCCCCTCTCTCTCTTTCTCTCTCTCTCTATATATATATCTCTCTTTCCCTATAAAGGGCAAATTAGAAGATGGTAAATTGATTGTATTAAATTTACAGAGAGAGAGAGAGAGAGAGAGAGAGAGAGAGAGTGATAAAGCCATAATTCTTTCCTTGTACACAAAAATGTTAGCAAAACAAATTTTGTGAAAAAAATTAAAAGTGAATCGATATGTAATGAAAATAATTTGTGTTATTTTGTTTGTACTTTTCTGATTTTGACTGTAATTATGTGTGTGCAGGTGCGAGACTGATGTTCTACCGTTCAGCTGTTGACGTAATTCGTAACCCAATTATAAAATAATTAACGTGTGCTGTCTCCACACACACACACATGAGAAAGAGTCTTGTGCTCCATGTTAATGTATAGGAGCTAATCTTAACATAAACTGTAAGGGATAATAATCCCTAACAAAAGGATCGTCAAATAAAGAGAAAACAAGGGACTTCAACAAACAACAAATATATATGTATTAAAGTGACCTACACCGTTGGGTGTAGGTTGCCATAAGTGTAGACAGTGACGAAAGGAATAGAAGAGTGTTGTAAACTATGTAATTTAGGTTATAATAATTAATAACTCATAAAACAAAATGGATGATTTTTCAACAGAAAGGTTTAACAGATTTATTAAAAGTGAAATTAGAATGAAATGAGTTATTTAGCCGCTGTAACGCAAGATGAAATATGAGACAGTCTGATCCGTGGTCAATGTTTACTTTTCTCTCCAGCCAGCCACTCGACAGAGGGCGATATCTCTGAAATGGTCCAAGGGACATAATTGCGTTTTCTTTAGTTATCCTAAGAAACGTCGACTGCCGAAAGTATTTTCTTGGGCAGTATATCTTTCAATGGAGATAGCCTTGCTCGGTATCAAGTTGACAGAGGCAGGACGTCTTTCTTTGTGGGTGCCTGGAAGCTCTCCCTTTGTCCTGCAATTTCTAAAGGGGCAGGACGTAGTCCTTCAAAGTTCCAGTTGAAATTAATATGCCCAAGAGTTCGATTAGTCCTTGTGTGACCAAAAACTCTCGTGAGGGCTGCTCTCTAAAAGAGGAAGGAAATGTCAATGTTTATGACTGCTATATTCGCCCCAAAAGTATTAAATAAAGTGTTTTAAACATTTTAGTATTACAAGTCTTATCACTTTCTTCCATATTTTCCCTGGCCTTCCTTTGTGAACTGATCCTGCTCCCTCAACTGTTTTACATCTACAAACCCAAGAAGTCCTATCCATTCTTTCAACATGGCCATACCATCAAAGTCGCCTATTCTGCAGACATCTTCCTATACGGGTCAGATGTAATCTTCCTCTGACGTCATCAGATCTAAGCCTGTCTTTAGGACTCACATTACCCATCTATTGTATCGTTCTCATATCATTTCTCACCATGCAACACATGCTCTCACCTCTCCCTGGCCAGGTTTCACATTCGTACATTATCATAATGCACATTTATGCCTGATAAACTAGACTCTTGTAGCAGTCATAAACATTTCTTTCTTCTTGCGGAGAGCAGCCCCTGTGAGGTGGTTGGATCACATGATAACCGTACACTCTTCCCTTGGTTGGCAGTGGTAATACTCTGCTGGTTACTAATGGCATAAGTTCCCTGTACTTACACCATCCACTCCTGACTCTTGCAATCACACCAGTGGTATAATCAAGGTGACAAAAGCCCTGGACGACCTAAACACCCTCACCATAAATGAATATTTAGAAAATAAGAATTTAGTTTATTAGCACAATAACTTTCTCATAGAAAATTTCTTACCCGAATTGTAAGTGATTGGAGGTAATTTTTTGTAGGCAACGTAGCAACCGCGATGTTCCTTGAAATTTCAAAGAATCCAGAAATTTCCTAATTATTCGGACCTCTTTTTCCAATAATAAAATTATTATTTAACTTTTATGAAATTACTATTAGTATTAACTTTTTATTTTACCAAACGATTCGGGAAGACGGTGTGTACACCAGAATGCTAAGAGCTGCTTTTAACATCTACTGGAGACAGCACCTCATGAGAGAGCAACTCTACCGACACCTTCCTCGAATCTCAGAGGGAAAAGAACCAGATTTGCTGGCGGGCTAAAGATGAAATTGTCAGCGGTGTTCTTTTCTGGATGCCAAAACAGGAATGTGATTCAGTGGGAAGACTGCACAGAACCTATAATAAAGCAATTAGCAGAATACTCACAATGCATCCATGAAGACCGATCTGGTGTTATAGAAGCTAGAGCGAAATGAAGTGAGAGTCAGGAGGATCTGTGACACTACCGCGACTAGATGATGATGATGAATAGATGCATTTACTGTTGATGAAAGGATGGCATCTATTTTTAATTTAAATTTGCTGCTGATAAAAAAGATGGCTTCTATCCCCAAAATAATCCTAGTTGGATAAAATATTTTTTGAAAGGAATGAAATTGAATTACATGTTAATATTTTGAAGAACATGGTGGCATGATCCACAAAGAGTGGCTATTCAGAAAATCATTTTATTATTCCTTCCTTTGAACAATTGATGATTTAATAGATATTGTATTGTCACAATTTTTATTTTAATCTCTCTCACACACACTCATATATATATAATAAATAATATATATAATAAATACACATGCTTTTGTTGCTGAATTTCTTCTCCTTTGAAGAAGTTTATTCGATGTTCAGTTATTCATAAAAGTATCATTCATTTTTATCCAGAAATATATTTTTGATAAAGGGCAGAGGATTATCCAAAATAGTAAAAATTACATTACCGCCTATAATTCACATGGTTTTGTTTTCCATTAGACTTTTTTTTCTTTTTTATATATTAAGAAATTCATCATTTTAGCTGTGAAAGACATTTCATTATATATATGTGCATTTGAAATGCACATATTTAACCAGTAATGTTTTTATGAATAAAAACATTTATTTATATATATATATATATATATATATATATAAATGTTTTTATTTATAAAAACATTACTGGTTAAATATGTGTATTTCAAATGCGACTTTATTCAAAATCCAGTATAATCGGGCCATGATTCATCAGATTCTGAAAGAAATAAGCAGATTATATTCTCGCATGGTGTTTTGGTTGGAGAGGAGTAGTGAAGGTGTATATATATATACATATCTACATACATACACATACATATATACACACGTACACATATATAACATACATACATATATATATATATATATATATACACACACGTACACATATATAACACATAACTCAATACGTCCAGGGCCTAAAATAATAAAACGAACAACTTGTAGGCAAAATTTAACTTTATTCATCAAGTCTCCTAGGGTGATACAGTGATTCGCTAATAAGTTGATGTCTTTGTAGAATACGCTTTAGTTTCCAACATCAGTTGCTCATTGAAGCCAACTTTATTTCCCTGGGGCATTCTTTTTTGAGGTCTGCAAAAAGTTAGTAGTAGTCGGAGGAGAGGGGGGAGTTACTGAAGAAATTCATGTAGTTTCACCATCGTTGCAATCGACTTGTGACACGGTGTATTGTCTTGGTGAAAAAGCTTGTTTTTCTTCCTTTGTGACCTTTTCAGCGATTTGTTTCCTTTAAATGCACCAATAATGCCATACAATATTTGCTATTGATGATTATTCCTTTCTCAAGGTAATCAATCAACAAAATACGGATGCTAAAAGCTTGTCTGATGTTGGCGGCTTTCACCTGCTGCGGCCCACTCAGATGACTTGACGCTGACTTGATGTGGTCGGTTCATGTTTCATGCATTGTCAGATATTGATGCAAAAACTCCTTTTTATTGAGTTGAAACAGTTGCAAACAATGCTCTGAATTATTGGTGTATAGTTGTTTTTAATCGACTGTGAACAAATGTTCAGAGAAAATGGTGAATACACTGATATCTTCAGTTCCTCTATTTCACACAACTTTAATTTACAATTGGCCAAAAGAAGTTTGTGGACTTTTCAAAAAAATATTTTCCAAAACAACTGCCGAATTTTAACAACCTGGATATTATTTACTGAAGTCAACCACAAAAAAAAAAAAAAAAAAGGTTAAATAAACAAATGTGCAACAAATAAATGTTACCAAAGGCAAGAGAAGTTACTTTTCTACCTATCTGGATAAGTCAATGTGTTTTAACTTAATTTAAAGAGTTTTCTGTTAAAAACTAACAGTGTTAACTGTTCAGTTAGAAAAGGAAAAAAAAAAAAAAAATGGCGTCAGAAGTCGTTCACAAGGACCTCTGATAATCGCTAAAAAATCGGGGAAATATAAAATATAATTATCCAAGGACATGTATTTCGCCATATTACGACTCATTAGTATGACTTAATTCAGCAAGATTCAAAACCAGGATAACAGTTACTGGACCAGGAAACCTGTGGTTGACTATAATATGTATATATATATATATATATATATATATATATATATATGTATATATATGTACATATATTACATACATACATACAGACACATACATATCACCCACGGACACACTTCTGCTGCATCACGGGTGCTTTAAGCTGAGATTTCATCAGACTTTCTCAAAAGTAAATATTTAAAATTATATTTTTTGAATGTGTAAGAGTATATCTTTTGCTCCCAGAAAACTTTCATCACAACAACAATAAAATGTTAACTTAAAAAAAAAAAAAAAAGAAGTTTCTATAACATTGAAAAAGACCTGTTTCAATTACAGTCAAACTATTTAAAATAATGAATAAACCACTTAATTATATTAATACTTAGAAAGTTAATAAGTAAATTAGGTAAATATCTTTAGCGAATTATCTCCCTTAGATAATTTGTGACATGTTTCTAACTGATACAAATTTTTTTTAATAAATATTAGATTTAATATTTCTACATTAGAAGCATCGGTTAATGAAAATATAAATTTAATAAATATTTTCATCTTCGTTAAATCTTGAGATTTTCGTTTCTCAGATTTGGCATCTGAAGGATTCAAATGTTTTAAAAGTTTCTTTTTTTTTTATTTTTTTATTTTATTAATTACATTTTATTTTTATATATACAATAAAATTTAAAATAATTACAAAACGGATTTATATATTTTTAATTCTTTTAATGAGACGATATATTTCGATAAAATTTATTAAAAATCATACATATGTACGAAAAGAAAAACAAAAAGAATTCAAAATTAACAACAGATTTTATTAAATTGTATAATAAGCTGAAAAAGCAGTTTTCAGTCAAAGTAAACTTCTAATTTGCCCTGTTAAGAAGCATTTATTTTGAGTATTTAAACAGTGTAAGATATGTATATATAAATTACCCTTTTAAAGTGATATTGGAAGGGTTAACAGTATTAATATTATAAGACAATTCTCGATCTTTGAAATTTAAAAATGAAACATTGAAAATATGACGGAATATCTTTGAGAATAATAAAAGTTTTGGTCAGATATAAACATCAAAACCGCATTATAGCTGGTGGGGGTGGGGGGAGGACAGTGTTATCAGAGAAATAACAGTAGGACAATGTAAAGTTTGCGACCAATACTTTGACAAGCCTCTATACTATAGTTTTAAGCTTCAACTCTTTTATAAAAATAAATTTACTTCCAGCCAGTCATGCAAAAGTTAGCAAGTAAAACACATACCTTTTTCTAGCTCCCGGACCAATGATTTCAAGTGGTGAGGAAGGCAGATTTAACTAGTTGCTTGAAATGAATTCAGAAAGAAATCTTCTACTCTATAATAAAAAGTCAATGGTGGACGTTTTTTTTCTTTAGGTCATCAGAAATAATTTATATATGAAAAATGAAATTACTGACATAATTCTATGATTTAATATTAATATTTTAGTAATATGTCTACATAAATAGTGAGTGCAAACACTGGCAAAGAATATTATTTTGTCCGTTATAATTAACGGAGAGTTTACACTAATACTATCATGTATAAGGGAGAGGCTCATCCCTTAGACGTACGTATCTTTCAGGAACACTGGTGGGAATGATGGGGAATCTCCCAGAATAGGAAGACGATTTACTTGGATTCTGGGGAAAACGTTGTAAGAGGAGGGAATTTTTCTACGAATGCATTTATCTTGGGTAGATAACGTTTTTACTTAAAATATATTATTTTATTTAACTTTGGGATATCCACTCTCTCATCAACTTGTCTCTTCTGGCTACTTACATAGATGTACGAAGGATATAAAGCATTCCTGTGTTTCTTTACAAAGTGTTACAGACGAGATGGTCCGCAAATGCGAAGGATATGAAAGAACAAGGAGATGAGTAGGGAAGATTTTATTTTAAAAAGATATGAAAACATCAAAACAAATATAAAATATAAATGCAGCTAAGCAGTATGCACATAAATGTTCGTGGTGAATTTCCACTGTTGAATAGAGATGAGGGTTTCGAAGAATACCACGGATCTGCAAAAGTTCTCAGAATTATGTCATTTATATGCATACACACGAAAAAGGTGTATAACTGAAAAATGTATAAAATGTTAATACAATGACATTCCTAAATGGGGTGCATGAAATTCTGTACATATTTTTAGGGGAGGCGACAAACAGTAAGGCATGAACGTGCAGATACATGAGTGTATAAGATACATTATTAGAACACTGTTTTTAGTGGGGTACAAAATGTATGTATGCAAAAATGGTGATATATTTTATTCATAGAAGCAAAAGACAGTATCTGGAATTTGGCCATTGATAAAGCAGAACAAACAATTTTTATAAAATGTGTTCTAAATATATGTGGTGAAAAGGAGGATTTTTGTGAAAAAATATTTCTTCTTAGGCGGAAGCTTGGAGAAACATGCCCCTTCTTTGGGGCTGTAGTGCAAACCGATTCTTCCCTAACACAGAGGGGGGGGGGAAGAGATCATGTAACCAATGATACTATTCCCTTACAGATTTAGAGAGAGTAAGGGGCGAGGGGGTTCTCTTTAGCTTACTCATTAAGATAAAAAAAAACTGAGACATTGTCCTGGGTAAGTGAAGGTTTAGTAGGAATTGAACATCCAAAGGTCTTTTGTTTGACCAGACCCCAAGGAGCCTTAACAAAAGTTTTAAACAACAATTGAGTATATCACTTGAAATACTATCGCAAGAGAATAAGAAACTCATAACACATACAAGTATGTGGGTCCACGGCTGAACTTATGGCCCAACCTTGTTGATGATACTAAAATAATCTTATATAAACAATATCTACACTTAACCTTTAAAGCATACTACTGCTAATTAATAAATAATAAGATGACAGATAAGTAGAACAAATAGGTTTTGCATATAACATTATAAATATTTGAAAAAGAAAATAACAAAAAAAAACAACTTATTAGTGAAATATCACTTCAATAAGTTATATAGGAGTTGGTCCTGTTATTCCAATGAATAATGTTAGTTTTAAATATTTTTTCTTTTATATAAAGACAGTATAAAGATGATATAGTTTAACATTCATGTGATATTTTTCAATCTTTTCTTCTTTCTCTTAAAAATGAGATAATTTCATTTTGAATTATTTCATTGTATTAAGTTGAAATCATAGTTGGCCATGTTAGCTTCCTCTGAGTAGGCAGCATAGGAACTACCATCCATTTCTCCAGCATGAGTATTACCGTCAACTTATCTGTGATTTTCCCCTCCAATTGTTGAACCACATTCTGGGCATTTAGAACGTTCTGCTGCCCCTCCACGGTCACCAATTACATAGACATGACCTGAAAACACAAAGAAAAACATTGTTATATTCTAGTCCAAATCTCAATATTAATAAAATTGTGTGACTACTTTTTGTGTCTGAACATGCGTGTCTCTCACCTGTGTGTGAATTACATTTTTATTATTTACTATTATTTATTGAAATTAAAAATGCAATAGTGTAAAATGCTAAAACAAACTTAAATACTATTTAAAATGTAATTTAATTAGGAAATGCATTTCTAGTTTCTTTGTAAGCAAGTCAGCCATTTTAAGTTTTTTTTTAATTTTTTTTTTTTAATAGTTTGGAAAAAATAATAATTACTTGATGACCCTTCCTTCTAAATCTGAAAAGAAATTGGGAAACATTAAAACTGTCAAATGGAAAGTCATTTCTCGCATTAAAACTCTTAGCAAATCGTCATGTATTAAAAGATTGAAAGTTTTGGAAACTTTTTACATCCAATTATTCTATGAATAAAGATTAAAAGAAAATTAGATCAACAAAATTAGTTTTAGTTTTATAACAATTTGGTTCAATTAATAATTTAATGACCAAACGATAACATAATTAAATTTAACTTTTGAATTCCTATTAAAAAAATAATTTGGTAAAATAAAAAATTAAAAAATGGCATAATTAAATAAAAAAGAAATTAAAAAAAAATGAAAGACTCCCAGGAAGAATTCTGCTAAAAAACAGGAATCTCACATCCTTGAACTCTGGAAAACTGAACCGGAACAACCTGCACCCTCTATACAAAATCATAAACTGAAATCAAGGTATAAATTGACTGATTTCATTATTCATGGAATCATGAGCAAATTCCTTTCTCTAATGAGGTCTTCAGTATATCTATCTTCAATTGGTTTTGCAAGGACTGCATTAATTGTTTGTTCAAACTTTTCTGTAATGATTTTCTTGAGCCTAGTGCTGGACTCAAAACTAGTAACAAGTAATAACCACTCTAACAAGGTGACAATACCCTGAATCTACTTTTCATCACTACTGAAACGGCAGTTATTAATGTTACTACTGATGAGCCTTGAGGTGACTGATCATGCTATGATCATTGTCAAACTCACTCTTGTGGGCAGCAGCAAGAGCCTGAACCATCTCAGATATGCTTGATTTGACTGAAATCCTGGATCAAAGGAACACTTTGGAACTTCTAGAACACTCATAGGCTCATCCAACACTCGCATTTCGGATGTATCCCTACCTCCAGTTGTTGTGATCAGCTAATTGAGTTTCTTAAGGACAGACCACCGATAGATGCTAATGAGTGGATGTTGTTTACCTTGATTTCACTAAGGATTTTAATTTTGTGTCACACTAAAGGCTGATGGCAAAACTATATACAATGGGTGTGAGGGATGATGTTTTCAACTGGTTGAAGTCTTTCATTCTCAGTCGAAAAGTAGTTACGTTTCTAGGACGGCATTCTTCACTTTAAGAGATGTCATCTGGTTTAGAGTTAGGGTTATGTCATCTGGTTTAGGGTTAGGGTTATGTCATCTGGTTTAGGGTTAGGGTTATGTCATCTGGTTTAGGGTTAGGGTTATGTCATCTGGTTTACTACAGGGAACTGTTTTTGGTCCGCTTCTGTTTGTTGCATATATTAATGGGATAGATGCCAACTTAACGAAAGTCACAGTACCGAAATATGCCCAAGAGATCAAGCTGTACCTTGAGATAAAAGGACACCTCGTGTACTCTATACATCTTTCCTGCAATCAGACCTGGACACAAAGTAGCAATTGATCACAGAATAGCAAATGAAGATAACTGAACAAAGCACATCGATAAAAGTTCTGTTCATTGGGCAGCCTGTCTCGTTTCTATTTGAAAAGTCATTTTTATCGTTAAAACAAGATGCCTCCATTTAATCTGTATATGATTAACAATAAAAGTGATTCTTTTCAAACTGAATAGAGCGTGACCTCCTGATGAACAGAGGTTAAACAGATCTAAAAGATGCCTCCATTTATTCTGTATATGTTTAATGATTTTTTCTTTTTTAACTAATGAGCCACCACTTATAAAGGGTCAGAGGGTCACTCGAGGATAAGGGTTAAAGAGATTGCCAGTTGGACGATTACCACCTTCACAAGAGGACTGGATGGAATGGAGAGAAGATTACTTAAAAACAATTTATTATCCAAGAGGACGGCTCAATAAGTATTTGTTTACATTAGACTTGAAGACAACGATGCTGTAGTCACTTAGAAAGCAGACACATGGCATCTTGTTACACAGGCGGGATGTTCTAGGAAAGAAACTTTGTTCATGGAAGTTTTGTTTGGTTTTTGTTAAGGGAGAGAGAAAGAAAAATTCTTTGTTGTGATTGTAGCTAGGAGTTCTTGTTGTGAATGTTTTATAGAGATAGGTATTCAAACACCTACCATGAATGTAACGATACAGTAGATATAGGCTAGCAACATCTTTTCTGTGTGAAACAGGCTGTAGGGACAAGAGAACATTTCCCACTAGATTGCGAAGTCGGTTTTGTACTCTTGTCAGGACAGGAAAAAGTGGTCCAAGCGGCACCTCCCCAGATATAACAGCAGTACTCCATATTAGGATGGATCTGGCTGTTATGAAAATGATTTTTCAAGCTGAAGCGAGATTAACAGACGTAACCTCTCATAGACATGCATCTAAACTATTTGTATGTATAGTTTACTAGAGAGAAAAAAATCCAACAGATTTAAGGACATATGCGGTATTTGTTTGTGATAAAAGTTATAAGTAGTTTAATAAACAAATTGAATATTTACCATTTGGACATTTATACCAATGACCATGTGAGAAACCCATTGCTTGCACAATTTCCTTTCTTTCTTTTTCTGAAATTGAAACGAATGCAGAGAGTCTTTTCAATATTTCCAACACTTTATCTCGAGCACTCGTATAATCTGGAGACATTAGCAGTTGCAGACCTTCTTCTACCAGTTGCTTGAGATCAGGTGACATGGTTTCTACAGATTTTCTGGCATTAAAAATCTCAAGAACATTCTCAATACGTTCTATCTCCATTGTAGTTTCTTCCAATTGTGCTTGAGAGAAAATTTCTTCACGATTTAAAATCCAGTGGTATAAATCCCTACAATGTGACAAAAAAGTAGATTCGTCTTTCAAAACAGACTCTTCCATTAATTCACTAAGGGTCACAAGAAATGCCATTCGATTGTGAAATGAATGCCAATAAAATAAAGTTCCTTTCAAGACGTTTCTTTTTGATTGAATAAATTCTCTTCGAAGTTGAATTCCATGCCTGACTTTTCTAATATCTGCTCCAATCTGAATAATTAATGCATCGATTTGAGGTTTCTCTCCAATTATTTTCTTTTTTATTTGATCTATATCCATCAAGACCTTATTGATAATCTTTCCATAGCGCAAATTTCGTCTGATTGGGACTCCGCATTTCGGACAAACTTTGAGCTGAATTTCACCTTCTATATCTCGAGACATCCATTCATCAAGTCCGGATCTTTCAAAAAAATGTCCGCAGTCTCTCAGTTCCACAAAACAGGCGTCTTCCTCTTCCTCTGTGCCAAAAAAGATTTCCGTCAGGTCTTTTTTATTGCACACACGACACAAACGTGGACATTTTTCCCCGCATAAGCCAACACAGTTGTGACCACAGCGAAGGAGTTTTAAACAAGGCTCGTTACATTTTGGACGATCACAAGATTCATGACAATATCTGGTGCATGTGTAATGTTCACATGACCATTCACATGGCTTTTTGCAAGGTATGCACAACTCCCCACATAACTTCATGCATTTACTGTGAACGCATCTGTTCTCACAAGGCTGCAAACATGGAGAGCAAACATTACATTGCCGGTTGTGGCACTTATGACCACAGATCAAATATTGCTGACAGCTTTTAGAGCAGAGAGAATGGATCCGACGATCAGAACACTTTCCACAATTACCACTGCATAGATGTTGGCAATCTAAACGTTTTGAACATGGCATAGGACAAAGAGATACTTGCTGGAAACAAGGCGATTTCACAGTATGTTTACATGGATAAGTTTTATAAATATCAAACATACATTCGTCGGTACAGGATTCCCCACACCATTTCATACACTGATGCCCACAAGGAAGAAGCTTCTGACAGGCTTCTCTACATATAAATGTGCCTGGATTGCTTGAACAAGCCATTGTCTGTTCGTGGTTGCACTGGGGTACAACTTTGCTTACCATTTTCTTACAAGGCGAACATTTCTTTGAGCAGACATGAACACATCTATGATTCTGTGGGCAGTTGGGTGCTAATTTGGTGCATGGTTCCAAACATTTGTATTCATCATGGTCATCAACTGGATGACAGTACCGCTTACACATGTGACCACAATTAAGACGCCTTTCACATGGCTTTAAACAACCTCCTTCGGGTGCTTCAGAAAAGTCCAAGGGATCTTTGACCTCAACTTTACGGTCTGGATGATTCAAACAACAGAGTGTCAGTGCACAACCAACCTGGTTAACAGATTTTAACTTCTGCAAGATATTCTTCCATAATTTGCTTTGTTCTGCAAGTATTTCAAAATTTCCTATGACATAAAAGCCCATTTTGGCTCGAGATAGGGCAACGCACACTCTATTATCAATCTTTAAAAAGCCAACCTTCTTTTCCACGTTATTTCTTACCAAAGAAAGTAAAATTATATCATTCTCTTCTCCTTGGTAATTGTCAACCACGGTCAAATGTACACCTTTAAAAAATTCATCACGCATCAACCTTCTGAGATTAAAGAGCTGAGATGTGTACATTGTTAACACGGTGATTTGCGATGGGCTGTAGCCCTGTTTGAGGAGATATTTGCACAATCCTACGCAGAAATCTGCCTCATAGGGATTGTTGTAGCCAGTTCCCTCTAGATTAGTCTCCTCAAGTTCATTATGCTGAATGAAAAATAGGTTGCTAGCAAGTCCTTGGATATTTTCATATTTTGTCACAGACAGATCGTCGCTCAATTCTGGGTAAATTGGATGAAGCAATTGAGAAATTTCTGGCCGCATGCGATGCTGAGATGAGAGACATTTCACATGGCATTTGTTAAGGACCATTCGCTCAAACAAAGAGATTTCCAAGTTGTAATTGCGAGCCAATTCAAAGACATTTGGATTTGGACGAAGTTGTTTGTGGTCTCCAATCAGGATCAAGTGTTCACAAAGTGGGTTCAAAGCTGTGACCACATGGGCCTCCAAGATTTCAGCAGCTTCCTCCACAATGATGATTTTCGGTTGAAGTTCTTGCAATAAAAGATGGTACTTAGCAGCAGCTGTTGTAGTCATTCCAATGATGAGGGAATCCTTCATTATTTCACCATCTTCAGAACTAACAATTTCCTTAACGGCTTTGCAAACACGATCATAATCAAGTTGTTTCTGTGCAATTCGATTCTTCAGATGTTGACAATACAAATTGATCCAGTAGCGATAGAGTCTCCAACGTTTGCCTTTGTTCATCAGCCACAAGTCATGATAGCGAATTTGATCAACTTCATCATCAGTTAACGAAATGTTAGAGTTTAAATCTTTTTGCAACTGATTTTTCAGTCTTTTCTTCTCTCGTTTGGTTTTCTGAAATCCATCAGGAGCAAACTCGTTAGCCTCTAGAAGGTCATCAACTGCCAGTGCTACAAATTCTTTTTCAGTAATTTCCAACTTGGAAATGTATTCTTCAATGTCAATGTCATTATCTAACATGCGATTATCATTAATGAAATCGACCTCTGTGTACACATTGTTTGCGTCAGCGATGGCGTTATCTGCTTCTCCATCATCTCTATTCTGTTCTTCTCTTTGATCCATTTGAATAATCTCAATGTTTCCATAACCGAGCCATTGAGTCAGAACAGAACCATTCTTTTCGATTCTAAAACCAAAATTATCCTCAAAGCTTTTTTGCAACCAATCATAAAACTGACCCATATGAGTCTCCAGAATATTCTCATGAAGAATTCCTTTTGTAGTGATTTTCATTAAAGAAGTGATGTTTTCAATTTCTGCTTTCAGAGAACGACGCTCATCATTTAGTCTATATCTATTTTCTATAAGATCATGTGTGAAGAGTTTATTTGTTTTGTAATTTTGTTTGACATTCTTCAAAAGATATTTCTCTAGAACTTCACTTTTGCTTCTACCTCCGACACGGAGAATACCGCCTTTCAGGAAGCTGGCTATTTCTTCTAGAAATTTGTCCAGGGCTTGGTTAGTGTAAGATACAATCAGCAAGGGACTCTTTCTGTCAGCACGCCAGAGATCCGTGTTTGCACAGAGAGCTTTGACAATTTTCAGCCCAATGTAGGTCTTTCCTGTACCAGGAGGTCCTTGTGTTAGAGAGAATTCTTTTGTTAACACATTTTGTAGAGCCTGATATTGAGAGTCATTCAACTTTAAAACATCTGCTTTCGGCCACGGATCACGAAGAATATCTAGAGAAAGAGAGCTTTTCGAATTTACTTTCACAACCTTTTTCCGAATATCATAAACAAGTTTGCAGTCATTAGTTAAGCAAGTGAGATCCATTTTAAGAGGATTTTGTTGAGTGAGATATTTGGGTGCTTTCACATCTGACTTGCCGTAAATGATATAGTCTTGAAATGGCATGTTTTCCTCTCTTATTTCTTTCAACGCTGTCAGGATGGGATGACAAGCTCCAAAATAGGCGGTTGTCTCAGCCATGATAAAATCTGTGTCCGGTGAAAAGTTTGAAATATTTTCAGTAGAAAAAAATAAAAGATCTATAAGGCCCTCTTTTAGTTGAGGCACTTCTCTGGCTGAAACTGTTGCAAAATAAATGGTTTGGAAATTGTTTGATGTCAAGGCAACAAGAGAACCATACAGAAGACGCTTGCTCTGTTCCCAATTGACCCTCTGAGACATGTTAAATGATACTTTATAGGCAATTCCGTCTAATGTACATAATGGGTACAAAACATGTACGTTATGGTAGATGCGTAGGTCATCTACACGGAGGGTTTTCTGATCTTTAGCTAGTGCAAGATAGTCCCTGATTCCGTTTCGTAAAGGGAAAAGGAAATCCTCTCTCATCAGACGATACTGAACATCTAGATAATGATCTACATTATCATAGGAGCCTCTCAGTTTATTTTTTCGAAGAAATACATCGTCTTCTGAGTGAATAGTCTCAGCAGTTGGCATTATTTCAAGAGTGCGAAAGTCTTCAGGTGGACTGCCTTCAAGATCAAAAGCATTGTTTCTGACTTGAGTTTTTTCTTTCAAGGCTTTTAACAAATCTTGAAGTTCCTCATGTTTATCTCTCAGCTTTTGGGCCTCATCAGGTGTCATGTTTACATTATGATCATCTAAGACAACACTTAAGAGTCCAACGACTGGAACGGCTGACAAATACTCACTGGGATTACGAACAAAAATTACCTTTAGGAGAAACATTAGATTATAAAGAAAATCAACAAGGTTCGTATTGAGCACATTAATCTCCATGAGAATCTGAGAAACCTTCAAATTAAAATTTGAATGTAAGACTAACGATAGAATTTGGTTATTTTGTTCTTTTAAAGAAACACTTTGCAGACTTTTTTTGAGAACTCTGAGAAATAATTCTGCAACTTCATAGTTAATGGGCTGGTTAAGAAATTCTTTCAAAGGCACCAAGTTAGATGACAGATTGAAAGTAACTTCGTTTTGGTCTTTCCTAATTAAATCCTCCAATCTGGCTGCTGTGAATTCTCTTCTCTGGTGATGGCCTCTGGGGACCCTTTAGAAAAAGAGAAAGCAGAAGAATCAAAGACTTTTGGTAAGAAATACAATACAACAGAACAAAAATGAAAAAACAAAAGAGAAAAGATCAAGAAATTAATTACTCTTTCACCTGTGATGGGAAGATCGATTCAGAAGAATTTAAATCTAATTCATATGATCATAGAAGGGATAGAAGAGGACATGCAAGCGGCACTAATAAATTTTGATCAGTCAAAAGCTTTTGACATTGTTAACAATAGATTCTTGTCATCTGTTTTAAAGACTGCTGGTTTTAAACCGGACTTTCACAAATGAATCTATTCTGTATCGTTTGCCAACAACAGTGATGGATGTGAATGTAAAGTGTGTAGAGTCGTCTGCTGTCACAGGGTTGTCTGCTGTCTTCCCTACTTTATGCCCTTGTATTGAAGTCACTACTAAAACTAATGGATGAGACACAAAGTTCGGTCCTACGTGAAATAGTCCTACCTAGAGGTAAAAAACTGGAGGAATCACATCAATGTTTCTTGTATCTTCATGCATTCACTAACACTTCACTAAATTTACTTGGACACCCTTGAGAAAAGTGTTCAATAAACTATTCCAAAATTAATTTTTCCCCAGCTCTTTCTACTTTAAAAAAAATCTTTTTCAAACCCGATCAACCACTGAGAAAATCTAGAAAAGATATAAAGATAAAATGAAATTCTTGTCTAAAAACGTTATGTTTTGATTAGCATAGGTGGGTCACATGTTACAGAGGCATAAGAAGGTTTAAGGTTAGCAGACAGTGTGGTATATAGTGGGCTGTAGGGACCGTCTATCTTCATCTGGTTTTTGTATTTAGGTTGTTTTTTCTTTTTTTTTTTCTTATAAGTTATATAATAATGAGTCATCACTCACCAAGGCAAAAAGCCACTCGAGGGTAAAGGTTAATGAGATTCGCAGTTGGGTGATGAACAATACTATATATCACTTTTTACCTCTGCGATACTCTCTCTAAATGGTTGATCTTTAATCAGAGGTAGTTGTTTCTGAATAAATTTTAATGGATTCTTGAAAAATTATTAATCAACACCGTCTATTAACAATAGAAAAAAGATGTACCTACCCGGCGTTACCCAGGATTTTTTTATTTTAACATTCATTTATTGTTTCACTTATTGCCGACCCAACAACCCATTTTGTCTTTATTTACTATATGAAAATATTTACAGTGTTGGAAAGATAGTTCAATGAAGGAAAGTTATTTTTTACAAATCGGTTTTTCAATGAAATCGATCTGACCTCTTTAAATCCAATGAATTTTTTTTTTTTAAATCAACTTATTTTTAAAATAGTATTTTGGAAGTTAATTCTGATTACAATAGTATTTTGTCATTAAATTATTAATTGAACTAAATTGTTATAAAACTATAATTAAAATTGAGAAATGATAGGTTTCCTTGTTTAGAAAGATCAAACACATGAAAGGAAAACAAAGTGGGGAATAACGATCGTGACTCAATAAATCGATCGATTCGAACCGGCTAAAGGCTCAGATGCATTTCAGCAGACTGGCTAAGAATCTGATGACTTCTTCCAAAATGATTACTATAGCTGAAAAGACGACCCCCTAAAAAAAAAAACAACAGCAACATTTGTTTACAATATCAGAAGGCATTTTTATTTATTTATTTTGTTTTATTACTAACGCTAATCAAAACCTAAAGGCCACCCGATTTCAATATATATTACAGCCAGCACATCAGCTGTTGATCTTTCAGGACAAAATCCATATTGCTTGTCACTGAGTAGTCTGTTTCTACAGAGGTGATTGACAACTTCTTGATTTATCACAGATTCAAGCAACTTACTTATGACGCACCGGAGACTGATTGGTCTGCAGAAGAGCGACCTTCAGTATTTTTGAATACTGGGCACACTGACAAAGTTTTCTCAGGTGATAGAAAGCATTTCTCCTTTAAGCAATGATCGAACAGCTTTATAAGAATAGGAGCATATAGAGAGTGAGAGAATATTTACGCGACGATCGCAGGGAGGAAGAGAGTGGCTATGTGTTATCAATCTAGTGTGTGAGAGAAGGAGAGGAGAGCAATTTTTATTTTTAAACTGAAATGCATTCTGGTGGATTTAATTTTGTAACTATTTTCCTTTTTTTTTTTAAATTTTAATAGGATTTTTATGCATTTTTGATTTCAATAAATATCTGATTAATAGTAAAGAAATAATTCGATGTGTAATTACGTTAATGCAAGGAAACGCACATGTGAAATTGCCTCATATTTTTTCATTAATATAGTTGAACTGGTCTTTAAAACATTTATTGATTAGTCATTAAAAACAAATGACGATAATTAGAGTTATATAATAGAGTTATATATATATATATTTTGTTTAACTGGTAGTTAAAAAATCAATAAATATTCAGCATTTTATCATTAGTACCAACAATGGAAAATTAAGTTTTAAACAAAAACAAATGAAAAAATGAAAATAGTTTTAAGCATCAGAAAATAGGCACACATTTTTCCGATTCCGAGACACCAAAAAGTTCCGATTTTACGATTCCCGATTCTGATCAATCGTCCCAACACCAGTAAGTATATTCTTCTGCTGAAAAGTTAGATATTGTATCATTCCCCCTTCCCCTCTCAGGAGTCGGGTATTTTCTGGAGTGGTAGATTAATCTAATCATTTTTCCAGCAACCTTAGATCTGGATTGAAAGTCGTAGTAGTAAGGGTCTTCCTCAACTGGAACAAAACAAGAATCTGAGCATTGGCAGTGAAAGGAGAGAAGCTTGGTTTTAGAGATGTTAAGTAACACCAGTTACACCACATGCTCCATGTGAGAAGAGAGAAAATCAGCAAAAAATTGATCATCAATGCTCTTCTAAGTTCTGCCATAGACAGTTGTGTCATCTGCATAGATGTCAACAAATAATCTCAGACTATGATTTTAGGAGATCATTAACGGAGATCCTTAAATCATACCGCCATTGATACTATATGCTTCAGACTTCTGCTTGTCAATAACTACTTTTATAGATGTATCAGAGAAAAAGGATATTATAGTTGTGAAGAAATTGCCAGATATTCAATAGCTAGAAAGTAACACTTTGTGCTGAACCCTATTAAAGGCTTTTAACCTAGAAACAAAGACCCCATCGAGAAATTCACTGATCTTAGGCGATATTACAGTCAGTATGTCAACAGTTGATCTTGCTAGATAAAATCCATATTGTTTGTCACTAAGTAGATTGCTTATGCTGATGTGGGTTAAAACTTGATTTATCACAGATTCAAACAACTTACGCATGACACACACAAGAGACTGATGGGTATGTACCGAGATGCAGAACACTGTGTTGATTATTGCACTCTCGTCATAAATTGAAATTAAGGAACTGAAGTTATCTCCCCTTATAGTTCCCTTTTTATCCGTTAGGTGTCGCTCGGCCCTGACTTGAAGGAACTATCCTCTTTTTCTCTCTCTCTCTCTCTCTATCTTGCTTGCTTTCGTTTGAAGAAGTCAATAAAAAATCAGTCCCTGATTTTTAAGTGTAACCCTGTTTTATGACTTGTTCTTAAAAGAAAAGCGGCTTGCTTCAGCACCACAAGGTAGGATCGTCTTCAATTCCCTTTTATTATTGACTAGCAGGGGTACCCGGCGTTGCCCGGGGCTCTCCCTCCTCCTCCTCTCCTCTCCGCAAGCAAAATAGGATATTGAGCACTTTTCTCCCGGACAACGCCGAAGCCCCCCCCCCACCTCGGTGCTGGGTCCTATACTGTAGAAGCACCCTCGGTGCTGGGTCCTATACTGTAGAAGTGCCCCGGTGGCTATACTGTAGAAGCACCCCTGGTCCCTATACTGTAGAAGCACCCCTGGTCCCTATACCGCATAAGCACCCATCGTCCCTATTCTGCAAAAGCATCCGGGTCTTATATTGTAGAAGCACCCCTGGTTCCTATACTGCAGAAGCCCTTGGGTCCTATACTGTAGAAGCCCCCCCCCCCCTGGTACCTATACTGCAGAAGAACCCCCCGCCCAGGAGGATGAAGATGTTGATAATTTCCATCACATCACCACCAGCCCCCCCCCCAAATCCCCCCCCCCCCATAAAAAAATTCCCCCACCCCACCCACCCGCGTCCCAAACATTCTCCCCCCCCCTCCCTCTAAAGATATAAGTTTAGGTTGCTAGGTGCGGATGTGATTGAGCAACCCTTGTTTCACTGTTATCGATAGATCCGGACAGAAGTTATGGGATGACTTGATACAACCGGACAGTGCATTTTTATCAAGTTGTTACATGAATACATTGGCTTATTTCAAAATCACCAGTAAATAACGTTGAAAAAGTTTCAAAAAACCAGACCCGCCCCCGAAAACTGGCCCCGTTGACCCCCGGGGACATTTTTTTTTTTCGTAATTTTGAGATATTATGCTCCCAGGTGTTGTCCGGTCCTAAAGATGTCGACTTGTCGACAGTTTGCCGAGTAGTTTTTGAGGAGTAGCTGGCCATACAGACAAACAGACAAACAGACATACAGACAACTGCCCTTTATATAATAGACTAGCGGGGCTACCCGGCGTTGCTCGGGGTCATAAAAACATATATTTGAAGAAAGATCGTGTGTGTAACATCTTTATATTCAAACTTCTATGTCCGCCCCCTCTCTCTATAGCCGTCTCTTTATCTGCTACCTTTCTCTTCCCTGGTCGCCCCATTTCGCCGCTACTTTCTAATTTTGCCTTTTTCAAAAGCTGTTTCTTCCCCACCATTTCTCCTATTGCCCAGGGTAATAGTATGACATATTTCTATAAAAAGTAACACCTCTATCTGCGCCTTCTATATAGGTACTTATCTCCACCCCGGTGTTCATACTATATACGTATCTATCATCACCCCGGTGTGCATACTATATACGTACCTATCGCCGCCCCAGTGCACATACTATATACGTACCTATCGCCGCCCCGGTGCAGATACTATTTAAGAACCTATCGCCGCCCCGTTGCGAATGCTAAATAGTACCTATCGTTGCCCCAGGTGTGAATGCTAAATACATACTTATTGCGCCCCGGTGTGCATGCTACATAAGTACCTATCGCTGCCCTAGTACGAATACTAAAGACATACCAATTGCGCCCCGGTGTGCATGCTACATAAGTACCTATCGCTGCCCTAGTGCGAATAATTAATATGTACATATTGCCGCTTTGGTGTTAATGCTAAATACGTACCTATCGCCACCCTGGTGCGAATGCTAAATACGTACCTATAGCCGCCCCGGTGCGAATGCTAAATACGTACCTATCACCACCATGGTGCGAATGCGAAATACATACCTTTCGCCGCCCCAGTGCGCGTGCTATATATGTACTGATCGCCGCCGCAGAGCGCATGCTATGTACGTACTCATTGCTACCCATGTGTACATGCTATATACGTAGCTATCGCCACCCCTGAATTCTGAATACGTATCTATCGCCGCCCTGGTGTGGAAGCTAAATACGTACATATCGCCGCCCCAGTGCGAATGCTAAATAAATACCTATCGCCGCCCCGGTGTGAATTCTAAATACGTACCTATCGCCGCCCCGGTGTGAATTCTAAATACGTACCTATCGCCGCCCCGGTGCGGAAGCTAAATACGTACATATCGCCACCCCGGTGCGAATGCTAAATACATACCTATCGCTGCCCCGGTGTGAATGCTAAATACATACCTATCGCCACCCCGGTGTGAATGCTAAATACGTACCTATCGCCGCCCCGGTGTAAATTTTAAATATGTACCTTTCGCCGCCCCGGTGTGAATTTTAAATATGTACCTTTCGCCGCCTCTGTGCGCGTGCTATATACGTACCTATCGCCGCCCTGGTGCGCGTGCTATATATGAACCGATCGCTGCCTCAGTGCGCATGCTAAATACATACCTATCACTGCCCCGGTGCGCATACTATATACGTACTTATTACTGCCCATGTGCACATGCTATATAAGTACCTATCACCACCGCTGAATGCTAAATAAGTACCTATCGCCGCCCCGGTGTGGAAGCTAAATACGTACATATCGCCGCCCCTAAATTTTGGCGGACTCCTAAAAAATTTGGCCTGACCCCTACAATTTTCCCCGACCCCTAAATCTCTCCAGCACCTAATTTTTCACTCTCCCCCAACCATGAGAAATATTTTGACTTCAAAACAAAAAAAAACACAAAAATTTGGCCTGACCCCTAAAAAGTTCGTCCTGACCCCTAAAATTTTCCCGACCCTAAATCTCTCCAGCCCCCTAATTTTTCACTCTCCCCCAACCATGAGAAATATTTTGAGTTCAAAACAAAAAAAAATAAAAAAATTTGGCCTTACCTCTAAAAAGTTCGTCCTGACCCCTAAAATTTTCCCCGACCCCTAAATCTCTCCAGCCCCCTAATTTTTCACTCTCCCTCAACCATGAGAAATATTTTGAGTTCAAAACCAAAAAAAAAGAAAAAAATTTAGCCTGACCCCTAAAAAGTTCGTCCTGACCACTAACTTTTCCCCAGACCCCTAAATCTCTCCAGCCCCCTAATTTTTCACTCTCCCCCAACCATGAGAAATATGTTGACTTCAAAACAACAAAAAAAAAATTTGGCATGACCCCTAAAAAGTTCGTCTTGACCCCTAAAATTTTCCCCGACCCCTAAATCTCTCCAGCCCCCTAATTTTTCACTCTCCCCTAACCCTGAGAAATATTTTCAGTTCAAAACCAAAAAAAGAAAAAAATTTGGCCTGACCCCTTAAAAGTTCGTACTGACCCCTAAAATTTTCCCCGACCTCTAAATCTCTCCAGCCCCCTAATTTTTCACTCTCCCCCAACCATGAGAAATATTTTGACTTCAAAACAAAAAAAAAGAAAAAAATTTGGCCTGACCCCTAAAAAGTTCGTCTTGACCCCTTAAATTTTCCCCGACTCCTAAATCTCTCCAGCCCCCTAATTTTTCACTCTCCCCCAACCCTGAGAAATATTTTGACTTCAAAACCAAAAAAAAGAAAAAAATTTGGCCTGACCCCTAAAAAGTTCCGCCTGACCCCTAAATTTTCCCCGACCCCTAAATCTCTCCAGCCCCCTAATTTTTCACTCTCCCCCAACCATGAGAAATATTTTGAGTTCAAAACCAAAAAAAAGAAAAAAATTTGGCCTGACCCCTAAAAAGTTCCGCCTGACCCCTAAATTTTCCCCGACCCCTAAATCTCTCCAGCCCCCTAATTTTTCACTCTCCCCCAACCATGAGAAATATTTTGAGTTCAAAACCAAAAAAAAGAAAAAAATTTGGCCTGACCCCTAACAAGTTCGTCCTGACCCCTAAAATTTTCCCCGACCCCTAAATCTCTCCAGCCCCCTAATTGTTCACTCTTCCCCAACCATGAGAAATATTTTGAGTTAAAAACCAAAAAAAAAGAAAAAAATTTGGCCTGACCCCTAAAAAGTTCGTCCTGACCCCTAAAATTTTCCCCGACCTCTAAATCTTTCCAGCCCCCTAATTTTTCACTCTCCCCCAACCATGAGAAATATTTTGACTTCAAAACAAAAAAAAACAAAAAAATTTGGCCTGACCCCTAAAAAGTTCGTCGTGACCCCTAAAATTTTCCCCGACCCCTAAATCTCTCCGGCCCCCTAATTTTTCACTCTCCCCCAACCATGAGAAAAATTTTGACTTCAAAACAAAAAAAAACAAATAAATTTGGCCTGACCCCTAAAAAGTTCGTCCTGACCCCTAAAATTTTCCCCGACCCCTAAATCTCTCCAGCCCCCTAATTTTTTACTCTCCCCCAACCCTGAGAAATATTTTCAGTTCAAAACAAAAAAAAGAAAAAAATTTGGCCTGACCCCTAAAAAGTTCGTCCTGACCCCTAAAATTTTCCCCGACCCCTAAATCTCTCCAGCCCCCTAATTTTTCACTCTCCCCCAACCATGAGAATTATTTTGAGTTCAAAACCAAAAAAAAAGAAAAAAATTTGGCCTGACCCCTAAAAAGTTCGTCCTGACCCCTAAAATTTTTCCCGACCCCTAAATCTCTCCAGCCCCCTAATGTTTCACTCAACCCCAACCATGAGAAATATTTTGAGTTAAAAACAAAAAAAAACAAAATAATTTGGCCTGACCCCTAAAAAGTTCGGCCTAACCTTTAAAATTTCCCCAAACAACTGATACTACGTTATTTAATATGTATACAAATATTAGTGAAAACAGTGGTGGAGCATAATTATTTTCCTTCTTACTTTACTTATTGAGACGTTATTTAATATGTATACAAATATTAGTGAAAACAGTGGTGGAGCATAATTATTTCTCTTCTTACTTTACTTATTGAGACGTTATTTAATATGTATACAGATATTAGTGAAAACAATGGGGGAGCATAATTATTTCTCTTACTATTCTTATTGAGACGTTATTTAATATGTATACAAATGTAAGTGAAAACAATGGGGGAGCATAAGTTTTCTATTCTTACTTTACTTATTTAGACGTTATTTAATATGTATACAAATATTAGTGAAAACAATGGTGGAGCATAATTATTTATTACTTTAATTTTACTGATACTACACTAACTTCACACCTCTCAAAAAGGAGGAGGAGGTAATACCTAGGAGGATGTTATCATGTCAACAGAAAAAATGCGGTTAGGATTAAGCAAGCCTTGCTTCACTATGAACTCATGTTAAAAAAAGTGCCGTTATTGATTAAACAACACTTGCGTCACTATAAACGCATGTATCAAAAAGTGCCGTTTGGAGTTAAGCAACCCTTGCATCACTATAGACTCATGTTCAAAAAAGTGCCGTTAGTAAGTAAGCAACCCTTGCTTCACTATGGACTCGTGTTCAAAAAAAGTGCCGTTTGTGATTAAGCAACACTTGCTTCACTATAAACTCATGTTCAAAAAAGTGCCGTTAGGGATTTCCTCTGACGTCATTTCCTGTTAAAATCATGACGGTGCATTATTTCTAAAATTCTACATGATAGCATTGTTTTTTTCTCAAATTAGTACTAAACAACGTTGAAAATCGAGGAAAAAGGAACCCCCCATTGGAGAAAAGTGCTCAGTCGACCCTCGAAGAGTCCATTTTTTTCCGGTTCTGAGATATTATACGTCCCGGGGCTGGCCGGTTATAATGATGTCAACCGTGTGACTGTTTGTTGGGTCCTGTCGGAGGAGTATCTGGACATACAAACAAACAAACAAACAAACAAACAAACAGACAAACATACAGACAAGTGCCCTTTATATAGGAGATGTTGTGTTAATTTCTGCAACACACTGATCATCAGTATTTTTTTTAAATACTGGGCAAACCAAAGTTTTCCAAGAAGATGTTAAACATTTCTCCTTTAGAAAATGATTGAATTGTTTGTAAGGATAGAAGCCAGTTCCGACCGCAGATTCTTTTCTTTTTAAACAGTTCACCACAAACAAAGCAAGTTGCCACTGTAGACGTAAGGGACTACTGAGAATTAGGGTGAAAGTTTTGGAGCTCATCCTAAATTGGGAGATGTGCAGAGAGATGCTTCCTTGTTTTAAATTTCTGCATGTCGATACAGTCGGGGAAACAGGGGACAGGAAGGGAGTTGTAAAGGTCGGCAGCACAAAAAAAGAACCTACTGGAGTAGAAGGCTCTCTGGCATCTGGGGACCTCAACAGTGAATGCATGGGATTTGGCTGATTGTCGGGTTGGTTGAGTATATTTACATCGAGGGGACACCAGAGCCGCATGTTCATCGGAGCACATTACATTGAAATACTTGTAAAACAAGCACAAGGATGAAACATTGCAACGATTGGACAGGGGCTGAAGATGGGTGAATTGTGAGGGACTTATTAGATTAGCAACCTCATTTTTGGACCTTGTCTAAGACGGAGAGACTAGTGGATAGTGCACCAAACCAGATGTGCCAACAATACTCCATGCATAGGAAAATGGTGACTTTGTAGAGATATAGGATACTGTAAGGTGTCAGAAATGTTTTAGCACGGTAGAGGGAGCTCATTTTCTTTGCAGCAACCGTGGCAATGTTTTCTATGTATTTGTTCCAATTCATGTTACCTGTGAATGTTAGGATGTTATTTGCCATGGCAATTGGTGGTTGAAGAGGTTTCTTGTAGTTGTTGAAGGAGAGCTTTGTCTTAGCAGCATTAAATGTTACCATTCATTAATGACCCTATTCCAATACAGAGTGAAAGTCACTTTCTAAGGATTCAGCCATTGCCTCAGATATGTGCGCGTCTATTTTGTCCACATGACGAGAGTAGAGCATGGTGTCGTCAGCAAATATACCCATCTCAGACACAATGTGATCAGGGAAGTCGTTTATGAAAATCAGGAACAATAAAGGTCCAAGGATTGAAATCAAGTTCCCCCAAGGGGGCACTCTAAATGGTTATGGGTTGGACACAGCATATGAACAAATCCTTACCCTTGAAGGAGGAGGGAATGCCTGGGAGGATTCCCACATGAGACCGAACAGAAACATCCTTCAATCTGATCCAAGAGCAGAAGGCCTGTGCCAGGTAAGGATCTAGAATTTATTCTTTTTTCTTTTTTCCTTCAAAAGATCATGCATAAAACACAACCCCTTTTACTTGGTGATTTTTCTTGTCTGTTCTTACAGTTCTTTATATTTATAAAGCTAAAAATAATTGGCATTTAATAAATCAAAAATAAATAAAGAAATAAAAAAAATCTACCTTTGTTGTATGTGTCGGCCTCTATACATCTTGCTTTTGATACATTAGTATCCAACCTGTAAAATAGAAAATAAAACATTTTACTGATGAGAAGATGTGAACGAGTTATCAAATCAGGTCAAGGATCTATCTGCTTTCTAGTGTAAATAGACTTTTAAAATAATATTCTGTGATTATAAAGAATGGATGGCATGGATACTATTGGGAGCTTTTAGATGAGCTTATTAAAAGAATCTGAATTTACTGAAAGTTATACTTAATTACTTTTAACGGCTACACATGTTGTTCAGGTTGAGCCGGCTTCCTCCCCAGCAAGTACAGCGTCTCTGACTATCGTAGTCAACTTTTGCCGATGTTGAGCTAGGCCACAGAATAAGCTAATCCCAATTGCAAATACCAACTACAATAGTGATGTTGATTGCTGACACCTAGGTCTTTAACCGCCCACAAGCACGCTTGTGGCAAACAGGTAAAGAAGGACATTGTGGATGAGCTCTCCCTCTGGGCAGAGAGCTGCATGCCTAAACCATCTAAGATAGTGTTGAAGGACAGATGACCAGGGTCAGAGATTCAGTCATTGATCAAAAACTTGAGTTGATACTCCAGCCATACGGCAGCAGTGCAGAATGCAGCGAAGAGAGTTGTGGAAAACTTCAAGCTTAAATAGATCAACCGCTTTCATTAGCCACGTTTTGCAAGCATAGATTTTCTGCATCATAGCTTTATAGATACACTCCCTGGTAGCCAGAGATCTCCCGTTGACACCACGTTGACCACTTGAGACTGACGAAAATGGACCTTAAAGCTACTATATGGTGTTCGACCACAGCTGCCCCTTGTCTAGATAGTACAATGGTTGAATCGCGAAAGACAAACGACTGCCCATCTTCAAGGTTGACCCCGTTTAACCTTAGTGGCTGCCGTGTATCTGGATTAATCAACGATGACACGACCTTGATTTTAGAGGAATTGATGGTCATCTCATGCTATGAGCAGTAGCTTGCACTTGGTTGAGTGCAATTTGTACTTCGTCACAAGTTGACCAAATCAGAACGATATCATTTGCATTGGAAAGGTAAAACATTTTCTCATTCCAACAAACTGTATGTAAGCGATGTAGATCCGCAGAGCTTCGTTGCGGATGATCGCATAATCATACTGATGTGATAAGAAACGACTTTAAAAATAGAAAACAAGGTCATCATCCCAGGCATTATCTTCTCCTTCAGAGGCGATGAACGGTTACTCTATCATATCTTTCTGTAGGGGGCGGTGTTGCTTTATGGTTGATCACCAAAGGCACCCACACCAACAGGTCCATTTATACGTATTTTTTGCACCAGTTTAGAGTGCCCCTCGTTTTAGGGGAGCTAGACTGCCCATGCTAAACCGATCTCATGTCACATTCAAACTTCTGGGATGTTTGCTAAACTCTAGAGATACGGCAATTATAAAAAAATCAGTTAATTTCTAATGGGAATGCAAGCCAAAGATCGGTATGAATCTGCAAATGCAACAACCAAAACTCCTTGGCCATTTGTTTTTATCTATGCTGACCAGATACTGGCTATTGATGACAGATCGAATGCAGATATACAATCCAAAACTAATCATACAATTTTTAAAATTATTTTGGTAGTTGATATCAAAATATTTCATCTTTTATTCAAATCTTTTTAAAATGATTCATTTCATCAAGTTTCTATCAACTCCCAATTTTAACAATCAGCAATAGAAATTTCACGATTTTCCTAATCAACAATCAAAATTTATCAATATTTTTACAATAAGGTTATTATCGTGGATTTTTAAGATTTATTTTACTTATCTTTATTGTTTCTCTAAGAATTGTTTTTACATTTATTTAACTTTAAAGAATATTTAAATTTCTAAGTATGGTCAAATGCTTGCTAGTTTTTTTTTAAACTCTCATATCAAAACTAAAGTTAAATTCTTAAAATAGAAATAATTCAACCTAATTTTGCTGTATTAAAAAATATATCTTATAAATTTTTGTTTGTTTTTTTACCTCTTATATAAATAGGGATTTTGGTCCGTCTGTCTGTCTGTCAGTAATAATTTTTTAAACATAATAAATACTATGCGAAATAATGAAGAATACTGCATTTAGCTAAGTTTGTGACAATATTATCAGATGGAAAAGGGTTGCTTCGAAACCGGACCCTGGTTTTTAGTAAGAAGACTTGCAGATTACTTTGCACTAAAAGAAAAATAAAGTCCGATAAGAAAGAAAAAGTTATATATTTTTTCTCTATTTTGAGAGATAGGAAATCCAAAATACGAGCAATTGTGACAATATTGTCAGATTGAAAAAGATTAAAATGAAAATGGTCTCAGTTTTCTTAAGTTATGAAAATGAAATAGAATTTAAAAGTGTTTTGGCATGAAAAGGGAAAAACGAAAATTTATAAGAGAAAGAAAGGTTGTTTACTTTGCCTCAGAGATTTGGGGGATAAGAAAGACCAAGGTAAAAAATGAGTGAGCCACCATATGTTCACTCTGTCATGAACAGGGCAAAGTTGTTTACATTCTTTGCATTGAATGGACGTTGAAGTGTTAAGATAACATGCGTTCATGAATGCAGTCGACCCGCTATTCATTGCTGAAAGCCGCAAGATGAGTATGACAGTGATTGATACTCAGCAGGAAAAGGGTTTCCCAGTAAATGAAACATTTGCTAGAAATGGCAATTAATTTGTTTTTACTAAAGATACAGGCCATGTTGTTTGGCGAGGGGGAAGGTAGGATCCCATACATCGTTGAGACGAGTGTGGTTATATGAGGTGATGGAGAGGTGGAGTATCTACTGAGAGACACTTCCCTGTGTTTAGATGATAGTTATTGAAGAAAGCGTTATCATTATAGAAATAATAATGAAAATATATATTTTTTTATTACATACAAGTTTCGAGGAGGGAGGAATCTCCCCCCACCCACTGAGATAACAGTGGGAGATAGAAACAGATGAAAGAAAGAATACGGCAAGGTAGAATCCATTGACCACTCGGGGCATTGAGATCCTCGTGCGTGGAAATTACCAATATGGCAAGAAATAATAATGAGAATACATTTTCTTTTTATTACTGAATTACTTCTATTGGAGGATGGGTGGAATCAGGTCCAGTTTCAAAACATCTGATTCTCAATATAAGGCAAAGCATAACAGGCTTTGAAAATTCACTTTTGCTTGCCCACCGAATCCACGTCCTTTATATCGCCCAACCAGAATCGCCCAGAACTTGTTTAGATTTGCCGAAACACAGAAGTAGAAAATAGAAGGGTGAAAATAAACTGTCTGTAACTGAACGACTTTTCTACCCAAAATAATTATTCTTTTACAAAAACCAACCAACAGATTTGTTAATTATTTTTCTTTCATTGTTCTGCTTTGAAATGACCCTTTGCTCCTCAGTGGTACCAATTTGTTGACCAGTGCTGGACAGTTACCCTCTGATCGGGAAAGTACAATGTGGGAGAGCGGTGATTGCCGGACAAAGACACTTCGACATCTTTGGCTTTCATCAGTACAGCAAGTGCCAGGTGACCAAATGCACTCAAAAACGGCGAAATTGGTGATGTCACCCGGTCGAGGAGGTGGGTACAATCTAATATTCCAATCTAATCTAAATATGAATAAATGCGAATCTTTCCTAAGTATATTAACAGCAAAACCTTTCAGTATACTGATACAGTATATATAGTAATCTCCAAACTGTAAAAAAACCTGCTTTTGTACATTTTTCATATTTATTTTCTTTTTAAGTTTCCAATAAATTAATATTCTGTAATATAAATTTATAATTGATATTGTCAAATTTTATTATATATTTATATTTTATAATTGATAGTGTCAAATTTTATTATATATTTATATTTTCCTCGAGAGTTATATTATAATTATTAATATAATTAATTAAATAGATTTTATATACATAAAAAAAAAAAAACGATAGCATTCTTAAAAACATTTTAAAACTTTCAGTTTCAAGGGAAATAATTACATAAAAACTACCGGCACTGATGTTAAGAGAACAGATACTACACTTTGATCTTAGCCAAAAGAGCAATAAAAAAAATTATTTTGTGACTAGATATTTTTAAATGAATGAAAAAAACAACAAAAAAAAACCTTAACAAATGCTGTTCAATTCTAATTTTTTATACAGAAAAACATTTGTTTTATTCATTATTATTAAATTTTACTATATCTCAGGTGACTAATAATTTAAACTAACAAGTTATTAAATATGTTTTGAAGGTTTATTTTTCGTATATTTTTCATTTTTTAAATTTACATTTTAGTTTGCTTAAAGGAGGCGAATTTCATATTTGTTTTTATTTAACGAGTGGACTTTTTTTACTTTAAGATTATTTTTATTTGGTTGCTCCTTGACATAAGCCTCACTTTGGGCTCGGATTAATATGTAGCATCTGTTCTGTCATCGGTCAGAACAGAAGTGCTTCTAGAGTGAGGCAATTTTAATTTATTTCCCTATTCAGTAGGCCCTGTTTTTGGCGAGCTAGATTTTCCTCATCAAAAAACTGAAGAAAAATTAGATTGTATCTGTTCTGTATGATTACACATCACATCCTGGAAAAATAAATATTTTAGACTTTAGAGTGGGGGTTCACTTTACTATATAAATATTTAATGCATAATTATTACTATAATGTCTACTTTTGCCAATGTGGAAGACGGGTAAACAAACTACCAAGAGAACCGTGTAGGCAGGGAACATGTACTCCTACTTTATTTTCTTTTGTACACACAAGCTCAGAAATTGTACCCACCTTCTTTTGAATGTAATCTATCAAATCTAATTTTAATCTTAAGCTGATGCTTGAAGAAAAAAAAGATTTTAATAAAAAAAAAAAGACTAAATCAAAACTCCTGAAATACTCTTAGATGCGCTGTCCACAACTATTTTGGCTAGTGCTAGGATCGCAAGAAACACCATTTGTTTCTTCTTATACTTCAGAAGATCAACGTTGTCAATCACATACAAAAACTCCAGGAGTAGTAACTGATCGAAAAGGATGCAAGCAGTCATCTCATTGAAATTAGTGGTGACGGCGTGGAGAGACTTGTATACATAAACATTAGACACCAATTGAGCAATATTTCCTGAATTTCAATTCCTTTTTAAGACCCCTTAAGCTAAAACTTTAGACACTTTCTAGAATCAAAATTGGTTTGGTTTATGGCATATCAATCTCTCATGGGTCATTGAATGCCCAAAACATTAGTTTTAAATGTTTATATAGTTTAATATTTAAAAAAAAAAATGTTTATATAGTTTAATATGTAAAAAAAAAAAAATGTTTATATAGTTTAATATGTAAAAAATAAAAAAATGTTTATATAGTTTAATATGTAAAAAATAAAAAAATGTTTATATAGTTTAATATGTAAAAAAAAAAATGTTTATATAGTTTAATATGTAAAAAAAAAAAAATGTTTATATAGTTTAATTTTTAAAAAAAATGTTTATATAGTTTAATTTAAAAAAAAATGTGTATATATTTTAATTTAAAACAAAGTGTTTATATATTTTAATTTAAAAAAAAATGTTTATTTTAATATTTCAAAAAAAAAGTATATATATATATTTAAATATTTAAAAAAATGTTTATATATTTTAATATTTAAAAAAATGTTTATATATTTTAATATTTAAAAAAATGTTTATGCATTTTAATATCATTTTTTTAAAAACGTTTATGTATTTTAATATCATTTTTAAAAAATGTTTATGCATTTTGTATGGTATATCAACGCCTTTAGGGTTATTCAATGCCGAATCCGATCAGTTTAGCTAAAGTTCACAGACTTCAAGTTCTTTACATGTTCAAGTATTCATTCATGGTGTTTGGTTGGGTTGTTTTATGGTATATCAACCCTTTCAAGCCATGCAATGCTGAATCCGGTCATCCTGGCGAAAGCTTCTATGCTTAAAACTCCTTACATGTTCAAGTTTTTATTCATAAGAGGGGAGAGAAATTGTTTTTGATTTTGCAAAACATCAATATTTGGTGCATTTTGAGTCAGGAAGTCAATAACTTCAGACAGCCCGATTTGGTAGCGCCAGTAGGTTTTATTTGACCCATAGATGGGGACCCTTACAGGTACTACCACTGCGGGCCAAAGTGGACCTGGGAGCAATGGCAACTAAGGGGCAACTCCACGTTCCCCACAGCTCCAAAGTGGGTATGACCTTAAAAGGTCATACCCACGAACAATCACAACTGGAATAAGGATTCCAAACATAAGGTTTAGTATCATTACATATTGATTTTAATCTCCGGAGGGCATAGAAAGATGCTCGATAAGATTGAGGAGACACCAGGTTTCCTTAACCTCCTTTGGACCTCAGATGAAGCCCACTTCCATCTTGACTGAAAAGGCGAACTCCAAGACAAATGTCTTCTGGAGGGTCCTCCAGACCAAATGAAGTAGCCACCAAGCCCCTGCACTCTCCTAAGTGCACGGTGTGGGCTGCAATCTCAGTCAGAGGCATCATCGGACCAATCTTCATCGAAGAATCTGGCGCAGCAGTGACAGTCACCAAGAAGCGGTATGTGGAGGTCCTCAAAACCTTTAAGAGTGCGCTCCAGACCCTCTACCCGTCGCTCATGAGCAAGTTCTAGTTCCAGCAAGACGGAGCAAGTTCTCACGCCTCAAACCTGTCCCGAGATTGGCTAAAAGAGAACTTCGGAGGTCGAGTGATCAGTTTCAAGACTAATTTTGAGTGGCCACCCCATAGACCGGACATAAGCCCCCCCCCCCCGATTTTTTCCTTTGTTGCTATCTTAAGGACAGAGTGTACGAAGGGAAACCCAGAACCATCACGGAACTCAAGGAAGCCATCAGGGAGGAGATGAGAGCCATTCCCAATTCAGTTTGTAAGAACGTCATGGACAACTTCGTTCTGTGCCTCAAGAAATCCACGGAGCTAAAAGGAGGCCATCTAGAACACATGCTGTAGAACGGAGAAAAAAAGGCCAAAGACCCTAGTGTTTTGATGTGATATTTTGAATATAATAAACTAGTTATGCTCAAAAATTCATTTCATTCGGACGAAACACTAAGAAACGGGGCCTAATTAGAGTTAGGGGCCTGTTTTTTTTTTTTGGGGGGGGGTCACCCGGTATTCGACAAGAAAAAAGGGGGATAACTCTTAAGTCGTAATGACATCAAGGGAGATAATCACCTTATTTAAAAGGTTTTTAAATTAATAGTCTCAAATGAGAATTTATTGTAAGATGGGTGTGCTATACATGGTGTGTGTGGCACTAACTGGGAAACAGTTGTACAATCCTTAGCACCCGTCTCACACACCCAAGATTGCAGTTGTGTCATTTATTGGCTTGTTCTAACGTAGTACGAACACAGCTTTAAGAAATGCCTCATATATTTTGTAAGATTATGCAGTAAAATGGAAAGTTTCAGGAAAATTGCAGAGAACAACAGCGACCTCTATATATGGCTTTCATCAATCTAACAAAAGTCTTCGATACTATAAGCCGTGAACTTCTCTGGAAAATCAAAATCTGGTCGTCCAGAGTTCATCAAAATAATGTAACTTCACTGCAACGGTAATCACAAAAATGGCAGTTCTACAGATCCATTCAAACAGCGATGTATAGCTGCACCGACCTTGTTTTCAATCTTTATTGCGGCTATACTACACCTAATGGATAGTCAACTTCCACCTGGTATATCCATAAACTACAGAATGGATGGTGAAGTTTACAATGGGGGACGTCTGAAGGCCAGAACTAGAACAATAATAAGGCTCGAGAAGCAGACAACTTTGCCTGTACTAAAAAAATAAATTAAGAAAAAAAAAGGTTGTACAGCTTTTGAACCTGTTTTTGTTTATTTTAACACTAAACTGTACCAGTACATGGCTAGCATAAAGGAGGCCTGAGCACTGGGAAATGACGTCATGCTATAAAGTAACAAACAAGATCTGTCAAACAGTCAGACTATGGCCATTTTGACCTCTCTCTTCACTTAAAAATTCATCAAAATTAAGGAAATCGACCAATTTTAATGGCATTTTCACTATTTATTAATTAACGATCACGGAATATAATTAACCTACTATTCTATTAGAAATCTCAGTGCAAATGTATTTTTTTCGTGTAAACAAAAAACACCACCTTTAGTAAAGTTATATAACAGGGTACTAAAAAAAAAAAGAACGGATAAATGTATTTTTTTAATGAAAATAAAGCATCATATATGTTAATAAAAATCTTTTAAAATATAGTTCTCATATTACGAAAAAATAAAGCACCTAAATTCCGTATTAATAAAATCAATATAATTAACAAATATTAAATTTTCAAATTAAATAACATTACAGAAATAATACGATGACTTTGTGTTTTTTTTTGCACATATCTAATGAATGAGCTTTAAAAAAAAAAAAAAAGCATTAGAAAACTTTAAAAATTGCATTTATAAAAGAAAAAAGGGAACTGATCTTTATTTAATATACATAAAAAAATTGCATTTATAAAAGAAAAAAGGGAACTGATCTTTATTTAATATACATAAAAAAATTGCATTTATAAAAGAAAAAAGGGAACTGATCTTTATTTAATATACATAAAAAAATTGCATTTATAAAAGAAAAAAGGGAACTGATCTTTATTTAATATACATAAAAAAATTGCATTTATAAAAGAAAAAAGGGAACTGATCTTTATTTAATATACATAAAAAAATTGCATTTATAAAAGAAAAAAGGGAACTGATCTTTATTTAATATACATAAAAAAATTGCATTTATAAAAGAAAAAAGGGAACTGATCTTTATTTAATATACATAAAAAAATTGCATTTATAAAAGAAAAAAGGGAACTGATCTTTATTTAATATACATAAAAAAATTGCATTTATAAAAGAAAAAAGGGAACTGATCTTTATTTAATATACATAAAAAAATTGCATTTATAAAAGAAAAAAGGGAACTGATCTTTATTTAATATACATAAAAAAATTGCATTTATAAAAGAAAAAAGGGAACTGATCTTTATTTAATATACATAAAAAAATTGCATTTATAAAAGAAAAAAGGGAACTGATCTTTATTTAATATACATAAAAAAATTGCATTTATAAAAGAAAAAAGGGAACTGATCTTTATTTAATATACATAAAAAAATTCACGATGAATAGTTAATTGCTTATGAATCAAGGGAACAATTAAATAAACAAACGAATTATGAATAAGGTTTAAAATATACACGATGAATAAATTTAATTAAAAACGAACAATAAGTTAGTTTCAAAATGAAAACAAACAATAAATTACAAGAAATAAAACAAATTAAATTTAAAAAATTTTTAAATACAAACAAACAAGTTACTAGTGCAGAAATATTTTTTTTTTTAAAGCAAATTTAATTAAAAAATCTGTTAGCTTTTTTAATTAAATCTTTGAAATTTTCTTTTTCTGCTTAATTGTTTCTTAGTAATATGATTATTTTCCTTACCACAAAAATTGCTAAGCAGAGAATTTGAAGAGCTCTACATCTATTTTTGTAATACCGTGACAAGAGTCAACATGAAAAAGATTTCTTCATTTAGTTTAAGTGGATTAGCATATTTATTGAGAAGCCAAAAACCTTTATATGGTGTTTTTAAATTCAGTATTGTCCACTAAATATCTTTATGTATTCTGCAGATTTTGCCATGTTGGGCAAACATTTGTTTTCCTAAGGTCAGCAATCCCTTAATAGTGTCTTCATTGAAAATTTGCAGAACCAAAGTAACATTTTGCCTTACAAGATTAGGGGCACTTTTGATGTTATCTAATACTGTAGCAGTTACCTCCTCCTTTCACACATAACTACACCAGCTGGCCGTTAGGTGTCGCTTATTCACCGACAGGTGGTGCTGAAAAGCGACACCAGAGTTATCTGCCCTTCTTGGTATAAAAGCCGGCGTAAACACAAAAATCACCCTCTTATTCATTCAATCCGCCTCGCACAGCTTGGACAGATCGCCGAGAACACCGACGAGGAACCTGCTACCGTCGTCTCACTCAAAGACTACTACCATCTTCACTCGAAGAAAACCCGCGGGCAGCCCAGAGAACCATTACATTTTTCCTCTTCCTCAACCGGACACTGTCCAACTCTCTCTTCTACCTATACCGTTTGGTATAGGTATCCTTGAGTCAATAAAACCTCTCTTTTTTGTTGCCTGTTACTCAGTTGTTCATTCAATTCATTTCGTGCGATAAATGTAAGGAAGGGACAAACTATCCCTTCCATAACAATTCATGATTTCCATTATGACAAAACTTTGGGAACATAATGCATTTACTTTCATCTTTTTGGGCCAAGCCAGTTGTTTCTAATGCATTTTAATATATGTACTGAGTCGAATAATAAGAAAAAAGGTCTAGACTTTATAACTGAATGTAGATATACAATTGAAAACTTTGTTGGGCTACAAAAGATAGCCTTTTTTTTTAAATTTCATTATTATTTGTTATAAAAGATAATACTCTAAAGCCTATCTCCTCTAAACCAATTATTAAACGTTTGATTATGTTAAATAAGTTCTCAGCTAAAAGACATTTAGTTGGCATAACATTAAGTAAAAAAGTTGAGAAAAACGGTTGGTGGAGTATTACGAATAAGTGTCTAAAACTTAACTTTTCAAATGACTAAATAGTTAAAATTAAGGCACTTGTGCAGAATAAAAGTTTTGTTCTAATTTGTGAAGAGCTACAGTAGAGTCAACGGCATTTTTAAACAGTAAATCAAATAGGAAAAATAAATTTGGCATGAAAGATTATGAATTCAGTAAAATAACACAAAATCAAGAATTTGTGGTGAACGCCACAACTTTCTTTCTTTCTTTGCTCAGTCCTCCTTCGTCTCTTAGTTGGAGAACAGGGACTGATCTTGCAAGATCTCGCAAAACAACGTGGCCGAAGGATTTCGGCCAGATTGACCACGCGAGATTTGAAGTCAATAAAAGGGCACGCTCCTTCTTTCTCTCTTTTTTTGCCTGCAGCGTTCTTGGACGAACGCACACAAAGAACTCTCGTCGACAACCCTCACCCCCACCGACGGCCTCGGCCGAGAAGGTGGAGGGAGGGGGAGAAAAAGGTAATCCCTTTCTTCAAGAATCTATCTTTAATTAAAACGAACTTTTTTCTTCACACATACATATTACATTCGACACACACACACACAAAAAGACATACCAACACGCAGCACATATATATATTGCTTACAAAAATATTAAGTAAATAAATTGTTGTTTTTGTTAAATATAAGTATTTCTCTTTTTTATTAACTTTATAAAATGCCTATTCTTATGTTTAGCTTTCTCTTTCCTTCGCTTTCTTTTAATATAAGTTTAAGTAAAAATGTTTTTTCTTTCTTTGTCTAAACCTCTTTATTTAATCTACACGTGGTCTGGCGGAGTTTCCCTAAACAGTGGGATGACATGCCGTTACAAAGGGATCTATCTCACACCCTATGGTCGGGAGATTCATTCACGTATAACCATTTGTGCGCCATCCTTCGCCACTGTGGTTAAAATCCTTAATCCATTGTTCTTTCGAATCTCCCGCCATAAACAACTACCTCCACGCGGTGCCATAATTAACAATAACCAGCCACCTCGGCGCCATAATTGATAACCACCTCTACGGGGCCATAAATTGAAAATAATTAATAGAACATTTATTGAAATAAATTTAAATGTGTGTGGTTGTGCGTGTTTTGCAAAACAGTTTATTTACAATACAGTTAAAATGTGTAATAAATTAAAACAGTCAGGTTTTTTTTTGGGGGGGGGTGCAAACGGACATTTTTTTTTATTTATTTAAATTTGTAAAAACGAACTGTTTCTTTGAATATGTGATTTCTTTTCAAAGCGAAGAGTCTATTTACAATATATTATTTGAATATCTCGCTTATTTCGTTTGATTTGGGATGAAATTTATTAATTAGTCTTACATTGTATTTTTTATCTTGAAATAAAATTCTAATTTATTTTTTAAAGCTTGAAAATCGAACTTTTTTATTTTTATTTTATTTTTTAAAGATATTTCACCCCCAAACAAGGCAGGACGCCACTGTAGACGTAAGAGGCTACTGAGAATTAAGGAGTAGGTTTTGGTGTCATCCTAAGTTGAAAGTTGTGCAGCGATATGTCTGTTTACATTAGTTTTAAACCTCTGCATGTCAGTAACGTCGAGGAAACAGGGAGCAGGGATGGAGTTCCAGAGGCCGGCAGCCTGAGGAAAAAACTGCTGGAGTAGGAGGCTCTCCGGCATCTGGGGACCTCCACAGTAAATGAATGGAACCTAACTAATTGTCGGGTTGGCTGAGTGTATTTACATTGAGGAGGCACTAGAGCAGCTAGTTCATCATAGCACATTCCATTGAAGTTCTTGTAAAACAAGCACAAGGATGCAACATTGCGGCGATGGGAAAGGGGCTGGAGCTTGGTGGATAGTGAGGGATCTATTAAGTTGGCGACTCTTTTTTGGACCTTGTCTAAGAGGTAGAGACTAGTGGATGATGCACCAGCCCAGATGTGACAATACTCCATGCATGTGCGGATGGTGGCTTTGTAGAGATACAGGATAATGTCAGGAGTTTACTAGCACGGTAGAGGAAGCCCACCTTCTTTGCAGCAGATATGTGCGCGTCCATTTTGGCCACATGACTAGAGTACAGCATGGTGTCGTCAGCAAATATACCTATCTCAGACTCGATAACATCAGGGAGGTCGTTTACGAAGGGTGGGGGGCTGTGAACTGAATCGAGGTTTTCTGGTGACGTCATCGATAGTGGGAGTAAGAAGAACGATCTTGTCATGAAGGTCACAGTAAAAACTAACTTTACTATTTGCCCGCTAAAATTACATTTTTTTTCCTGTCATTCCTGAAAGATAAATATGCCTTCTGCTTGTGTTGTTCAATATTGCGAGGAGAATTGTAAAAATGGCCCCAAAGTTAATGTTAAGAAACTATTTTGGACTTGGATACATTTTATTAAGCGAAATAATTTCAGTCCTACCAAATATAGCAAGGTATGTGAAATGTTTTTAAAACTTTATTAACTAGTAAATATATGTTCCCTCTGGTCGTATATTTATTACATTTAAAAAGAAAATGTGACGACGGATTAAATCTGTATTTACCAGACCTACCTGTGGGCACTCATCACTAGGGACGTCTACACAAATCTACATGTGACACCAACCCAGGTTATCCAAGTCTCCTGATGTCAACCCAGCCTTTCCTGCTGTCCAGGTTCCGAAAACCTCCTTTCTTGACTTCAGTGACGTCATCTCATCTATCCTCTACACGTTATTATCTTTTATGATAAATAAAATGTTCATCTGCGTTTGTCCTCTCTTCTTTGTCATTGCCGTTTACTTTCTTGCCTGTGTATCCTTTCTTAGTTGTGAGGCCGATCAACATTAACGCTCGACCCCGCAACACAAGAGACTCCGATTTTTTTTTTTGTAAAAGGTGTTTCTTATTAAAAAAATCCTTCAATATCCCGCCGTGGTGTTTGGCCCGGGAATTAGCATTTTGTACGATATAATCACTTGTATCCTTCTTTATTGTGTTATATCCCTTTGCCGGGCTGCTCCTTCGAAACAAGTGGGAGGAATGGGATGAAAAGTGAGAGGGCCAAGCACGCAGTGGTCACTGATGTTAAGGTATGCCTTCCTTCTTTCTTAGTAGCAATCAGGCGGGTAAGAGACAAAAATGGAAGGAAAGGGCCAAGCACGCCGAGGTCATTGTTCTTCGGGTATGTACCCTGCCTTCCACCTCTCTTAGTAGTAGTCAGGCGGGCGAGGCTCGCCCCTCCCCCGTTTACTAAGTGGCCAAGCAAGGAAACTGACTAGATCGTAACACAAGTTCCTTATTCTGATTTTCTAACTGATTTAAACCTCAAACTCAAAGTTTTCCACATCTAAAATTGGTAAACACGACTCCTCATCCTAAAATATTATAGGATTGGGATACATGTCAATCCTATAAACCAAGCTACCCCCGAAAAATATTCTGAATTTGAACAAAAATTAAAATTGCCTCAGTCTTGAAAGATTTCTCCTTCACTGACCGAAGACAGAAAAAACAGACAAATGGAAAGTCGGGCATCTTTTACGAGACTCAGAGTAAAAACGCTAAAAAAACAAATATACAACAAAAAAAGTAACTGTAAGCTGTAAAAGTTAGTTTCAAACTTGCATGTGCTATTTGTTTGTATTTTAAACCCGTTTGAAGTGCTATTTATTAGAAATTTACGTTCGACAGACGGGTTTCGAAGAATTCAAAATGGCCGCTCTACGTAATAATATAGAGGAACTGGCCGCCATTTATCTTTGAAAAACTAGATGTTTTAAAAAAACAAGAAATTTTTTTTTAACATCTAATAAAAAGCCATTTATACTACGTAAAAATACAAACAAATTACATAGGTAAGTAGAAAAATGTCTATTCTAGACATAAGTCAACTTTACTTGTTGCAAATTTATGTTTTTAAACTCTTTCTCGGTCTTTTTTTGGACCCCGTTCGCGCCTCTGCTGAGCGTCGTAACATATACCCGGAAAGTCAATTCGAAAGTAATTTTTATCGACAATTTAAGTTTGGGTAAATAATATTTGCATCCCCCTCCCCATGTCTTTTTTTTTTCTATGAAAGATAAATTCTTAGTGGCAATTAAAAAAAATTTTAATAGAAAAAAAAAAGAAAAGGGTTTTCAGGCTGTTTTCATGTAATCGGCTGAAGGTAGAATCTCATTTTTCTTTTTAGGTAAAGTGCAGGGCTCCAATAATATAGTTTTTCTTCTTCTCAGAGATGAACATTTTTAAAGTATATATAATATATATTTTATTTTTATTGTGCAATTTAAAAATAAAAATAAAAATGAGATTAAAAAAGAATTACGTTTAAATTTTGTCATTTTAAAGTATTCTGATTAATTTTGGCTTAAAATAGACATTCAAAATATAATTTGGAAAGAATAGCGTATATTTGATAAAAGACTAACAAAATGGCGCACTTTCATAATTCACGCGAAATTGCGTCATTTTCCAAGAATTTTCACTTTCATTACGTACATGAAAATGAGACATTTTTCTGATATTTTTTTTTTACTAATATATACATAAACAAATGTTTCCAAGGGAGAGAACTCTACCAACTTTTTTTTTTTTAAATGACAAAACAAATATCCATATCTACATAGCAATAAACTACGAACTTCAAGATGAAAGCAATAAAGATGTATCACATGAAACCGTTTGAAGGTACGAAAATACTTTATTCCCGGACACAAAAAAAAACCGTAAACTAATATATAAGGTGTGAGACTCGGCGAGCAGACGAGGACGCCAATAACTCAGTCATACATATTTATCGCCCCTGACCTGTATGATTAAAATACTGGCGTAGCAATAAGATACGAACTTAAAGACTGGTGATACCAGATCAGGCTGCCCTGTGACTCCCTGAGACGAAATTCACCTACATTGACGTTTTTTGTTTTTCTTCTTTTTTTTTTTTTTGTAAAACTTAATTATGTTCTACAAAACCAAAAACAAAAACAACAGCCCCTCTCCCTTTCTCCCTCCCCTTTTTTATTTTATTTTTAGAACTTGAAGCATAAATCTTTTACTATAATGACCAGATTCGGCATTAAATAACCCAAAAAGGGTTGATATGCCGTAAAACAAAACTACCAAACCACCGAACTTAAAGATGTGTTTTATCATCAAATATTGCAAGTAATGATTTATTTTTCATAATTCATAACTCGCTAAGTTTATGTTGATTCCTTTTTTTTCTACGAGAGAGATAAACAGTTGGTTAACACCGTGTAGTCAGTCTGCGAAAAACGTTTTTTTTCTTAGAAAACCAGTTCAATTTTACTATAGGGATCGTTGGACCATCTCGCCATTTCTCTAGGATAACAGCTTCAAGGAATATATTGTGTAATAAAACTTTAATTTAATTTAAAACGCATATAAAATTTAATGGTATTGTAGATTAACATCATCCACAACCATCCCACCAACAGAAAATGAGATGGATCAGTTATTTTAAATAACTTACTTAAAATAATCCCAGTTCCGAGCCATTCTAGCGCAGTTATTTTTTTTTTAATGAAAAATTATGTGCGTTTTAGGGGGGGGGGGGTCTACTTTCATAGGCGATTAAATGTGGTTTTACGACCTTACACTTTGTATTAGGGCGAGTAATAAAAAGTTTTTTTTCACTGTCCTAAAAAGCTAGAACGGCCGAGGAAGGGGGAATCATTCTGTTAAATTTATATAAGAAACTGATCACCCACTCTAAATTCTAAATTAATGTTTTTGTATTCAGTGTTCACACGTAAACGCCTAAGACAGTAGAATCTCAATGTTTTGGAGAGGGAATTCAGTAAAAAGTGTTAATCTACAAATTTAACTTTTGTACTATTTTTAAAAACTTTTTTTTCAATTTATTAAATTCCGTTTGTGTGTGTGTGTGTGTGTAAGAAATGTTCAATTTGCGTGCGTGTCAACAAATTTGTACTTAATGTTAATGTTAGAAAAACAGTCAACCTATTTTTGGTTTCAGGGGAAAAATCGCAACTAGCAAGTGGTGAAAAAACAAATAGGCAATAAATAAATGTTAATCTAACGGGTACTTCCACTGCTACTTGTTGGGTAAGAAACCCAAACGAAATCTATTTTGAAATGTTTAACGTTTGCAGTTTTTAATTTTATATATATATATCAGGACCGGCGGCACAGTTATAAAAGTGTGGGGGGGGGGGCGTTTAAACATGCACATATAACTTCATTATTGATGACCGTAAAGTGAGGGGGCCCAAGTCAAAAAGTGGGGGGGGGGGGCTTGCGCCCCCTCTGCCGCCGTCCATGTATAATATATATATATATATATATATATATATATATATATATACACACACACATACACATGAACAATATTACTTGATTTAGGCGTATAAACTTTAATTCTTTTTCAGCTAATCTAAAGGCTGCAAAATCAACTTCGAATTCCCTGCGACCACAATAGTAAAGAAAACTGAGAGCGATGCTTACCGTGTTCACGGGAAATTCAAACGTACTTTTAGCGCTTTTAAAAAGTTAATTCGAAACTAATTTGTCTCGAATTAAAGTTTGGGACATTTTTAACGACAGCTAACAGAACGAAAAAGGGGGTAAAACACAAAAAAAAAACAAATAGGAAACAAATAAATGTTACTAAAGGGAAGATAAATTACTAACATGGATAAGTTTATTTGCGTTTTAACTTATTTTAAAAACGTTTCTTCTAAAAAACAAACACGGTGTCCACCTGTTTAGTTAGAACAAAAAAAAAATGGCTGAAATTACAGTTTCGATAATCTCTCTAAAAAAAAAACGAAAATTAAGCAAAATACTGATAGAAAATTACATTTTCCCACGATTGTTGACATTTTATTTTTCGATTTTTCACCGATTATCAAGGGGGTCCCCGTACCGGGTTAACGAACAGCAATTTTGTTTTTCGTTCTAACTGAACAAGCGGACACCAGGTTTGTTTTGAACAACAAAAAAAAAACGCTTTAAAATAAGTTAAAACGCAAATAAACTTATCCAGGTTAGTAGAAGAGTAACTTATATTGCCTTTGGTAACATTTATTTGTTGCCTATTTGTTTTTACCCCTTTTTCGTTGTTATCTGTCGTGAAAAATGTCCAAAGTTTGTATACCAAAGTCGAGTATTATTGTTCATTTGTCGTCTTAAGCAAAAGATGGACAATATCACTCACATGCCATCGATTCAAGATTTTTGTGTAAAGTTTGACTTTTTTCCTGGACCCTACGATATTAAATTGCTCAAAGGATGTTGGATTTAATTAATAAAATATTCTTTTTTTTCTCTAAATTAAAAGTAACAGAGAAAAATAAGTCTTACCTTTACAATTTGGCGTTCTTCTATTGGTTTTTAATTATTCAGATGAATTTTGAATTAAAACATATACACTAGAAGTGTAATTGGGAAAGAATAAGGCCGATTTGAGATCTAATGATAACATCGCCACACTTTTATAATGTACGCGAAAATTCTACGAATTTTATTCACGTGAAACTGCGTCATTTTCCTGGAATTTTCATTTTCGTTACGTTTTCCTGGAATTTAAACAAATTCTATTTACAGGGGCGATAACTCTAAATTACAAACAATTTTAATTCTCTCATTTTTGTAAAAATTACAAAACTTATTTTATTATTAATTCCATAGCAATAATGCACATACTCGATAGATATTTTTTAAGTATCGATAAATATTATTAGTACTTTTTATCATCGCATTTAACCATTTCTTTTCATAATTTTGCTTTGTTCATATTAATTCGTTGGTGCTTCTGCCGTTTCACCATGACATGTATACAAAAAATAGCTCAAGAAATGTGTAAACTTTGTTATGTACTTACGTGGTAGCTGAAAAGAAGACTGTACACCAAAAATAACGCAAATTCATCCAGTATTTATTAAATTAAAAATACAAAACGATTTTATCTATATGTCGCCATCTTCTATTTTTTAGGTACGTGCAAAAATGGCCGTCTCTTGTACGGATTATTCTTATTAAAAAGCGCTTATCATTAATTATTTAATTAGTTTCCGTGTAAAATTTGATTGTGTTTGGAAGATAAAAGCCTAAACTTAATCTCTAAACGGGACAAAATGCATATTTACGTGTGAAAAAGAAATTATAATGAAATATGTTATCACGGCGGATAAAAAACCGAAAAATTCAGTGAATTTTGAACTTTGAAAAAAATTACTTGTAAAAATCCCTTGAAAGATAAATATAAGTTTTTTGGAACTATTTCAAAGATAATTATTAAATTAAAGTCATAAGATAGTGAATTAAAAAAAAAAGAAATTCCCACGTTTTACTAAAAATTAGCAAAATTATTCCCCAAAAGTCATAAATTAGTAAAATCCGGCATCAGTTAATCGGTAAACAACTTTGTTTACCAATTGACTATCGCTATGCAAAATATATGGAAGACAAAAATGTCATAATTTATCATTTTTAACTTTATATATAAAAATGGTTTTGTAAGAGTTTATAGAAGTTGAAAAATTATAATCTTAAAAAGAATAAAGAAATTAATGGATAATAAAGAAATTTAAGTATATCCTTATTTTGCTGTAATAAATAAGGAAATGCTTATTTAATTAAAATATTTGTGAATGCACGCAATTAAGATCTTATTTATTTTATTTTTTAACTAAGGTTCATATTTAACTTGGTATTAGTTTTTAATTTAGTAATACTCTGAAATTATTGATGACGTCTGTTTACCAATGTTTTTCCTTAGAATTTGAAATAAAACTTTTTTAAAATGTTAAAAATTAGTTTTACGTTACGAACTGCGTCAATTTTATCAATTTTTTTACATGATTTAAAACCTTAGTTACTCGATTTATTCTTAACGTGTCGTAACGATAAATTACATTGATTCTTTTTAAAATAAAGTGTTGTCTTTTTATTTTAAGTGTGAAAAAGTAAATTAAAGTCAATGACTACACTGACAATTTATTCATTGAAAAAAAAAAGTTAAAACAGTTATTTATTGATAAACAGAATTCAATTTTGAAAGAAAATGTCATGTTTGAATTCTCTTTATTTATTAATAAATAATTGTTTTAACTTCTTAAATATTTATTAATGAAAGAAAGACAAAACAAATACAAATCTTTCCAAATAATTGACGATGAATTGTGAAATTAACGAAATTGTTGAATCTCTAAAAATAAAATATTGAGGGCGGTGTAAAAGTGAGTGTTTTTTCGAAGGCTAATCCCACCTGTTTATTACAGAACGAGGCTACCATACCAATCCAAGTTCATCGTTAGTAGAAATTATCCAATTCTTTAAATTATTGTTTTCGTTATGTTCCTGGGTTTCAAATTTGTCAATTTTTGGTTTATTTTCAAGATTATAAAAAAATGATTGCGCTGATGATGTCACGTTTATGTATGAAAGGGAAACATAATTATATCGCATTTTTTTTTATTTTCCCAGAAACTCTAATCATTAAAATCACATGAAATATTTTTTGCAAGTATATTATTTTTTGGTGAAAATATTGATTAAATAATGCTTTATTCAATGATAACATTGCCAATTCAAAAAATTAAATTTTCTTCGAATTATAGTGATTTTGGTAACACGGTATTTAGAGGCCTTTTTCGTAATATATAAAAAAATATATATATTTTTTAATTGTTAACATCTACAATGCTTTATTTTCATTAAAAAATTAATGTATTTTTTTAATTAATATATAAAAATATAACTTTAGTAAAGGTGTATGTTGTTTTAAAAAAATGCATTTTTACTAAGATTAAAAAAAACAATGGTTTCATTATAGTCTTTGATTGTTGATTAATAAATATTGAAAATTTCATTAAAATTGGTTGATTTCCTGAATTTTAATGATTTTTTAAGTTTTTAAGTGATTAAAAAAATATTAGGTACGGTCGGATTTTTCGTGGGCGTTAACGAAAACCGCTCTAAACTAATGTCATGTTACCTAGGACAATTATCACAAAAACTATAACAAGAGAGAAGGAATGGAAGAGTACAAGATGTTCATAAAAGTTAAAATAAAGTTTTATTTACAAAAAAAAGGTAGCTTGGACTGCTTTTTTTCCAGAGCTGGAATAAATAAATTATTCCTAGATAACGTACAAAAAAATCAAAATCAAAAAAAATTACAACATCAGGATTTCTTAACATTAAAGTTATATACAACAAAAATAGACACAATCTTAAAAAGGCAGTATTCTTACAAAATCAATCAAATAGTCTCTTTTTTTTCTTTACACCAAAGTTACAATCAAAAGTAATAAAATTGACAAACCGTGCTGAATGTCGACACAACCTCCATGGTAAAAATAACCTTTTTTTTTTATTTATCAAACGTCTGTCACAAAGTTCCTTTTTTCCTTTTTCTTTCCTTTTCTTCTATAATTTTCTTATAGCAAACCCAACGTAAGAAATACGTCACTAGAACAGTCCAAATTTCAAATAAACATAATACTTGATTTTTTCACAGTTTGTCCAAAATAGCATCACACGCGATCATGTGAGGATCCAATTTTCAAGGTTATCTCTTTCAAATTGATCTGTGTTGCAAGGACGATCACACTTTACGATTCTTAATCTCTGATTTAGAATCTTCTCAACAGCAAAGTATTCCAGTTCCCGGGAGCTAAGCTCTTCAATATAGGCAATTTCGTGCCCGGAGATATTTTTATCTCGTTCAAATTCTCCATAATTCTTCATTCCAAGTCTCTGACCTGAAACATCTTCAAAGGGAAATATTCGTTGACCGAAGGAAGAATATTTCATACATAAAAGGCAATTCTTGCCAAGAGATACTCTATTTCTTAAATTTCTTCAAGTAGAAATTCTTCTCAAAATTTAACGTCCCAACTATGGACGGAGAAACAGTTTTAACAGGTGTCGACTCCGGCGCCCAAGTCTGTTCTGATTAAACTTCGTGCCAATATCAAATCGAGACAGAACTAATGCATCATTTCTAAAAATAGAAACCACGTGACACAAAATGGCGTCAACCTAACCCAACTCCTACGCAAAATAATCCATGTGACCTTCAACCTGGCACGTAAGCAAAAACCGACAGCCTTCACCCTCAAACGGTTTCAAACAAAGGGAAGCAACCCATGACTTACTAGAAAATATACCGAAATTTCCACACTACGTCCAAAATCAATGGCAGATTCCCAAAATGTAAAAACATTTTGACATCCCTAGTATTTTTCAATCGTCCGATTTTATCCTAGGTTGACAAGGGAGATAACTCATATTTAAAAAAAATATTTTTTAGGTTTCCGCTAAATTGGTAATAAAAAAATGGTTATCTCCCGTGTTACAAAAATGTCTAACAATACGTAAACCGTTGTTTTTTTACTTCTTTTTCTTATAATTTAATAGATACTGAATTAATTTGCTTAATTTTTTCTGTACAATCTTATTTTCAGCTAACACGTAAGTACATAACAAAGTTTAGATTAAATAAAAAATATTTTAATGCCATGGTGAAACAGCAGAAGTACCGATTCTTTTTCTATGACAGTTGGTTTACACATATACAATCACTTTCTGTTTTTCTTAGAAATTTAGTTCAATCTTACTATAGGGATCGTTGGAATATTTAACCTATTTCTCTTGGATAACATCCTTTTATGGTATTGTGTTTTTATCCTGAAATAAAATTCTGATATTATTTTATATTGATACCTTCTCTAAATCACCACCCACCAAAACAAAAATGAGATTCTACTATTTTATGCGATTACATGTGAACACCCTGGAAAACTTGGCTGAAATAAAAAAATTTAAAAACTGAAACAAAAAATTATTTTTGAATTTAAAAAGGGGATCAGTTTCAAATATAAATTTAAAGAAAAATGATTTCCAATTTCTGAGCCATTCTAGCGTTTCAGAGCATTAACCATTGTTTTTTTCTATAGAAGATAAATCCTTTTTATGCAATATCGTCTGGTTTTACGACCTTGCTGTATAAATAAAGTAGAGTGATCTACCCTTGTGTCAGGCAGGACAGGGTTATCTGCCCCTGGCAGATAACTATATATATAGAACATGACTGTAGACATTGACAATCTTATGATATACACGTGAAAACGTTCCCCCGAGATAATAGATGCTATACATGGCTCTACAAACAGGATCAATTTCAAAAGTCATCAATTTGAAACCGTATACTTTGGAGTCATCTACCACCAGGCATAATGGAACTACACTATTTGGAGCTGATGAAACAACTCGTGGAGTTGCAAAAAGAAAACATTGAGCTCAGAAAAGAGGGAATTCGCCGTCAGCCAGACACGTCCCATATTAAAAGGTCGGAGCAATCGTCAATAGGCTTTGATACCACAGACAGTGAATGAGCATTGTTTCTGGATACATGTGTCCGCTATAAAGACGTGCGGACTGAGAGATCCAGCTGTAATTTGAAACGAGCTGAGAGTCACATGTACGCCCGAAGCAAACAGACTACTGTTTGAATTAGTAGGACCTTAAATGCTGAATTTTGTCATGTAGGTAACCCTTTTAAACCAAATACGAATCATTGCAGTCAACGGATTACATAAGGAGGTGCACCGGCAAAAGTTTCCCTCCATGAATCAGAAAGAGGAGGGTGAGTATGTAACACACTTTTTAGCTCGTTTACGTGATCAAGCCGAGTTCTGTGAATTTGGGGTTAACTTACCAAACCAATGGAGTTGTGGACAGCAAGTGGACTATTCAGGCGACATGGTTGCTGGGCAGATGGTCGCCGGGCTTGCTAATCCCGAGCACCAGAGTAAAGTATTAGTGGATGTTGCTACACTCACCACTCTAGAACAGAAATTCAACAGATTGGTTTGCCTAGAGAAAACAGACAACACTGTGCATCACCTTGCATTCTCCAATGTGCAAAGGTCGGGCCAGGAACACGGCCCTGGGAAATCGAGACTCCTTTGACTCCCGGATATGCTGGGCCTTGTAGAGGGTGTGGAAGGACTTCACACCCTAATGGATCAATGAATCGGAGAGATTTTCCAACGGTTAAACTGATATGTCATCACGGTGGATTGACGGGGCCACTTAAAGAAAGTATGCTGGAAGCTCGCGACATCCAGAACGGAAGACATGAGTAAAGTGTCAAGAAGTGTTTACTGACGGTATTCCAGGTAGTAGTTCAGCTTACAAAACCAATAGACGTGATAGGATGCAGTCGAACATGGTACGCCATCTTGAGTGGGACAGGGGACAGTTTTAGATAAAGTGGAAGTAACCATGATGCCCAGAACGCATGCTACATTCGGACGTTTACCAAAGGGTTCAATAAACCATCATAGCCGTCACATCCTCACCTTTACAGACACCAGAGCCCAGACTTGCTCGAGTGGACCTGAGATTAAAAAAATCCTTGGATACCCGAACGGGTAGCTTGTGCCAACTACCCACTGAATACGGGGAATAATGGACAACCGGTTGCATGTAAAAGGCGTCTTATTCATGCACATAAAAGTTGGATCAAGAGAGAAAAGACAGGCAGTGTATGTGTCAGAAACACATTTGGCTTTTATTTGTCACAAACTGCTCTGAAGGATCTGAGTTTCCAAACTCGCGATCACAGAGCAGCTCATCAAAGGACGCAAATGAAACGGCCCCATGCGGATGCCCACGTAGGACATCTGTTTCATCAAAACCAGATACTATCCCATTTTAACCAATGGAAGCCAACAGACACCAACTAGAACGGTTCATAGTTAAACACTTCAAGTCGAGTGCATTCAATATATGACCACACCAACCATTACAAACTATGGCAGGCAAATCATTGGATATCACATTCATCCCTGGCGTGACACCGACAGCAGTTCATATGCCAACACCGGTCCCAATCATTGGAAGAAGGTGAAAGAAGATTTTGCACTGGGCATAATAGAAGCAGTACTGGTAGGCACACCTGGTATTCTAAGATGGTGGTCACACCAAAAAAAAGACGGGTCTCCAAGACGCACGGTGGACCCACAAAAACTGAATGACGGCATCATGAGGGAAACGTACCACACTCTGTCCCCATTCAAGCAGGTCTCTGAGATAGTTGCCCATAACAGTCTTTGACGCATGGAATGGATACCATAGCCTACCACTCTCTCCAGCGGCATAGGACGCTACCACATTCATTACTGAATGGGGCAGATACAGGTATTGTTGGGCCTCTCAAGGATTTCATGGATCAGGGGCTGAACATAGAAAAGTCAGTGCATAGTTGACAGCCTCCTATGGGACAATTTGATAGAGTCCTCGTTTAGGCACACAGTCGACTACATCGGCCACTGTGCGGATAAGGGTATTATGTTTAACCCTGACAAGTTCCATTTTGTTAAAATGGAGGTGGAATCACTACTGACAGTGCTAAACCAACAAAAAAGATGACAGAAGTTATCCTTCACTTCCCTACACCTACGAATATCACCAGCATCAGGTATTGGTTTGGACTCGTGAATAAGGTGTCATATGCTCTTTCACAAGCTGAAGGGATGACCTCATTCCGGGAACTATTACGGATGAAGAACAGAAAGTTGGGATGAGACACTGGAACACCTATTTCAAGAGACAAAGACGGTGGTCATAAAGAAAATTAAAATTCAGGTTAAAACATTCGAAATCAACAGAACTACGGGCATGGCAAAAGATTATAGTAAAACAGGGATTGCATATTTCTTGTTTCAGAAGCATTGCAAATGCCGTGGTGAAGCAGACATGAGTTGCGGGGAGGGTCACTGGAAGCTCATTCTGGCTGGATCCCGACTTACCAATGATGCAGAATCGTGTTATGCACCAGTGGAAGGAGAAGCCTTGGCCTTTATCTACGGTTTAGAGTCCTGTTGTATATTTGTACTCGGATGCCCAAATTTGCTGGCGACAGTGGATCACCAAGTACTGACAAAAATATTTTCTGATCGGGCTGTAGAAAACATTAAAAACCCTCGTCTCTTAAACTTCAAAGAACGAAGCCTGATGTACAAATTTTGGAATAGACACCGCCCCGGAAAACACAATGCAGCACCTGATTGTGCTTCCCAATACTCAGTAGGTATGTCAGAGCCCATGATCAAAGCATCATTCACGTCAATGTACCACAACGACCCTAAGCTGAAGGCGATAACATGGAAATGGATTGTGGCTGCCGTGGCCACAGATGGAGAATGTCGAACCTTAGCAGACATGGTGCAAAAAGATTTCCCTGAATCATGCAACGGCATCACATCCATAGATCACGTTTTCTAGCCCATGCACGAAGGATTATACTGCCTGGAAGGAGTGATAATCAAAGGCAACAAAATTTTAATACCTCAACAACTTCGAGCAGAGATACTCGAGTCCCTTCATTCTGCACATCAAGACATAAACGGCATGCTGGCAAACACAAGACAACGTTTTTTGGGGGCCAGGGTTGGTTGCTAGCATCAGACAGACCAGATTCCAGTGCTGCACTTGCAACACGATTGCACCATCTCAGCCGAAGGAACCGTTGATGTCACTAGTAGACCCTGGATTTCCGGGACTTAGTTGACATAGAGGGCAAGCAGTACTTGGTATATGTTGATCGATATATTGGATGGATGGAAGTAGCCCTAATGCAATCGGGGAAGGCCAAAACCGTGTGTGACATGATGAGAACATGGTTTTGCACATATGGAGGACCGCAATTTGAGTCCCAGGAATACTTTAGAATTTAGAGTGGAAGATCAGTTTCTGAAGAACTGGGGGATACGGAAACGAATTTCATCAGCATACTACTCTCAAAGCAATGGGCACGCAGATGTAGGGGTAAAGACAACTAAGCATATACTCGTTGATAATACAGATAACTGCTGATACCTATGCCATGATCGTGCATTGCTGACCCATCACAATACCCCCCGTTCAGGACCTTGACATGTACCCAGCTATAATTCTGTATGGTCGGGTTATTAAGGATTACCTCCCAGTCCTACAGGATAAGTGCCAAACACGGAACGAGTGGAAAGAGATAGGTGAACTAAGGGAGGTTGTAATGGCCAAAATGCACATGCGGAACGAACAGTTCTACAACCAGCAATGCAGTCCACTTCGGGAACTAAAAGTTGGAGATTTCGTCCAGATCTAGAACCAAGATGGTCCCCACCCTCGTCAATGGAGAAAGACGGGGAGGGTCATGGAAACAGGTGGCAACCGACCGTACCAGGTGCGGGTGGATGGGAGCAATCAGGTAACGGTACAGAACCGTCGTTTCCTCCAGAAGATCTACCAAGTTGTTGATGGCCCACATTGCTTCACACGGAAAACCTCAGACCCTTCAATAAATCCGAACCCCTGCGGCAACAAGCCCTTGATGAGGCTATGGACGTCAATGTCATGTCGCCCAATGAACCCGAAGAAGAACAGATGGAGGTGGATGACACCACAGAGGTAGTGGGAAGAAACACAAGGTACACACGCCCGGTCGAGCCCCTACAGTTAAGACTACCCTCATGTCGAAGCGTACGAGCGTCAAAAAGTTTATCCCCACAAATGCGTTGAAAAATGCATGAGTTCCCAGCACATAAATGAAGAGATGACTACATCCCTTCATACCATGGTCAGGAAAGGGAAGGGGCATGTATAAGTAAAGTAGAGTGATTTGCCCTTATCTCAGGTAGGATAGAGTTATCTTCCCCTGACAGATAACTATATATAGAACATGGTGGCAGCCATTGGCAATCGTAGGATACATACGTGAAAACATTCCCCCGAGATAATAGATGTCATACACCTGCCACTCGGACTTAGTGTTAGTCGTAAAAGAAATTTGGTTAATGCCCTAAAAAGCTAGAATGGCCCGGAAATTATGGATTATTTTACGTTAAAATAATATAAGAAACTGATCTTCTACTCTAAATTCTAAATAATTGTTGTTTTATTTTGTTTTTTCCTTTACCTTGTGGTGGTCGTCATGCTTTTTTTTTGGTGATAACTTCCTCCACAAATAAAAATAAAAATAATAATAAGAAGACTTACATGCAAAACCAACGGAAGTTTATTCACTGAAATAAACCATTAACAAATATAACATATTTCCTTTTGTAATGAGTTCAGAAGTCCTTTCTTTAGTTTCAGGGTAAGTAAAAAGGAGAATGTCTTTTGTTTTGTTGAAATGCTCATGTGTTATAAAATGTTAAGAGAGGCAATAGGTAATGTTCGCCTGTGAAATTGTATGAAGCGCGCGAAAGGTGAGATGGAAGAGTGATAGTAAGACGCGTGTAACCTCCGAATGAAGAGTCAGTTGAGAGAGAGGGTTTGATGTTTGTGTGTGCTTAAATACTATTTGGATAGGCTCCAGCGAGCTTAAGGAGAAAAGTTTAGAAAAATGTCTTTGGAGAAATCCCATTGGACAGAAATATCACGTGGTGTGCTCCCTACTACGTCCGCTCGTTTTGAGTTGATTTAATATATAAGGCCACACCGGAATTTGCGTGGGCGTTATTTTTTATCTTTCACGCGCCAATACAATTATATTCACACTGCGCGCCTAAATTGTATTTATCCCAAACAACAATTTTTATCCAAATCTTAACCGTGTCAACTGGCACAACCTTCTATCTGCCAAGTTTTTCAAAGTGTTCACATGTAATCGCCTAAAAAAGTAGAATCTCATTTTGGAGTATGGTGATTAAACAGAGAGTGTTAATCTACAAATTTACCAAAATTCTAATTTACTTTTTAACGTATATAACATTAAAGTTTTACGTTTTGCTATTAAATGCATTAAATTCCGTTTAAACTTGTTTTTTTTTGTGTAAAACGAATATTAAGGGTTTTTATTTTTTGTGCATGCCAAAAGTCTTTTGTGTCTAATAATATTAGAAAACAATCAAAATATTTTTTGTACAAGAAACAAAAAAAAACCCAGATAAATGTGATCGTATGCCTAAACAGATTTCTCCTTCACTGGCCGAAGACAGAAAATAAAAGTATAGTATAAGAACAGATACTACACTTTAAAGTTAATTATATTTTGGATAGTAAAAAAAAAAAAAAAAAAATATACCGTACAGAAAAAATACTGTAAAATCGGCAAATATTCAGAGCAGATGTAGTGGTTTTACATTTTAAAAATAATTCAAAGCAGACTTTTTTTCTTAAATTTCACATGGCTGCCTTTAAATTTTGTTAATTTGAGTCACGTGAGAAAAATCCTTGATTGGTGGCAGGCATAAAAATGCTGCCGCATAAAATAAGGGGGTGGTTTCTACTTTTTAAGACGATTACGTGTGGTTTACGACTTTGCCTGTCGGATTTATGGTTATTGGTAAAAAAAGATGTAGTTCTGGGGATCATTTTACGTTAAATTTATATGCGCAACTAATCCCCCACTTTAAATTCTAATATTTGTTTTTCTTCAAGGTGTTCATACATAATCGCCTAAAAAAATGTAGGATCTCGTTTTTGAGGGGAAGGGGCTTTTTAATGTACATATAATTTCTTTTTAATATTTTCACTTTATATATGGTATCTAAGATTGTGATAAACTCATTGTGAGATTTTTGTATATATTTGTCCTTTGTGCCATTTTTTCCTATTTATCCACTTGTGCCATTTTTACCAATGACATTTTTCCGGTGCCATTTTTACCTAAATTCATTTTTCCCTTGTTCCAATTTTTCCTATTCATCCATTTGCACTATTATTACTGGTGACATTTTTACTGGAGCCATTTTTTCCAGTGCCATTTTATCTGTGTCATTTTTACCTAAATTCAGTGAAAATAGCAATTTCAGAGATAGTTAGTTTCAAATTCTTCATAAATTGAAAATGAATTTAATTAATTTCAAAGGGAAATAAGAATTAGGTTTAAAGAATTTCAAAGAGAAAAAAAATACATATAAACATTAATTATTTCAGAGGATATATGCACAATGACCAGACAACGGCTAGTGTCATAGCATCACCAGCACCCCCCCCCCCGCCTCTTCCCCAGAGCGTTTTAATACTCAACTGTGAACTCTTTGAAAGGTGTCATATAGATGCCTAGCAAATAGGTGTGAAAAACAAATTTGAACATTTTACAAATTTTGCTAACGGGATAAACATAAGTGAACTCTGGAATATTTACTTTGTTTACCATAATTTACTAATAAAAAAAATCAAATTAAACTGGGAGAGTCCAGACTAAATCTGGGAATGGGATTCCTAACGTGCAGTCCTGTGGCCCTTTGCCTTATGTTGTAAGTAGACAATCTTCTAATAAATAAATACATTGTATTTGTTTCATTTATTATCCAGAAAACAAAACAAAACATATTCATTCAGGTTTCCCTCATTTTTTAATTTATTTTTTAAAACAAACTAGCAAATATATGTTCCCTCCAGTTGCATATTTCTGATAGACTCGTAGATCCACTCATTTTGGAACTATATAATATTTATACAAATTATTTATTTTTAAACTATTTTTTTTCATTCATTTAAAAATGTCTAGTCACAAGAATAATTGTTTTATTGCTCCTTTGGATTTTGGCTAAGATCAAAGTGTAGTATCTGTTCTCTTAACATCAGCACCGGAATATTTTATGTAATTATCTCCCTTGAAACTGAAAGATTTCAAATATTTTTAAAACGCTATCGTTTTTTTCATAAAATCTCTTTATTTAATTGTATTAATAATTATAATAATATTACTATCGATGAAAATATAAATATATAATAAAATTTGACAATACCAATTATAAATGTATATTACATAATAGAAACTTAAAAAGAAAATAAATATGCAAATGTACAAACATTTTACAAAAAATCCTCGTTGGCCTTTTGGTTGAGATCAAAGTGTAGTATCTGTTCCGATTGATGCTATGCTCTGAAGATCAATACGGTCTTGGTCTTCAATTCTTGATTCTGCCGGTCTGAAGTACTGTCCTGTGCAGTTCTAGGAGGTCGACCCTCCCAGGCTTTGCCTTCTCACCTTTTGAGAATGGGGTTAGTTTATTGATAATCGCCTGAAGGTTTTTAATTTTTTTGTGTCTAATAATATTAGAAAACAATCAAAATATTAGAAAACAATCAAAATATTAGAAAACGGTTAAAATATTAGTAAACAATAAAAATATTAGAAAACAGTTAAAATATTAAAAAAAGTTAAAATATTAGAAAGCAATCAAAATATTAGAAAACAGTCAAAATATTAGAAAACAATCAAAATATTAGAAAACAGTCAAAATATAAAAAACAGTCAAAGTATTAAAAACAATCAAAATATTAGAAAACAGTCAAAATATAAAAAACAGTCAAAGTATTAAAAACAGTCAACATATTAGAAAACTGTCAAAATAGTAGAAAACTGTAAAAATATTAGAAAACAATCAAAATATTAGAAAACAGTCAAAATATTAGAAAACAATCAAAATATTAGAAAACAGTCAAAATATAAAAAACAGTCAAAGTATTAAAAACAATCAAAATATTAGAAAACAGTCAAAATATAAAAAACAGTCAAAGTATTAAAAACAGTCAACATATTAGAAAACTGTCAAAATAGTAGAAAACTGTAAAAATATTAGAAAACAATCAAAATATTAGAAAACAGTCAAAATATAAAAAACAGTCAAAGTATTAAAAACAGTCAACATATTAGAAAACTGTCAAAATAGTAGAAAACTGTAAAAATATTAGAAAACGCTTAAAATATTAGAAAACTGTCAAAATATTAGAAAACAATCAAAATATTAGAGACAGTAAAAATTTTAGCAAACAGTCAAAATATTAGAAAACTGTCAAAATTTTAAAAAACAGTTAAAATATTAGAAAAGAATAAAAATAGTAGTAAACGGTCAAAATATTAGAAAACAATCAAAATGTTAGAAAACAGTTAAAATTTTAGCAAACAATCAAAATTTTAGCAAACAATCAAAATATTAGAAAAAAATCAAAATGTTAGAAACAATCAAAATTTTAGCAAACAATCAAAATATTAGAAAACAATCAAAATATTAGAAAACTATCAAAATATTAGAAAACTATCAAAATATTAGAAAACAATCAAAATGTTAGAAAACAATCAAAATATTAGAAAACAATCAAAATATTAGAAAACAGTTAAAATATTAGAAAACAATCAAAATATTAGAAAACAGTTAAAATATTAGAAAACAATCAAAATGTTAGAAAACAATCAAAATATTAGAAAACAATCAAAATATTAGAAAACAATCAAAATGTTAGAAAACAATCAAAATATTAGAAAACAATCAAAATATTAGAAAACAGTTAAAATATTAGAAAACAATCAAAATATTAGAAAACAGTTAAAATATTAGAAAACAATCAAAATATTAGAAAACAGTTAAAATATTAGAAAACAATCAAAATATTAGAAAACAGTTAAAATATTAGAAAACAATCAAAATATTAGAAAACAATCAAAATGTTAGAAAACAATCAAAATGTTAGAAAACAATCAAAATATTAGAAAACAGTTAAAATATTAGAAAAGAATCAAAATATTAGTAAACACTCAAAATGTTAGAAAACAATCAAAATGTTAGAAAACAATCAAAATATTAGAAAACAATCAAAATGTTGGAAAACAATCAAAATATTAGAAAACAGTTAAAATATTAGAAAACAATCACAATGTTAGAAAACAATCAAAATATTAGAAAACAATCAAAATATTAGAAAACAATCAAAATGTGAGAAAACAATCAAAATATTAGAAAACAATCAAAATGTTGGAAAACAATCAAAATATTAGAAAACAATTAAAATATTAGAAAACAATCAAAATATTAGAAAACAGTTAAAATATTAGAAAACAATCAAAATGTTAGAAAACAATCAAAATGTTAGAAAACAATCAAAATATTAGAAAACAATCAAAATGTTAGAAAACAATCAAAATATTAGAAAACAATCAAAATGTTGGAAAACAATCAAAATATTAGAAAACAACTAAAATATTAGAAATCAATCAAAATATTAGAAATCAATCAAAATATTAGAAAACAATCAAAATGTTAGAAAACAATCAAAATATTAGAAAACAATCAAAAGATTAGAAAACAATCAAAAGATTAGAAAACAATCAAAATGTTAGAAAACAATCAAAATATTAGAAAACAGTTAAAATATTAGAAAACAATCAAAATATTAGAAAACAGTTAAAATATTAGAAAACAATCAAAATGTTAGAAAACAATCAAAATATTAGAAAACAATCAAAATATTAGAAAACAATCAAAATATTAGAAAACAGTTAAAATATTAGAAAACAATCAAAATATTAGAAAACAGTTAAAATATTAGAAAACAATCAAAATATTAGAAAACAATCAAAATATTAGAAAACAATCAAAATGTTAGAAAACAATCAAAATATTAGAAAACAGTTAAAATATTAGAAAACAATCAAAATATTAGAAAACAGTTAAAATATTAGAAAACCATCAAAATGTTAGAAAACAATCAAAATATTAGAAAACAGTTAAAATATTAGAAAACCATCAAAATGTTAGAAAACAATCAAAATATTAGAAAACAGTTAAAATATTAGAAAACCATCAAAATGTTAGAAAACAATCAAAATATTAGAAAACAGTTAAAATATTAGAAAACCATCAAAATGTTAGAAAACAATCAAAATATTAGAAAACAGTTAAAATATTAGAAAACAATCAAAATGTTAGAAAACAACTAAAATGTTAGAAAACAGTTAAAATATTAGAAAACAGTCAAACTATTTCTGCTGCAAGAAAAAAACAGATAAATGATGAGATCGTATGTATAAACAGATTTCTCCTTCACAGACCGAAGCCGGAAAGGTAAAGTATAGTATCAGAACAGATACTACACTTTAACGTTGATTCTATTTTAAAAAGTAAAAAAAATAAAAATATACCGAAAATAAAAAAATATTGAAAAATCGGCAAATATTCAGAGCAGACGTAAAAACTACAACAGTTTTACATTTAAAAAATATTCAAAGCAGGCGTTTTTGTGCTTATGCAGAAGTACAAAGACATTGGAAAAAAATTAAAATAAAACAAACTGAAAAGTATCTGTTTAATGTACGTATCTGTCACGGAATGAATATATCACATACCAAAAATCATGTAAATTAATAAAGTAGTTTTTATTCTATAAAAGAAAATTAAATTTTTACCGATAAACGGGTAATCTTGATATATCAGCAGCATTTTTGGTTATATTCAAGGTAGCTAAAGATGAAACCCAAAATTCAAGAATTTATTTTTCTATTTCGCAAAAGTTCGTATTATCTCCCTTGAATATGATCAACATTGTGGCGATATTTCACCCTTATTCGTTTATCAATAAAATTAGTTACTACTTTACAGTCATACTCACATTCACCATAAGAATTTATACCATGACTATCCTACTTAAAACCTATATTTATGTAACTTATGCAATTAGGGGGTTTAAGTAATAAATTTTTTTATATACGACAAATAATAAAAATATTTACAATGGTTAAACGTTGTTTTGTGTTAGTAAAAAGACCCCCTCATTTCTAGATATATGGCAGATACGCAGATTTGCCAGTCAAAAAAGGATATGCAGGCCCCAACGCTTTATTTATAACCACCCCCTCTTTCGAAAATTGCAATGGGTGACCTGCATCTCTGACAAATCAAGCAATCTGTCACCTAATTGGGGACGGGAAGAGGGCATTATCAAAACAAAAATAGAGGTAAAAAAACGGAGAGGGGGGCATAGGACAAAAGAAAAAGAAGGCCCTAATGAAACCATGTATACACTAGCTAAGTCATGAACTACTACAAACTTAATACAGACTTAACTGCGTCATGATCCATGTTCGTTTCAGCTACCCAATATTCTTTTGCATAAGGCACATCCAAGTACCACTCAAGACTAGCACCTCTCGTGCGACACAATCGCACAGTTCTCACCCACAATTCATTAAAGGTCACAGAAGGGAGTTTCACTCTCTCAGCCCTAATGCGCACCTTCATTAAATGTTTGAAAATCCAAATAAGGCTGAGAGAAGTAAAGGTCTCCCTCCCATAAATCACTTTCATATGCGTCGACCAAACTACCTCTCTCATAACTGCTAATAGCTATAAATATAACGTTTTCCCCTATCCGTTGTCGGAGCCCATTTGCTACAGACATTAATATGTTCAAGTTCAAAAAATCTCACATTAAGTATGCTAACCATGAAGCCGTTGATTAACTTGACTAACGACAGTACAATAGGACAATGGAGGTAAGTGTGACTTAGAGTCTCAATGTACAACAACACCTTTTGCAAATCGACGACTCAGACCAGCTAAATCAAGTTTTTCACTGACCCAGAGAGCATTTCTTATCAACCAAGCCAGAGATGCCTCTTTGTTATTGAAACATCTTAACCTGGGCACCCATGGCCAGATTGAGCGAACCTCACTATTCATAAAAACGAGCCCCCTACTTATATCATCTCGGACGGACCCCCTCACCATAATCTGATATAATGACCTTCGGGACAACAGCAGGGTGTCACAGAGGCTTCCTTTTACCCTTAAGAAGAACTTAAGTGCTTGTCAACACTCGCGATAAAAGGAGCACTCACCTCGGGGCAACCTGTGTGTCTCTTTCTCTGACAAGTGCACGCTTTTCAAAGCCGGAAAGGCTTTCTTAGTGTCTTCTGTCCAGAAGTCACCGTTTCCCTCACTAAGTGTACACATTTGATCCAGGTAGTAAAGCCAAAGCATATTTTGACGAATCTTAACGCTTGGTATACCTAGACCTTCTGAAGGTAACAGACCTTCTGAAGATAACAGACCTTCTGAAGGTAACAAATCTTGTGATGAACTATGAGTGCCTTATTAAGCCATAAAAACTTAAGAAGAGCCCACTGCAATTCAAGCAGTGTATCCGATGGAAGTGGAAGGACTTATAGACGATATAGGATGAGTGGATATATATGCGAAATGCACACTTCCTCCCTCTCCTTTAATGTAAGATTCCTAAAGGACCATAATCGAGCTACAGCCTTAATGGCTTTCAATACTTACGACCAATTTTTCTCCAGCTGAAGATCAGAATCAAACCAGATGCCTGATAGCTTGCATGGCCTGTCTGTCCAGCTAAAGGGCCCCTGTAGGGATACACCCTTGCAGACACCAATGTGCAAGCCTACAGATTTGTCGCAGTTGATCTTGGCCTCTGTTACCATTTCATACGATCTGATTTCTCTGTCAATGACTCTAATCTCAGCACTGCTCGTTACAAGCACAGTAACGTCATCGGCATAGGCAAAGTACTTTAATGAGGTGCAAGCACTTGTCAAAGTGATACCTGGTAGGACCGGATTCACCCTAAGCCTGTGGAAAAGGGTTCTAACACAAGCACATAAAGCATCGGTGAAAGCGGACATCCCTGACAAATAGATCTGGACACACTGAAGATCTTTGACCTCAAACCATTCACTTTCACTAGTGCATTGGGGGTCGCATACAAGAGGCAAATCCAGGATTGAAACTGCAGGCCGAATCCCGCAACCGAGAGCACAATCTTCAAGTACCAATGGTCAACTCTATCAAACGCTTTAGACTAATCTAAATTGATCAGCGTTGCTTCACTGTCGACTTTCTCAATGATCAAGCGTGTCACATGCAAATTATCCTAGATAGTCTCATCCTTCACAGCACAAGTCTGCTCGGGGCTAATAAGACGAGGCAAGATAACCTGCAGACGATTTGCTAAAATCTTAGCCAAAATCTTTAAGTCAGTGTTTAACATCGTTAAGGGCTGATAATTACTAATCTCATACCCATCATCTTGCTCTTGTATATCAACTTCACAATCCCCATGCTAAAGTGGCTAGGAATAGACCCGCTCCTAAACCAAGAGTTAAATAAAACAGTCAGCAAGGGTACAAAGATGTGCGACAACCTTAAATACAATTTGTAGGACAAATCATCAATCCAAGGAGTCTTATCCAACCCGACCTGTTTCATGGCCTTCAAGACTTCATCCTCTTTTATGCAGCCTTCGCACCCAGCCGCTTTGGTCGCCTCAAAACGAGCAAAGTCAGCTAAATAGGCATGAAAATGCGCTAAAGACAAATTGGGCTCCTTGGTGAAGAGCCCCTGGAAATAAGAATGAAACGCCTCCAATATACCTTTGTTTGTGGTTACGTGACGCCCATCTGGCAATGTGACATGGGCGATGTATTGATCAGAAACATGACGTCGCTCCTTTGCATGCAGTTCAGCAGCCATATTTGTTGCTTCCTGAGGCAACTGTTTAACCTAGTCCTAGTTACTAAAGCGTGGTCATCTTTGATAGCAAAAGTGGCCAGCTTTGCCTTAATTATTATAACATTAGAGCTGTCCCCCACCACCACTGCCCGATCTAACCTAGACTTTAGTGTCGCTTTTTCCGCTTTAGAATCTAGGCTGAGTCGTCGGCTAAAGCAGAAAAGGACCTACCGTTTTTTTTAAGAAGACTCCACAACCTATTCCCGATTATGGTCCCCGTCAGTTCCCGCTGTAGATATTCACTTCAAATAACGATGTGTTGAGTTTCCAGTAACTAGCCGTTCTTGGCCTTGGTCTATCTAAGTTTACATGAATCTGGACAAGCCTATGGCCCGAGTAAACTATATTATGAAAACTTGGACACTGTAATACTTCTACATCGACTCTCTTAATTATGAACCGGTCAATCTTACACAAGAGTTGCACTGAACCGGAGCCGCACCTACTGGTCCAAGTCCATATTCTATCATGGGGCTTCGCATTTCAAAATTTATCTATAAGATCAAACTTATTGATAAAATCACGAAATGCTAAGGCATCTCGATCAAGGTTAGTATCCTTATTAGGATTTCTTCCGCGATCTAAATTGGGATCCAGGACTGCGTTCCAGTCTCCCGCTAAGATAACCGTTTGAGAAGTATTCATGAACTGCTTGATTAGCCGAAAAAATGAAGCAGAAAGGTCATTGGGTACATAAACCCCAATAAGTCGAAATGCCTTATCCTTTATGGTAATATCCAAAATGCAAAATCTCCCTTCTGGATAAAAGAAGTAAGAGACAACCGACGCAGCTAAGGAGCGCTTAACTAGCCAGGCTACACTTCTTGATTGAGCATCGAAGTATGCTGAATATATATCAAAGCACATCTCTATAACTCCCCTGAATTAAGTGGGTCTCCTGTAAGCAGTATATATCCGCTATGAGGCGTTGAAGGTCCTGCCAAACCTGAAGTCTACAGGAACCGGCCTTCAATCCCTGGAAATTCAAACTTGCGAGTAAGAGAGCCATTGTAGTGCCTTAGAGTTGGGGTTCTGAGACTAACATCGATGGGGTCAGGATGAATATTGGTCCATCTGAGTATCGATGAGCCCATCTAGGGAGATACCGCCAGCATCCAAGACAAATGTTAGCTTTGCAATTCTATACAGGGATGGGTGCAATTTAACTGGGACCCTCCCTAGGTTTTCTCAAATTCTTTAATCTGTTGTCTTTAAATATGACTGGAGCAGGTTATAAATTAAAACTAGCATTTGCCTCTGCCATCATTCACCATAATCCATCTGATTCTTCTCACTTCCTTACAACTATCAGTAGTCGTGTGACCATAAGAGAATTAAGGCAATTTTCTATAGTCTAATAATCCACTTCCCTAAAAGCCAAGTAATTTCTTTAGGTCCGCGAGTTTGTAATGCTTAACTGTTTCTTCTTGGGTCTCGCTAACCACACATATGTCTTTCCCACAGAGAAATGCTGATTTTTTCCTCCTCCTTTCTATCGAGAAGCTTCTCTGTCACTTCTGACTTTGCATTAGAGGGGGAGGTGGAGATAGCATATCCGTTTTCATTGGGGTGGTATTAATGTTTTGCAGACAGGACGAGGTGGAAGGGAGCTTTTCAGATTTTGAAGGGGTGGGAGGAGTACTTTTGGGGTCTTTTGTGGAGAGACGAAAGGGGAAGGCATCGGAGAGGAGGCGTTTTTTTTATAGGGCTTAAGGGAATCAATTTATTCTCCCTCTTTTTTATGGGACAGGTGGGAGGGCATGGATTTCAAGGGTAAACGCGTTTTAGTCAGTGTAGAAGATGGGGTGGTTTTCTTTGGAGGCATCTTAGAGGTGAGTACTTTTGGAGGAGAGTGAGGGCTTTTTTTAAGGACTGAAACTCGTATGTATTTTTCTGCCCCTAGATCACCTGACGTCAATTAGTTCTTGCTCTTTTGATTGGTCCAGGACTAAATGACCGGGTGTTTTTCCCCCTTCAACTAATATCCATTCATTCTTTTTCTTTTCATTGTCTAACTTACTTAGGTCGGGGAGAACCGGGTAGTCTTCTTCTGATGTTGATTTTTTTGGTGGTGAGTTTATGGACATCCCTAATTGACTGGGACCTTCTACCTTTAAACCTAAATGCTCAAGCACTCTGTTTTTGAGGTTCGGTGTATGCACTGTAGTATTTATTTGAGGGCATTCTATTGTCAGGTGCTCCACTGTTCTGCACGTCCAACAAGCCTGCAACAATAATAGAGAGTTTGTCTTCTCCAACTTCCATATAATAAGGAACGCTTTCTTTTCTAAGAGGATTTCGAAGATCCATATTTCTACACTCTCATCCCAAGTTACCGACGTAATGTCACCATACTTTATAAAGAAAGCCCCCAAACGTTCACCGTCCATGTGGAAAGGTACATTGAACACAGAAACAGGCGTTCTTCTTTTTCTCATGTATTACATGCGAAGAACAAACTTTTGAGTAATTTTTTTCCATTTGAGATAATTTAACACATTCTTCTTCTGCGGCAAATAGCGTGTTCCACGTATTATAACCTTTAACCTTTATTAGTCATTGAGGACGAAAAACAGCTGTTGCAAGTAGTAATTTTGTAATAATCTCCATGGAAGCTCTGATGATTGTTTTTGACTCTTTTCTACAACAAACATTAGCACACATCTTTTAAAAATTTCCATGACTTTGGGGATGTCTTAGGATTAGTGGTAGGGTTAAGGGAGGATGTGTTTTGTTTCGTAAGAAGCAAATAATGAAATAAAAAAGTGTTTATTAAAAATGAAATTGAAATATATCACAAAGTAAACATAATAATAATGGCGTATCCAATATACAATATTGCCGAAGAGGAGGAATTCCTGAAAAGTGACTACTGAAATTTCAAAATATTTGCAATATAATCCGCAAAAGTCAGAAAACAAATCAAAACGGTGAATTAATTTATCCTGTCACCGCCTGGAAAATCAGATAAAACTAGTGGATAAAATGTTGCATCTATTTTGGGAGCTAATCGATTTAATATAACCTTAAATAAGTTGTTTGAGAGTAATGCTGAATCCCATTTCACTGTAAATGATAAGCAACTGTACTTAATAAATGACGGAATAATCATCCTTCTTAGATTTTATTTTCTAAAAGGAAAATAGCCCACCCACCCCTCCCCTTGCAATCGAGTTGGTGAAATAAAATTAAACATCATTCAATAGGAAGAGAAATAGCCATCTTTAAGGTTGCCATCCTAAAGTAATTAAAGAGACTAGGAGGGGGGATTTAAACACACAACTTAAATGAAGAATAGAGTGTTGTGTTGTTCAGGCAAGGTCGAATTCTAGGCTAGGAAAATTATCTGTAATGTACATGGATGGCCGTGGCGTTTGTAAAGAGAAGGCAATTCCATTGAGTCTTATTCTTTTTTTTTTGCTGACGTCACAGTGATTGGTGCTAAGCAGATAAATACGACGCTTCGAAGAGAATGGTTACATGCTTCATGTTGACATATGATTGTGGTCATTTCTGTCTGAAATTATTTCAGCTTTGATCTAGTAATTGTTTAGTACTAATAAAAAAGAGGATACTGATGGTTTTGTTCATGTTGAAAGTCTGATAGTGATTTGAAAGTAAAACTATTAAAAAAACAAAACAAAAAACAACAACTCATTAGACTAAAACTTTCAAAAGTATAATCGGCATTACTTGCCTTGGCATGTTTCTATTTTAATAACTTCTGTAAAGAAAATTATTTGGTAAAGAATAACAAAGGCTGAGGATGGGGAGAGATTTCACATACGTTTGATTAGCTGACGTTATGGAGGTGCTTAACTTCTAAGTAGTTCTTGTGTATTAGTACGCAGATGGTTAGTACATAATATATTGCAACAGTTCACAATCAAAATAATAAACGAATATTAGTCTTTAAAATTCATGAAACAATGTGATGTTTATTTACTTTAACGTAGTAATACACAACTTAACTAATTATTTTGAATTAATTCTTCTATTATGCCTTAAAGAAAAGTTACATAAACCAATGCATGGACGGCGGCACCGGGGGGGGGGGGGGCAGGGGGGCCCAAGCCCCCCTCACTTTTTGACTTGGCCCCCCCCCCCCACTTTACGGTCATCAATAATGAAGTTATATATGCATGTGTTTAACCGGCCCCCTCCCCCACTTTTTAGGAGATCCCCCCCCCCCCACACACTTTTATAGCTGTGCCGCCGGTCCTGCAATGCACATATCCTTGTTCCTTTGTTCCTGTCTTAATCTCATCTAAAATTTCGCTTTAACGCAGTAACACATAACTTAATTATTTTGAATTAATTCTTTTTTTTGTCTATTTTAAAATTAATATTGAATAAAGTTCAGTTTCAGTATAAACTGGGTTGTGTTTTTTCTTTTCTTTTTTAAATGCAACTTTTAAAATTTTCTAATACTTAAAAAAATGAAGCTATCATTCATTATTGATAGCCTGACTTTTCGACATGTCTCAAAGTGCATGACGTCACGTTCAATCACACTTGCCACCTTACTTTACGAAGGCCACTGTATGATGCACCACGTAATATTACCATATTTGTGTCACTTTCTCTTGTAGTTTGCACAGTTTTGTACTAATTTTTATTAATTAATTTTTATTTATTAAATTGTTAGGTGAAAGTACAGAATAGTTAACAAAGCTCCCCGCCTCCCCCACCTCCCCACCTCAAGAATGGCTTTCTAAATAATCTTCTGCACTTTACTGACCGTGTTGAATTTTCTTTATTATTTAGAAAGCCATTCTTAACATGGACGGCTTAACATGGCTTTGTTTACTATTCTGTACTTTTGTTACATTATGGAGGGCTCTATGTCAGATAGCAAGTCAATCAACTAGTTGACAAGGGTCGAACTAAATACAGGACGAAGTGACACGAAGTTTGGGAAATAAGCCAGTTTCCACGAAAGAATCATCAAATAAGATGACGTGTAAATTTAAAACGCAAAGTATGAGGTTAAATAGGTTAGACAAAAAGGGATATGAGTTGAGATGACGAGTGATGTCACTTTTTGTCGTTGAGAGGAAACAAAGGTCTTAGGATCAGTTCCATCTGGACGTGCCATAATATGCTGTAATACTTTTAAAAAGTTAAGATCGTGAGAAGGCAAAAATCCTCTCCTCCCAATATGCGTGTCGGTATGTCCCTCCAGTTATCCCCAATATGATAGTTGACTAATTAGTTAAGAGAGAGACTAAATTTAGTCTCTCTCTCCAAAAATAAAAAAAACTCTCAACGAAAGTCTCAAGTCTTCTTTCTGTGCGAGTGTCAGTTAGCAATGGAAGAGAAGAGGAAGAAAGACGGTGAATTAATGTATATTTCATACACTATAATTATCAGAACATTTGAGGTTTTGAGTATTGATTTACTCCTCTCCAGGAGTTAGGCACAAGGCCAGTTTTTATCTTACTCCCACAAGTAAGATGTGACCCAAGGTCGGGTCGGGAAAGTGGGGTTTAAAAATTGCCTGGGCAACCCCGTCGGCATTCCCCGGTAGAGGCGCCTCAGACAGTAAGCAATAAACTTACTCCTCCCCAAAGAGGGGAGGCAAAGCCTGGGAAGGTGGACCTCCCAGAACTGCACAGGACAGACCCATTGACTGGCGTAAATCAAGACCCGAAGGCCAAGACAACACCAGTATGGGGTGCAGTATCCATCGGAACAGATACTACACTTTGATCTTAGCCAAAAGGCCAAGATCATTTTCTTTTTGAGTAATGACATTACATTTTCACCTAACAATTTAATAAATAAATTAATAAATTAATGAATTTAGGAAATTGAAACTCTCACTGTAAATTATATGACTGATGATGTTTAATATCAGGAACTGAATTTAATCAGAAACAGTTTGTTGTAGACTTTGAATTGGGGATTTTCTGGTTTGCTAAGTGTAGTTAGTATCTGTTCTGATACTAAACTTCATCTTTCTTGTTCTCGGTCAGTGAAGAAGAAATCCTTCTAGACTGAGCCAATTTTAATTTTTCTCTCAATCCGGAGTGCCCCTTTTTGGGTAGCTGGATTTTCCTTACATTAAAAACCGACCTTGTGCCTAACTCTGCTCTCGTGAGACGGCAAGTAAATAGGAACGCCATCTCTGCAATGTTTTTATATATATATATTTTTTTCGTTTCGTGTGTTTATTATAAAGATTTTTTTAAAGTAAAACTATGTATTTTTTAAATTTTATTTTATCATGCTTCTAAATAAATATTTAATATAACTCCCCCTTTTTTTAAGTAAAACTATGTATTTTTTAAATTTTATTTTATCATGCTTCTAAATAAATATTTAATATAACTCCCCCTTTTTTATAAATCTACAAAGTTTACAAAACAAAAAGTCTTCTAAACCATCTCTGCACAACATGCATTTGTTTCGTTCGTTTATACATTTTGTTTTATCAAAATGTTTGTAAGTTTTTAAAAATTAATTTCTCTTTTATATATCTTCATACTTTTCGAAACAAAAGGCTCTGTAAATAAACCTTTTTTTAATCAAAAAGAAATTTACGGAGAAGGCAATGTCTTGTTTCTAATTCAACTGAAAGTAAAAGAAAACACTGTCAAGCCAAAATGTTTTTTTTTGTTATTGCTGATTCTGGGGTGCCTCAAATATAATTGATCTGGAGTGCCTCAAATATAATTGATCCTTCAATTCAAAACTAGTACTGTTTACAATTTTTGGTGCTAATGTACATCTAAAGAATTTCAATACTAATGAAGATTTTGGAGTTGCGACATACAAAGCTAACGGAATGCTCAGCAAACAGAATTGTTATTTTTATGCAACAATTTATTGTGTTTTTATCTTGATTGCCCAGAATGTTTTTAAAATTATACAAATTTATTGTTTTTATCTTGATTACCCAGAATGTTTTTAAAATTATACAAATTTATTGTTTTTATCTTGATTGCCCAGAATGTTTTTAAAATTATACAAATTTATTGTTTTTATCTTGATTGCCCAGAATGTTTTTAAAATTATACAAATTTATTGTTTTTATCTTGATTGCCCAGAAAAGGGCAATGTTTTTAATTATTCTTTTTCTTGTTTTATTTTTCCATTTTTTTTTGTGTGAGGGAGATGAAGGCCGATTAATTGTTTTATTTTATTTCGATCTTTTTTGAGGGGTGGGTGTTGTTGACACCTAGACTTAGGATTAAGATTAGTGGTTGGATCAAGTGTTTAGTTTGGAGGGGGACCCTGTAAATAAAGGATGGAGGCCGATTAATTGGAATTACTCCTATTTACGAAATATTAGAAAAAAAAGTCAAAGAAGTAATAGAAAGCGATTTCGTTGAAATGAAAGAAGGTGGATGATGTTCTTTATCTGAAAACATGGACAAATCAGAAATCTGCGAAAGTAAACTGGCAAAAGGGTCAGGTTTTCCAAAAATTGGTCTCTACAATTTGTCTGCATGTCTTGTCAAAGTCTGTAATTTATCGGCGAAGTTCAGGAATCTCTGTTAAATTCTTAGATAATTATTCTGCATTTGTACCCAATTATTTTAGAATTTAGAGTTGGGAATCAGTTTCGCATATAAACTTAACATATCCCCCATATCCGGACCATTCTAACTTTTTAGCGTAGTTAACCAAATGTTGTTTTTTTGCTATGTAAAATAAATTCTGTGCGTTTTCTTTTTTAGGGGTGCAGGGCATGCTAAAAATTTAGTAAAAAATCACTTGTGCTACCACTAACCCTAAATTCAAGTGGCACCCCTCCCCCAAAAAAAACCCTTAACCCTACCTCTAACCTTAGGTCCGAGTAGCAAGGTCCTACCTCTAAAAAAAACTCCCTTAACACTAACCAGTAACCCTAAATCCTAGTGGCAAGCCCCTTCCAAAAAACCCAAAATCTCTTAGGTCAGAGTGGCAAGTCTCCCCTAACAAAACGCTCCCTGTACCTAAACGCTCACCCTTAATGCGAGGGACAAAGCCCCACCCTTATAAAAGTATGAGTTGCAAGCCGCCCCCCAAAAAACTCTCATAAAACCACATTTACTCGCCTTAAAAATACGCACAGAAAAAGAAAATTGGGTTAACTGCCGTAAACGCTAGAATGGTCCGTATATGAGTGATCATTTTACGTTAAATTTAGATGCAAAACTGATCCCCCACTCTAAATTCTAAAATAATTGTTTGCTTTTTCAAGGTATTCACACGTAATCGCCTAAAAAGAATAGAATTTTTTTTGCAGGGCAGGGTGATTTAGTGGAGGGTTTCAATCTACAATAATGCCAAATATTTTTCATGTATTTCTTATAAAAAGAAAAAAATGATTCAGGTTTATGATGATGATCGATATAGGTTGGAAAATAACTGAAATACTATAGCAAAAATTAAAAAAAAATTGTCTCATAGCCATAAGTTTAATAGCAAACTTTTAATGCTTTAAATATATACTACTAAAAAATATCCGCCCTCTGAGCAGCAATTAATCTTAGTAATTATACTAAGAAATTAAAAAATACGTTTTTACTCAGAGAATTCCATGTCAGGAATAATGGCGAATTATGATTTAGCTTCGAATGATGTCAGTAATAAGTTTGATAATAAACTTTTAATGAAGTGGAACTCTTTTGAAATATCGTTTCGCATACCATAAAAATAAGGTATTTGATTAGCTAATTTCAATGAAGTTATTTATTTAATTTTTACGGAAAAGGTAAGCACAACTAAACAAATTAAATTCTTAAAATTAAAAGAAAAAAAGCATTCTTTAAGCAGAGATGGGGGCTTATAATTAATAAATTAATTAAATAATAATGATTATAATATTAATAATAATAATAATAATAATAATAATAATAATAATAATAATAATAATGAAGAATTAAAACAAAAGATAGCAGCAATAGAAGGAAGACTGAGACAATATAGAGAAAAATCTGAACAGCAAAAACAGAACGGAACCTTTGAAAACAATGAAAGCCAGTTTTACAAAAACGTAAATGAAGAACGAACAAGAACAGAACAACTGGATCCGACAGAGACAAAACACTTCTGGAGCAAGATATGGGAAAAGCCTAAAAAAGTGGCTGAAAAGCATAAAAGATAAACTACAGGAAATTGAAGAAGGAACAGAAACAGAAATTAATGAAGAAACGATTAAGGCAACCCTAAGGAAAATGGCCAACTGGAAAGCACCCGGCCACGATGGAATACATACATACTGGTTTTAAAAACTCACGACCTTATATGAAACGCTAGTGCAGAAACTGAGAGGATGTATCAATAAAACAGACGTACCAGAATGGATGACCAAAGGAAGGACAACGCTAATACAAAAAGATGCCCAAAAGGGACGATCCCAAGCAACTACACACCAATAACCTGTTTACCAACAATGTGGAAAATCCTGACGGCACAACTGAGAGAACAAATCTACCAATCCCTGAACAATCGTTGACTACTCCCCGAAGAACAAAAAGGATGCCGAAAAGGGAAAAGAGGGACACCTGATCTGCTATACATAGATCAAAAGATCCTGAAGAAGGTAAAAGCAGAAAAAGAACATATCTATGGCATGAATTGACTACGAAAAAAGCCTACGACAGAATCCCTCAAGCATGGATAATTGAATGTTTAAAAATATACAAGATACCCGGCAGGATTATTAATCTTATCAAGAAAGCAATGGAAACATGGAGACTAGGACTGACAGCCGGAGAACAACACCTGACTGAGATGAAATTACAGAGAGGCATTTTCCAAAGAGACTCCCTGTCACCACTACTGTTTATAATAGCCATGATGCCACTCAACTACATACTCAGAAAATGTGATGCTGGATACAAGTTTACAGACACAGAACAAAGAATAAACCACCTGATGTACATGGACGACGTGAAACTATTTGCAAAAAGCAAAAAGGAACTGAAAAAGCTGATAAATACAAACAGAATCTTCAGTCAAGACATTCAAATGGAATTCGGAATGGAAAAGTGTACACTACTAGAAATGAAAAGAGGAACACTGGAGACGACAGAGGATGTGGAACTCCCCAACCAAAAGGAGATGAGGGTGCTAGGTGAGCAGGATAGCAATAAATATTTGCGAGTTCTAGAAGCAGACACCATCAAATCTACAGAAATGAAAGAGAAGATTGAAAAAGAATATTTACAAAGAACAAGAAAACTCCTAGAAACGAAATTATATAGCAGAAATCTAGTAAAAAGGAATAAACACCTGGGCAGTAGCACTAATAAGATACTCTGGACCATTCATAGGCTGGTCTAAAGAAGAACTCAGGCACCTTGACCAGAGGACTAGAAAACTAATGACCATGCACAATGCACTACACCCAAAAGACGATACGGACAGACTCTACATGAAAAGAAACGAAGGAGAAAAAGAACTGGTAAATATAGAAGATTGTGTGGAAGACTTCGAAAAAGAGCTGGAGAAATACATAAGGCTAATCACCGCAGAAAAAGACACCGTTCCAACGAGCAACTCGGGAAGCCCTGAAACCAGAAACAAAAAGACAAGAAAAGAAAAGTAGGAAGAAAAACAACTACATGGACGCTTCATAAGACTCACAAGAGAAGAAACCAACGAAAATAGCTGGACATGACTAAGAAAAGGACACTTGAACAGAGAAATGGAATCTTTACTGATGGCTGCACAGAACAAGGCGATTAGGACAAACTACATTAAAGCTAAAACAGATAAAACCCAGGAAAACAGTAAATGCAGACTGCGTTGTCAAAGAGACGAAACAGTAAATCATATAATAATTGAATGTAGCAAACTAGCACAAAAAGAATACAAGAACAGACATGACAGGGTGGGAAAAACAGTACACTAGGAAGTGTGCAAAGGATTGAATTTTGAATACGCAGGCAAATGGTACAAAGATAAACCAGAAACAGTACTGGAAAACGAAAAACACAAAATCATCTGGGATATGGATATACAAACAGATAAACTCATACAAGCAAGGAGACCGGATGTTATCATAATCGACAAGAAGGGAAATTCTTGCAAAATTGTAGACTGCCGTTCAAGCAGACCACAGAATGAAGATCAAAAAGACGGAAAAACAAAGTAAATATGCAGAACTAGCCAGAGAACTGAAAAGAATATGGAGCATGAAGAAAATCAGTATAATACCAATAATCGTAGGAGCACTAGGAACAATCTCAAAAAAACTTGGAGAAAAGACTGTCAGAAATTGGAATCAAAGCGACCATCAAAACCATACAAAGGCCGGCAATGATCAAAACAGCTGCAATCTTAAGGACATCCTTGAATGCGGAAACCAACTTACATAAGCTACGAAGGGTAACCAGTCACATGGAATTTACAACAGGAAGAACACCACATCATGAATCAACAAACAGAAACTGCAAGAAACATCACTTCATAAGTTCCCCCTCCCCCCAATAAATTATACCGGCCTCAGCTGGCACCACACACAAATGAACCAATGAACAGAAATTGCAAGAAACACCATAAGCTCCCCCCTTCCCTTTCCCCCCCCCCCCAAAAAAAAAATAAATTAAAAAATGGTGCCGGCCTAGGCTGACACAAGACAAAATATTTGTAGAGGATCGAAGAGGATGAGAAGATCGAGGAGGGACAGTACAAACCAGACCTCCACTGGAAGTGTGCGGGGAGTGCTGGGACGTTGGGGAGGCTTATCGCCACCCAAATTCCAGAAAAAACCAATGGTTCTTACCAGCGAGAAATCAATGGTAAGCGACTGTTGCGATACCACAAGGTTATTTGCGGTGGTTATCAAAAAGAGGTAAAGAATACTGGAAATCTGGGGAGGCTTGTTGTCACTCAGACTCCAGGAAATACCACTGGTTGTTGTCGGTGAGCAATCACTGACGATGAAATGTGTGAGAACTCCTAGTGAGTACAAATAATAATTAAGCCAGTTTTATCAAAACGTAAACGTAGGAAGAACAGAACAACCAAACACGACAGAAGCAAAGCACTTCTAGGGTAAGATATGGGCAAAACAATAAGATGACAACAGAAATGCTGAATGGTTGAAAAACATGAAAGAAGAGTTTCAGGAAATTGAAGAAGGAACAGAAACCCAAATTACTGAAGAAAAGTTTAAGACAACCCTTAGAAAAATGGTACCAGGCCACGCTGGAATACATGCATACTGGTTTTAAAAATTAAAAAAAACGACACTACATGAAAGGCTAACGGAAAACTTGAGAAAATGTATCCACAAAACAGACGTACCAAAATGTATGACCTGAGGAAAAACTACATTAATCCAAAAAGAGACCTCAAATGCAACTACAGACTAATAGCCTGTTTACCAACCATGGGGAAAATTCTAATGGCACAACTGAGAGAACAGATCTCCCACTCTCTTAATAATCGTGGAGTACTCTCCAAGGAACCGTAAGGATGTTAAAAAGGGAAAAGAGGGATGCACGACCTGTTCTAAATAGATCCAAAGGTCCTGAAGGAGGTAAAAAGCAGAAAAAAAAACATAGCCATGGCATGGATCGACTACAAGAAAGCTTACGACAGGCATAGATAATTGAATGTTTAAGAATGTACAAAGTATCCGACAAGAAAGCAATAGAAACATGAGGACTGGAACTGATAGCTGAAGGACAATACCTGACTGAGATAAAATTACAGACATATTCCAAGGATACTCTCTCTTACCACTACTGTTTATCATAGCCACAATGTCACTCAACAGCATACTCAGAAAATGTGATGTCGGATACAAAGAATAAACCACCTCATGTATATGGACGACCTGAAGTTATTTGCAAAAAGGAACTTGAAAAACTGATAAACACGACCAGAATTATCAACCAGGACATTCAATTGGGATTCGGAATCAAGATGAAAAGAGGAAAACTGGAGACAGCGGAGGACATGGAACTGTTGAACCAAGAGGAGATGAGAGTACTTATGATACCTACAAATATGTGGGAGTTCTGGAAGCAGACATCATCAAATCAACAGAAATAAAAGAGAAGATTTCAAAAGAATACCTGAGAAGAACAAAAACTCTTAGAAACTAAATTATATAGTAGACATCTAGTAAAAAGATTAAATATTTAGTCAGTATCACTAGTAAGATATTCTGGTCCATTCATAAGCTGGGCAAAAGAACTTAAGCAGCTTGACCAGAAGACTAATGACCATGCACAATGTGCTACACCCAAAGGATGATATTGACTGACTCTATGTGAAAAGGAAACATAGAAGGTTGATGACACAAAAAAGTGTTGGAAAAATACATAACTCAGAACACAGAAAAGCTGATCACCGCAGCAAGAGATACTGTCAATATGAACAATACAGGGAGCAGCAAAACAAAAAGACGAGAAAAGAAAAGTGGGAAGAGAAACAGCGACATGGACGATTCATAAGAATAACAAGAGAAGAGACTCACGAAAACACCTGAATATGGCTACGAAAAGGACACCTAAACAGAGAAACAGAACTGCTACTGACAGCTGAATAGAATAATGCGATTAGAACTAACAATATTAAAGCTATAATCGATATGAAAACAGTAAATGCAGACTCTGTGGACAAAGAGACGAAACGATAAATAACATAATTAGTGAATGAAACAGACTAGCCTAAAAACAATACAAGAACAGACACGACTATGTGGGGGAAGACGTACACTAGGAACTATGTAAACGACTGCATTTTGAACACACAAACAAACGGTACAGATACAAACCGGACACAGTACTGAAAAATGAAAATCACAAAATCCTCATGGAGACATGGAGATACAAACAGATAAACTCATCCAAGCAAGAAGACCGGATGTCATAATAATCAACAAGAAGGAAAAAACCTGCCAAATCATAGATTTTGTCGTCCCAGCAGTTCACAGGGTGAAGATTAAGGAGATGGAAAAGCAAAACAAATACATGAAACTTGCTAGAGAACTGAAAGGGATATGGAACATGAAGAAAGTCAATATAATACCGATAATTGTAAGAGCACTAGGAATAGTCCTGAAAAACTGGGGAAAAATACTGGGAGAAATTAGAATCAAAGGGAAGGCTGAGACTATACAACAGACGGCAATGATGAAAAGTGATGAAATTTTAAGGAAAATCTTTCAATGCGGAAACCAACCGCACATACACCTTCAAAACACACACACACAATGTGATGGCACAAGCCTCGACTGATACCACACAAAATAGTCGTGAAGGGTCAAGGATGATGTAAAGACCAAGGCAGGAGAGCACTAACCAGACCTCCACTGGAAAAGTGCAGAGAGTACTGGGACCTTGGGAAGACTTATTGCCACCCAAACTCCAGAGAAGACCAATGGTCGAATCTAGCAAGAAATCAATGGTAGGCGACTGTAGCGATAATGCAGTGTCATTTACAATGGTTATAGAAAGAGGTGGAGAGTACTGGAAATCTGGGGAGACTTATTGTCACTCAGACTCCAGGGAACACCACTGGTCATTGTCAGTGAGTAATCACTGATGATGACCTGTGTGAGAACTCCTAGTGAATAAAATAATAATCAAAGAGGAGACTGAAATTATACAACAGACAGCAATGATGAAAACAACTGAAATCTTAAGGAAAATCCTTCAATGCGGAAACCAACCGACATAAACTACAAACGCTAATCATCCACATAGAAGTTGCGATAGAAATTAAACAAAAACATAAAAAGAATACCATCACATGAAATCAAGGGAACTGAAACCTCCAGAAATTTCATACTCCTCCTCCTAAAAAAAACAATGTGATGGCACCAGCCTTGGCTGATATCACATACAATGGTAGTGAAGGGTCAAGGAGGATGGAAAGACCGAGGAGGGAGAGCACTAACCAGACCTCCACTGGAAGGGTGTGGTGAGTACTGGGACCTTGGGGAGGATTATTGCCATTCAAATTCCAGAGAAGTCCAATGGTCGTTACAAGTGAGAAATCAATGGTAAGCGGCTATTGCGATAACGTAAAATCATTTGCAATGGTTATCGAAAGAGGTGGAGAGTACTGGAAATCTGGGGAGACTTGTTGTCACTCAGACTCCAGGGAACATACCGGTTATGGTCAGTGAGCAATCACTGATGACGACCAGTGTGACAACTTCTAGTAAGTAAATAATGTCATCAAAACTATTGCATATATATTATAAAATAAGATAGTAAAAATTATCTCCCTTGAAAATTTATGAAATCTAACAAATTTCATTGGAAAGTTATCCTTTTTTTCATTAAATCACTTTAATTAATATTATTAATATTAATATAGACACAACTTGTGTATATATACGAAATAAAGAGAATACAAACTTTGAATGAATAACAGCATAATAATTTATTAGAAAATGTTTTAGAAAAAAGTATGCAAATTAAGAATACACATTTCTTTGTTATGGTGTTAACGAATTACTATATATACAGCGATTAGTTGATTTGCCATCTGTATTCTAGCATGAGCTTCTTCCAATGCCTGTATACCTTTCCAGACTGAATGGTCCACTCCGCATGGAAAGCAAGTCAGTACTTGCTGACATGATGACGAAAGACATAGGATGTCTTGAAACAATTCAACTGCATAACATATCATCTTGCCTCATCATTGATGGAGAAGTATTTGAAAGTCTAGTGATGCTGCAACATTTGAAAATCTTTGACAGATACAGAGAAAAAACAATAAGGCCAATCACCAGAGTATGATGTACCAAATCCAGTTAAGCAGCTTGTAGAATGATGTGATGTACTTCTTCTGTGAAACAGTGATTGTGGCCGACACAATCTGCACTTTAGGATGCACTGGAGTGCATCTTGGGAGGGCCCTACGTAGAAACAAGTGGAGATCTAAGAACTAGTACATGCGGGATCGGCTATACAAAACAGCTGTGAAAGTGGTGCCGGGCTGGCTGGAAAAAACGTGTAAGCTGTCGGTTATAATTATCTATACACAATGGGGGAACATTGTCCAGAAAGAGGGAATGTTGATAACGGCTGTACAATTTTGGTCAAGAGTCTTTTGGTCACTCCCCTACCCCCCATGGTAGAGAGAGGGAGAGAATAAGTCTTTTACGATAACAGGAAAGAAAACAACCCAACCAGAGAGAGGAGAGAGGGAGAGGGAGAGGGAGAGTAAGTCAGTATGCCCCACCCTGGCCCCGAGAGAGAGAGAGAGGGAGGGAATGGAGAAATGGGCTGGAGAAAAAAAGGGTGTGATGATATGCCTTTCTGGGAAACGAGAGGACCTTTGTTGTTGAAACGAGAAGACAGTTACAGGCAGTTAGAAATTGGGGTTTGCTTCGAACAGACGTCTCAACCCGGGCTCGGGGACGAACATTTGCTGGACGGGAGGCTTGCGCGAACAACTTCTTGTCTGAGTGGTGTTAACGATAGTGTCCCCCCCCACACCGTTTTCAGTAGACAAGTTACAACTTAATTAACAACTTGGAGACCGTAAATAGAGTTTCATGCACAGAGAGACGAGATAGTTAGTAAACAAAGCCATTATCGAAAAGCAGACTTTAATTCACCGTTTTAAAAACAGTTGTTATCTTATTAATAATTAATTGGATACAAAACGAAACCGCTGAGTTTGTTGAATTATTCCTGTTGTCAGTTTGTTGTTTGAGTAACCTTGCCTTCACAGCGGACCAACGAAGCAATCGTCATTCATCCGATCGAGAGGAGTTCCGACCCATCTTTCTTTTTATGCCGCTACGACATCACGAGCCAAAGAGGATGTTCACAGTCTAGAAGGATTCCTGCGCCGAGGACCAGACGTGTGAGTACCGAGATAAAGACACGAGTGGACCACTTATGTCGCAAGTGGTTCAGTGACACCGGATCAGAGTGAGGTATCTGTTCATATCGGCACTGCGACTTTTGTGTTATATTTGATGCCGTCACCAAGAAGGAGCGTGTGGGGTCCCGTTACACTTCCAAAGGATCGGTCAAGATGTTTCTTTTTAATCATTGGCTGATAGTGAAACAGATTAATCAGAAGTCTATGTTCACAGGCATCTTAGGATCAACAAATTTATCATTGTTGTAGGATTTAAAGAGGAATTCTAGATGAAGTCATCAAAAAGTACAACTGAATTGACACCTCTGAAATCCAAACATGAACAGAAAGACACAAGGTTGGTGCTTCACGCTGTAAATGTAATGCAGTTGTACCTATTTAGTTGCCTCCTCACGGCGAAGGTAGAAACAAGGTCAGCTTTTAATGTGAGGAAAACCCAGTTCCCTAAAAAGGGAGAAATTTGCTTCAGCCAAGAAAGACTTATTTTCCTTTAATCGAAAACAGAACAGATATTACACTTTGAAAAATACTACATTTTGATCCTAGCTGGAGGCCCAGGTAATAAAACTTTTTCACCAACCATAAACTTCAACAGTATGATTTGAACATCAATCACTTTATCTCTGCAATAAAAAAACACCAAAGATATAATTGTTATATATCATGTTAGAAGGAAATTCCTTGCGATTAAGACATGTGAGGTTACTTTTCGTTTGTACTGAGAAATAAGGCAGAATATCCCAAGTCCTAAAGTGCTGACCATTGGTAGATAAGTGGATGGAGTTTCTCTGAAAATGTGTGCACAGTTTCGCTAAAAATACATGTAAATGTTGAATTTATCAATAAAAGCGACAAGCACCTTCATGTCCCGCTAAATATTCGTTGATGTCTTGCGTATCTAGTGTTTATCAACATATCTTCGATAGTACATTTGCTGAAAATTGGTAGGTAAGTGGATAAAAGGGCCCTGGGACAGTCCGTAAGTTTCGCTGAAAAAAATACTTACAAATGTTTCATTTATCAGCAAAATTGATATGCACCTTAAAGTCGTGCTAAATATTTGTTGATGTCTTGCGTATTTAGTGTTTATCGACATATCTCTGAAAGTACAAGCCCTAAAGTGCTGAAAATTAGTTGGAACCTCTGAGACTGTGTGAAAAATTTCTCTGATAAAAAGCTATCAATGTTGAATTTTAAAACAAAAGCGACATGCACATCAAGTCGCGCTAAATATTCGGTGATGTTTTGCGGATTTAGTGTTTATTGAAATATCTCCGAAAGTACAGGTCCTAAATTACTGAGCATTTGTAGGTAAGAAGATAAAGTGGATTTGGGACAGTGTGCAAGATTTCGTTGACAAAAATCTATAAATTGTTAATTCATTAACAAAAGCGATATGCACCTTTAAGTTCGCTTAATATACGTTGATCTTTTGCCTATTTAGTGTTTATCGACATATGTCTGAAAGTACAAGTCCTAAAGTGCAAAATATTTCTAGAATATTACACGAAGCGGCTCGAATATTGTGTGAACTGTTTCGCTGGAAAATATCTATAAATTTTGAATATATAAACAAGAGCAATATGCACCTTCACGTCGTGCTAAAATGCGTTCATGTTTTGCCCATTTAGTGTTTATCGATATAGGCCTGAAAACCCCCAACTTTTTAAGTGCTAAATATTGCTGGGAAAATACATGAAGTGGCTTTCGGACTGCGTTCAAAGTTTTGCTAAAAATATCTATAAATTTTTAATTTATAAACAACAGCTATATGCACCTTCAAGTTCCGCTAAATAGCTGTTGATGTCTGGCGTATTTAGGTTTTATGTAAATATCTCTGAAAGTACAAGTCCTAAAGTGCTGAAAATTGGTATGTGAGTAGATAAAGGGGCTCTGGGACTGTCCCTAATTTTCGCTGAACAATACTTACAAATGTTGATCTGGGACAGTGTGTAAAATTTCGCTGACAAAAACCTATAAATGTTTAATTTATAAACAAAAGTGATACGCACCTTCACGCCCCGCTTAATATACGTTGATGTTTTGCGGTTTTAGTGTTTAGCAACCTATCTCGAAAGTACAAGTTCTAAAGTGTGACAATAAGTAGACAAGCAGATAAAGTAGCTCTGAAAATTTAGTGTTTATCAACATATCTCCGAAAGTACGAGCTCTAGAGTTCTAAAACTATTTAGTGTTTATCAACCTATCTCGAAAGTACAAGTTCTAAAGTGTGACAACAAGTAGACAAGCAGATGAAGTAGCTCTGAAAATTGGTGCACAGTTTCGTTGAAAAATAAGAATAAATGTTGAATTTAGCAACAAAAGCGATATGCACTTTCAATGCACCTTGCGTATTTAGCGTTTACGTAAGTATCTCCGAAAGTACAAGTTCTAATGTGTTGAACATTGGTATGTAAGTAGATAAACGAGTCTTTGGGACTGTCAGTAACGTTCGCTGAAAAATACTTACAAATGTAGCGCTAAATATTCGTTGGTGTTTTGCGTATTCAGTGTTATCAACATATGTCTGAAAGTAAAAGTTTCGCTAAAAATACATGTAAATGTTGAATTTATCAATTAAAGCGATAAGCACCTTCATGTCCCGCTAAATATTCGTTGATGTCTTGCGTATTTAGTGTTTATCGATCTATCTGTGAAAGTACATGCCCTAAAGTGCTGACAATAAGCAGATAAGTAGATAAAGTGACTCTTAAATTGTATGCGAAGTTTCACTGAAAAATACCTATAAATGTTGACTTTATAAACAAAAGCGATATGCACTTTCAAGTCCAGTTTAATATTCGTTGATGTTTGGCGTATTTAGTGTTTATCTACATATCTCCGAAAATGCTAGTTCTAGAGTGATGACAACACAGGAAAAAGACCTAGGAATAATCGTGGACAATGGTTTGACATTTGACAAACACATTTCTACATCAGTATCCAAGGCAAACAAAATGGCCGGGCTGCTATGGAGAACTTTCGAATACATTGACAGTGAGGTCTTTACCCTGTTATTTAAATCACTGGTTAGACCACTCCTCGAATATGGTGCTCCTATATGGTCACTATGCACCTGGGGACATGCTGAACATATCAAAAATGTGCAAAGAAGACCAACCAAAAGAGTGGCCGGTCTACGTGACCTCCCATATGAGGAAAGGCCCAAAGCCCTGAAGCTTCCATCGCTGTTGTACAGAAGACTGAGGGGAGATCTCATCAACACTTATAAATATGTCCATGGCCTGTATGACACTACGGCATGCATATCAGAAATTCAGGGGGATTCTAAAACAAGAGGACATAACCTACGACTGACAAGAAATGCTACTAAGACAAGCAAAATACATTAATTCTTTAGTAACAGAGTGATTCCCTGGTCGAACGGATTGCCAGAAGAGGTTGTCAAAGCCCCTTCGGTGAACGCTTTTAAAGCCAGGTTTGACCGCCTTATGGAAAGCCATCTTGTAAAATACAACTTCAGAGCCCTGGACCACCTACATGAACCCACAGTGTCAGTCGGCTAAAGAAGAGGTACAATGGAGCGGTCTAAACTGAATGTAAAGCACCTACCTGACTGAAGACTCTACTCTACTCTAGTAAAATACATGAAAGTGATTCTGGGACTGTATGTAAAGTCTCACTGAAGAAATACCTATAAATGATGAACTTATGAACAAAAGCGACATGCACCTTCATGCCCCGCTAAATATTCGTTGATGTTTTGCGTATTTCGTATTTACTGACATCTGTCATGAAGTACGAGTACTAAAATGTTGGCGATTAATCGATAAGTAGATAAATGGCTCTGAACAAGTGTGCACAATTTGGCTGAAAAGTACATATAAATGTTTAATCTATAAACACAAGCGTTATACACTTTGAACTCTAGCCAAATATTCGTTGATGTTTTGCGTTGTCAGAAAAAAACTTATAGTTACCTTCAATGGCCTCTGGTTTGAGGAGACAGATGCAAAAGTACCCTTCTCCTTTGCGATCGATTTTATACGAATACGTAGTCATGTGACCCTTGGGGGAGGAGGTCATGTGTGATTGACTATGCTATTAAACGGATTGTTCGGCAAGCTTTCTTTTCCTCTTTTTTTTTCTACACTCGTTTCCTATTGTCACGGTAGTTAACCTTTCCTTCATACCGTTACGATAGTTCCAGTTTTTATTAATATTTATTACTAGACCTCACGGCAACCTGTTGCAAGATATTACAGAATAAGAAAAGTAAGGTGGGTTTTTTTTTTTATCTTTCTCCCTCTGCCAGTTGCCATTGTTGCGTCAGGAATAAATTTTATATTTCTTTAGGTCGTTTTACTAACAAGGTCTTTTACTTCACTCTTTCGTAGAGTCCAATAGCTGGAATAAGCTATAGCGTATTTAGTGTAAATCTACATATCTGCGAAAGCTCAAGTCCTAAAGTGCTGACCATTGGTAGATAAGTGGATGGAGTTTCTTTGACAATGTGTGCACAGTTTCTCTAAAAATACATGTAAATGTTGAATTTATCAATAAAAGCGACAAGCACCTTCATGTCCCGCTAAATATTCGTTGATGTCTTGCGTATCTAGTGTTTATCAACATATCTTCGATGGTACATTTGCTGAAAATTGGTAGGTAAGTGGATAAAAGGAGGCTGGGACACTCCGTAAGTTTCGCTGAAAAAATACTTATAAATGTTTCATTCATCAGCAAAATTGATATGTACCTTAAATTCGTGCTAAATATTTGTTGATGTCTTGCGTATTTAGTGTTTATCGACATATCTCTGAAAGTACAAGCCCTAAAGTGCTGAAAATTAAGAGGTAAGTAGATACAGTTGCTCTGGAATCCTTGTAATGTATCAAGTTACGGCCCTTTGGATGAAGTTTTTGATCCAGCCTAGAGGGCGCCTTTGTTGTGATTGTTGTTGTTTTGAATATATAAAAAAGGGAGTTTAACAGGTAGCGACTGGTTTGTGTCTTGACACCCAGTGAATGTAACAGACTTAATAATGCTGTGTAAAGTGTCGCTCAAAAATACCTATAAATATTGAATTCATAAACAAAAGCGATATTCGTTTACGTTTCAGCTATTTAGTGTTTTTAACATATGCTTGAAAGTACAAATCCTAAAGTACTAAATTTTATTAGTAAAGTATATCGAGTGGCTCTTACATAGTATTCACAGTTTCGCTTAAAAGTACTTACAAATGTTGAATTTAGAAACAAGCGATATGCACCTTCAAGAAACGCTAAATATTCGTATATTTATTGTTTATCGTTATATATCTGAAAGCACAAGTTATAATTGGTAGATAAGTAAGTTGGGGTTAGTTTGAAATTGTGTGCGAAGTTTCGCTGAAAAATACCTACAAATGCTTAATTTATCTAAAAAAGCGATATGAACCTTCAAGTTGCTCTATATATTTGTTAATATTTTGCGTATTTAGTATTTATCGACATATCTCCGAAAGTACGAGCTCTAGAGTGCTAAGACTATTTAGTGTTTATCAACATATCTCCGAAAGTACGAGCTCTAGAGTGCTAAGACTATTTAGTGTTTATCAACATATCTCCGAAAGTACGAGCTCTAGAGTGCTAAGACTATTTAGTGTTTATCAACATATCTCCGAAAGTACGAGCTCTAGAGTGCTAAAACTATTTAGTGTTTATAAACATATCTCCGAAAGTACGAGCTCTAGAGTGCTAAGACTATTTAGTGTTTATCAACATATCTCCGATAGTACGAGCTCTAGAGTGCTAAGACTATTTAGTGTTTATCAACATATCTCCGAAAGTACGAGCTCTAGAGTGCTAAAACTATTTAGTGTTTATCAACATATCTCCGAAAGTACGAGCTCTAGAGTGCTAAAACTATTTAGTGTTTATCAACATATCTCCGAAAGTACGAGCTCTAGAGTGCAAAAACTATTTAGTGTTTATCAACATATCCCCGAAAGTACGAGCTCTAGAGTGCTAAGACTATTTAGTGTTTATCAACATATCTCCGAAAGTACGAGGTCTAGAGTGCTAAGACTATTTAGTGTTTATCAACATATCTCCGAAAGTACGAGCTATAGAAGGCTAAAACTATATAGTGTTTATCAACATATCTCCGAAAGTACGAGCTATAGTGTGCTGAAACTATTTAGTGTTTATCAACATATCTCCGAAAGTACGAGCTCTAGAGGGCTAAAACTGTTTAGTGTTTATCAACATATCTCCGAAAGTACGAGCTCTAGCGTGCTATAACTATTTAGTGTTTATCAACATATCTCCGAAAGTACGAGATCTAGAGTGCGAAAACAATTTAGTGTTTATCAACATATCCCCGGAAGTACGAGCTCTAGAGTGCTAAAACTATTTACTGTTTATCAACATATCTCCGAAAGTACGAGCTCTGGAGTGCTAAAACTATTTAGTGTTTATCAACATATCTCCGAAAGTACAAGCTCTAGAGTTCTAAAACAATTTAGTGTTTATCAACATATCTCCGAAAGTACGAGCTCTAGAGTGCTAAAACTATTTAGTGTTTATCAACATATCTCCGAAAGTACGAGCTCTAGAGTGCTAAAACTATTTAGTGTTTATCAACATATCTCCGAAAGTACGAGCTCTAGAGGGCTAAAACTGTTTAGTGTTTATCAACATATCTCCGAAAGTACAAGCTCTAGAGTTCTAAAACAATTTAGTGTTTATCAACATATCTCCGAAAGTACGAGCTCTAGAGTGCTAAAACTATTTAGTGTTTATCAACATATCTCCGAAAGTACGAGCTCTAGAGTGCTAAAACTATTTAGTGTTTATCAACATATCTCCGAAAGTACGAGCTCTAGAGTGCTAAAACTATTTAGTGTTTATCAACATATCTCCGAAAGTACGAGCCTTAGAGTGCTAAAACTATTTAGTGTTTATCAACATATCTCCGAAAGTACGAGCTCTAGAGTGCTAAAACTATTTAGTGTTTATCAACATATCTCCGAAAGTACGAGCTCTAGAGTGCTAAAACTATTTAGTGTTTATCAACATATCTCCGAAAGTACGAGCTCTAGAGTGCTAAGACTATTTAGTGTTTATCAACATATCTCCGAAAGTACGAGCTCTAGAAGGCTAAAACTATTTAGTGTTTATCAACATATCTTTGAAAGTACGAGCTCTAGAGTGCTAAAACTATTTACCATTTATCAACATATCTCCGAAAGTACGAGCTCAAGAGTGCTAAAACTATTTAGTGTTTATCAACATATCTCCGAAAGTAAGAGCTCTAGAAGGCTAACACTATTTAGTGTTTATCAACATATCTCCGAAAGTACGAGCTCAAGAGTGCTAAAACTATTTAGTGTTTATCAACATATCTCCGAAAGTACGAGCTCAAGAGTGCTAAAACTATTTAGTGTTTATCAACATATCTCCGAAAGTACGAGCTCTAGAGTGCTAAGACTATTTAGTGTTTATCAACGTATCTCCGAAAGTACGAGCTCTAGAGTGCTAAAACTCTTTAGTGTTTATCAACATATCTCCGAAAGTACGAGCTCTAAAGTGCTACAACTATTTAGTGTTTATCAACATATCTCCGAAAGTACGAGCTCTAGAAGGCTAAAACTATTTAGTGTTTATCAACATATCTCCGAAAGTACAAGCTCTAGAAGGCTAAAACTCTTTAGTGTTTATCAACATATCTCCTCAAGTAAGAGCTCTAGAGTGCTAAAACTATTTAGTGTTTATCAACATAACTCAGAAAGTACAAGCTCTAGAAGGCTAAAACTCTTTAGTGTTTATCAACATATCTCCTCAAGTAAGAGCTCTAGAGTGCTAAAACTATTTAGTGTTTATCAACATATCTCCGAAAGTACGAGCTCTAAAGTGCTACAACTATTTAGTGTTTATCAACATATCTCCGAAAGTACGAGCTCTAGAGTGCTAAAAGTATTTAGTGTTTATCAACATATCTCCGAAAGTACGAGCTCTAGAGTGCTAAGACTATTTAGTGTTTATCAACATATCTCCTCAAGTAAAAGCTCTAGAGTGCTAAAACTATTTAGTGTTTATCAACATATCTCCGAAAGTACGAGCTCTAGAGTGCTAAAACTATTTAGTGTTTATCAACATATCTCCGAAAGTACGAGCTCTAGAGTGCTAAAACTATTTAGTGTTTATCAACATATCTCCGAAAGTACGAGCTCTAGAGTGCTAAAACTATTTAGTGTTTATCAACATATCTCCGAAAGTACGAGCTCAAGAGTGCTAAAACTATTTAGTGTTTATCAACATATCTCCGAAAGTACGAGCTCTAGAGTGCTAAAACTATTTAGTGTTTATCAACATATCTCCGAAAGTACGAGCTCTAGAAGGCTAAAACTCTTTAGTATTTATCAACATATCTCCGAAAGTAAGAGCTCTAGAGTGCTAAAACTATTTAGTGTTTATCAACATATCTCCTCAAGTAAGAGCTCTAGAGTGCTAAAACTATTTAGTGTTTATCAACATATCTCCGAAAGTACGAGCTCTAGAGTGCTAAAACTATTTAGTGTTTATCAACATATCTTCGAAAGTACGAGCTCTAGAAGGCTAAAACTATTTAGTGTTTATCAACATATCTCCGAAAGTACAAGCTCTAGAAGGCTAAAACTATTTAGTGTTTATCAACATATCTCCGAAAGTAAGAGCTCTAGAGTGCTAAAACTATTTAGTGTTTATCAACATATCTCCGAAAGTACAAGCTCTAGAGTGCTAAAACTCTTTAGTGTTTATCAACATATCTCCTCAAGTAAGAGCTGTAGAGTGCTAAAACTATTTAGTGTTTATCAACATATCTCAGAAAGTACAAGCTCTAGAAGGCTAAAACTCTTTAGTGTTTATCAACATATCTCCTCAAGTAAGAGCTCTAGAGTGCTAAAACTATTTAGTGTTTATCAACATATCTCCGAAAGTACAAGCTCTAGAAGGCTAAAACTCTTTAGTGTTTATCAACATATCTCCTCAAGTAAAAGCTCTAGAGTGCTAAAACTATTTAGTGTTTATCAACATATCTCCGAAAGTACGAGCTCTAGAGTGCTAAAACTATTTAGTGTTTATCAACATATCTCCGAAAGTACGAGCTCTAGAGTGCTAAAACTATTTAGTGTTTATCAACATATCTCCGAAAGTACGAGCTCTAGAAGGCTAAAACTCTTTAGTGTTTATCAACATATCTCCTCAAGTAAGAGCTCTAGAGTGCTAAAACTATTTAGTGTTTATCAACATATCTCCGAAAGTACGAGCTCTAGAGTGCTAAAACTATTTAGTGTTTATCAACATATCTCCGAAAGTACGAGCTCTAGAGTGCTAAAACTATTTAGTGTTTATCAACATATCTCCGTAAGTACGAGCTCTAGAGTGCTAAAACTATTTAGTGTTTATCAACATATCTCCGAAAGTACGAGCTCTAGAAGGCTAAAACTATTTAGTGTTTATCAACATATCTCCGAAAGTACAAGCTCTAGAAGGCTAAAACTCTTTAGTGTTTATCAACATATCTCCTCAATTAAGAGCTCTAGAGTGCTAAAACTATTTAGTGTTTATCAACATATCTCCGAAAGTAAGAGCTCTAGAGTGCTAAAACTATTTAGTGTTTATCAACATATCTCCTCAAGTAAGAGCTCTAGAGTGCTAAAACTATTTAGTGTTTATCAACATATCTCCGAAAGTACGAGCTCTAGAGTGCTAAAACTATTTAGTGTTTATCAACATATCTCCGAAAGTACGAGCTCTAGAAGGCTAAAACTATTTAGTGTTTATCAACATATCTCCGAAAGTACAAGCTCTAGAAGGCGAAAACTATTTAGTGTTTATCAACATATCTCCGAAAGTAAGAGCTCTAGAGTGCTAAAACTATTTAGTGTTTATCAACATATCTCCGAAAGTACAAGCTCTAGAAGGCTAAAACTCTTTAGTGTTTATCAACATATCTCCTCAAGTAAGAGCTCTAGAGTGCTAAAACTATTTAGTGTTTATCAACATATCTCAGAAAGTACAAGCTCTAGAAGGCTAAAACTCTTTAGTGTTTATCAACATATCTCCTCAAGTAAGAGCTCTAGAGTGCTAAAACTATTTAGTGTTTATCAACATATCTCCGAAGGTACAAGCTCTAGAAGGCTAAAACTCTTTAGTGTTTATCAACATATCTCCTCAAGTAAGAGCTCTAGAGTGCTAAAACTATTTAGTGTTTATCAACATATCTCCGAAAGTACGAGCTCTAGAGTGCTAAATCTATTTAGTGTTTATCAACATATCTCCGAAAGTACGAGCTCTAGAGTGCTAAAACTATTTAGTGTTTATCAACATATCTCCGTAAGTACGAGCTCTAGAGTGCTAAAACTATTTAGTGTTTATCAACATATCTCCGAAAGTACAGGCTCTAGAAGGCTAAAACTATTTAGTGTTTATCAACATATCTCCGAAAGTACAAGCTCTAGAAGGCTAAAACTCTTTAGTGTTTATCAACATATCTCCTCAAGTAAGAGCTCTAGAATGCTAAAACTATTTAGTGTTTATCAACATAACTCAGAAAGTACAAGCTCTAGAAGGCTAAAACTCTTTAGTGTTTATCAACATATCTCCTCAAGTAAGAGCTCTAGAGTGCTAAAACTATTTAGTGTTTATCAACATATCTCCGAAAGTACGAGCTCTAAAGTGCTACAACTATTTAGTGTTTATCAACATATCTCCGAAAGTACGAGCTCTAGAGTGCTAAAAGTATTTAGTGTTTATCAACATATCTCCGAAAGTACGAGCTCTAGAGTGCTAAGACTATTTAGTGTTTATCAACATATCTCCTCAAGTAAAAGCTCTAGAGTGCTAAAACTATTTAGTGTTTATCAACATATCTCCTCAAGTAAAAGCTCTTGAAGGCTAAAACTATTTAGTGTTTATCAACATATCTCCGAAAGTACGAGCTCTAGAAGGCTAAAACTATTTAGTGTTTATCAACATATCTCCGAAAGTACAAGCTCTAGAAGGCTAAAACTCTTTAGTGTTTATCAACATATCTCCTCAAGTAAAAGCTCTAGAGTGCTAAAACTATTTAGTGTTTATCAACATATCTCCGAAAGTACGAGCTCTAGAGTGCTAAAACTATTTAGTGTTTATCAACATATCTCCGTAAGTACGAGCTCTAAAGGTCTACAACTATTTAGTGTTTATCAACATATCTCCGAAAGTACGAGCTCTAGAGTGCTAAAACTATTTAGTGTTTATCAACATATCTCCGAAAGTACGAGCTCTAGAAGGCTAAAACTATTTAGTGTTTATCAACATATCTCCGAAAGTACAAGCTCTAGAAGGCTAAAACTCTTTAGTGTTTATCAACATATCTCCTCAAGTAAGAGCTCTAGAGTGCTAAAACTATTTAGTGTTTATCAACATATCTCAGAAAGTACAAGCTCTAGAAGGCTAAAACTCTTTAGTGTTTATCAACATATCTCCTCAAGTAAGAGCTCTAGAGTGCTAAAACTATTTAGTGTTTATCAACATATCTCCGAAAGTACAAGCTCTAAAGTGCTACAACTATTTAGTGTTTATCAACATATCTCCGAAAGTACGAGCTCTAGAGTGCTAAAACTATTTAGTGTTTATCAACATATCTCCGTAAGTACGAGCTCTAAAGGTCTACAACTATTTAGTGTTTATCAACATATCTCCGAAAGTACGAGCTCTAGAGTGCTAAAACTATTTAGTGTTTATCAATATATCTCCGAAAGTACGAGCTCTAGAGTTCTAAAACTATTTAGTGTTTATCAACATATCTCCGAAAGTACGAGCTCTAGAGTGCTAAAACTATTTAGTGTTTATCAACATATCTCCGAAAGTGCGAGCTCTAGAGTGCTAAAACTATTTAGTGTTTATCAACATATCTCCGAAAGTACGAGCTCTCGAGTGCTAAAACTATTTAGTGTTTATCAACATATCTCCGAAAGTACGAGCTCTAGAGTGCTAAAACTATTTAGTGTTTATCAACATATCTCCGAAAGTACGAGCTCTAGAGTGCTAAAACTATTTAGTGTTTATCAACATATCTCCGAAAGTACGAGCTCTAGAAGGCTAAAACTATTTAGTGTTTATCAACATATCTCCGAAAGTACGAGCTCTAGAGTGCTAAAACTATTTAGTGTTTATCAACATATCTCCGAAAGTACGAGCTCTAGAGTGCTAAGACTATTTAGTGTTTATCAACATATCTCCGAAAGTACGAGCTCTAGAAGGCTAAAACTATTTAGTGTTTATCAACATATCTCCGAAAGTACGAGCTCTAGAGTGCTAAAACTATTTAGTGTTTATCAACATATCTCCGAAAGTACGAGCTCTAGAGTGCTAAAACTATTTAGTGTTTATCAACATATCTCCGAAAGTACGAGCTCTAGAGTGCTAAGACTATTTAGTGTTTATCAACATATCTCCGAAAGTACGAGCTCTAGAGTGCTAAACTATTTAGTGTTTATCAACATATCTCTTATAGTAAAAATCACAAAGTGCTAAAACTTGGTAGTTTCTTTGTGGACTGTGTGCAAATCGTCGCTGTATAAATCTTTAAAATGTTGATGTAGCAGCCATCATGCGGGTGCACGAGGTAAAAGAGTTTATTTAGGTCGTGTGTGGTTTATCGGGGATTTAACCCAGAGCATTCCGATTACAAGAAATAATTTTATTATTTCTGTGCGAGGACAAGAGTCCACTTATGCAAATGAGCATTGTTTTGCATGGGCGAATTCTCGCTGAAATAAAAAGAGTAGAAACTTTCTACCCGGCGTAACGATAAAATCAACGTGATGAGTAAGCAGAGATAGAAAAGGAGGAAGACAGTGAATTAGCGTTTTGTGTTAGGTTACTCGATTGACAAGAGTCTTGCTGAAAAATACCTATGAATGTTGAATTTATAAGCGCAAGCACATTCAATTCTCGCTAAATTTTCGTTGATGTTTTGCTGAAAATTAGAAAAGGACCAACAACGTAGCTGCGCTGCTCAAGGCAGTCAACTTCAGACCATTGAATTTGTTTATATTGACTAAGACCCCTGTGACTTCTTTGTACCTTTTTAGTGCCTTAGTCACCGCGAATATGCCCCGAAAGCCCAGCCCGCACACGGTGACATCATCGGCATACGCGGAAACCCGGGCTCGGGCACCACCGAGGAGAGCGATACCGTGTATGGATGGCCCCTTAGCTTGTGCAGGAAAGACTCCAACGCAAGAACATAAAGTTGTGGCGACAGCGGAGAATCCTGACGTACCGACCGAGAAACGACGAGCGATCCCGACTGCATTCCGTTTACCTGCACCACTGTTGTTAGCTAAAGATATATAATGTAGATCTATTTGCAGAAGTCCGGATTAAATCTGGCTGACTCTAGAACAGATCACAGGAACCGATGGTCGACCCTGTCGACAGCTTTGAACTGATCTAAATTGATCAGCACAGCTTCGGTGTTGTCTTCTAATCCTCCTATCAGATGCAGATTGTTCTGAATCGATCTCTCCTTCACAGCATAGTTCCGATCGAGTTCAACCAAGTCGGAAATAACAACCTGCAAACGATTCCATAGAACAGGCTGTCTACTGGCACAACGAGACCCTAAAAGACGATGACTCGCATTTGACCTCACCAGCCAATGCGATCTACTGTTATGAAGTTCGGATAAAAGGAGTTGATGTGATGCCACCATCAACAGATCATGAACACAGACATCCCTTACCAGGTTGTAGACTGTGGGTGGGTGAAAGCGTTGAAGAATCGCTGCACCACAAAATTTGGTCAGGGTCGGGTAACAGAAATAATCAGTTCACAGTCCGTCTTTGTGGATAGAATGCTCCGACATGTGGAGGACCTGCGCCCCCACTACAGTGTCCTCTTGTCGGAGGAAGATTCTGACAGTACAACGTCTATAGAGAGCAGGTCAGAGAGTCTGATACGTGACGACGAAACAGAGACAGGATCGGACCATTTACCCGAGGCGGAAGTGGAAGCCCGCGCCTCCAAAGAAGTCCACGACTCCAAATAATCCCCACTTTCGCGAAGGAGCATCCGACAAAAACGACCGCCGCCGGGATGCCGCCTTTGTGATCATCAAATCAGGGGGAGTGTGGTGACGGTGTGGAGATACCGAGAAATAAGCAACCACGACTAGCATGCGCCAGTTTCAATGATACAGTGACCGCACGCGGGCGCGAACCTAGAACCGTTTGATTACGTTGCGAGGGTCGTGATTATGCAAAATAGGCGTTGTTGGCATTCCAAAATGGCTAAATAAAAAGGGTGAATTTTTTTTTTATCAGTTTTGTTTTGGACGCCACGTCGTTCGCGTGTGTTTTGGTCGGGTTTTGTTTATCTCTTGTTTTTGGACTGCTTTCGGTGAAAAGAAGAAAGGAGAACTTCTGTTAATGCTAAGAGCGAATGTCTCATGTTGTCGATGAAGAGAAGCAATGAGAACTACTACTGCTGCTAATATTAAGAGTGAACGTCGTCACTATTGTTAGTGAAAGGAAGAAAAAATAATCCGGTACCTTGCTTGAATACTAAGAGCTGGTATTCTGTGTGCTTATTCAACTCTAAATAATTTACGTGATTGAAATCGGAATTAATTATCTGAACACATCTTTCACTTAAAAATCGAGAAGGAAGCATTGGGTATTAGTTCACGAAATGCATTTTGTGTTGCAAACCGACCATAAACCACTGCTAACGATTTATGGGTAAAAAAGGGGGTTACCAACGCACTGCAAACAGACTACAGAGATGGTGACCATTCTCCTCAATTACAATTAGTAAATGGACTACTTTCCATCGTTAAAAATCAGTTATGCAGACAGATTATCTACACTTATCCCAAATATGCTGAACCTCTTGAAGACACAGTAATTGCCTCCCTAAAAACTGAAGTAGAAGTAAAAATGCATTGTTTAACGCCATGAGGGAGCTTCCGGTAACATTTGAAGAAATAAAAGAAAAGGCACTAGACGACGTTTTTCTTTAAAGAACATAAAAAAATGAAAAACACCGACAAATCTCGGAAATGTATTCAATCTGGGATCAAGTAGTTATGTACGGCGATCGAGTGGTTATTCCTGCAACATTACAGAAAAGAATACGTCGTAAAAATGTCACGAAAGGACGCTTCAAAGTTGGAGAAAAGGTTTTCTTTTGGATATTCAAAAACAATAAATCCTAGTTGGAAACAGGGATAGTGACTAAACGGATTGGAAACATGATTTACATGGTAAAGGGACCCAAGTTTACTCACAACATAAAAGACACATAAACCACACGAGGAAAGAATATTCAGATGCTGTCGAGCATAGTACCCCAGAGGAGAAACTAATAGCTGTTGTGTTTGATAAAATTGAAATACCAATCCGCAAACAGGTTCTGAAACAACGAAAATCTAAAAGGCTAAAAAGGGGGGGGGGGAGTGTTATGGTGTGATGGTGATCTACACTATTCATGACAAAATGGACTCTTCCAGCTTCTGTGCATAGAGGAGATTACGATAACTCTCGAGGCAATCTCGGAGCAGTCATTCTGTAACATACAGTACGTCTGTAAATACACACAGGTCTGTAAATACACACACGTGTGTAATTACACACGTCTGTAAACACACACGTCTGTAAATACACACGTCTGTAAACACACACGTCTGTAAATACACACACGTCTGTAAACACACACGTCTGTAAACACACACGTCTGTAAATACACACGTCTGTAAACACACACGTCTGTAAATACACACTCTTATAAATATACCACCGCGCTGTCTTAATTATTATCAACTCTTCAAGGTCACACCATAAAGTGATGAAAATTAGTAGATTGACCGACAAAAAAAGCCATGGAAATGTGTGTCAACTTTCGCTGAAATATACCGATAAATATTCAAGGTATAAATAAAACGATACTAATCTTACCATGTCCCGCTAAACGTTCCTTTCTATTTTGCGTATTTAGTGTTTAACGACATACCTCCGCAATTACAAGTGCTAAGGTGATGAAAATTAGCAGGTACATCGACAAAAAATAAACGAAAATAGAGTGTAAAGTTTTTGCGAAATATTGTACTAAATATTCAAGTTAAAAGAATATATATATCTCATCATGTCTCGCTAAACGTTCGTTTCTTTTTTAGCGCATTTAGTGTTACACATGATATCTCTGCAACTACTGGTCCTTAAATGGTAAAAATTAGTTGTTAGATATACTAAACCAAGATATTCTGTGTAACATTTCGCTGAAATATACCAATAAATATTCAAGTTATAAAAAAATACGATATGCATCTGTTGATATTCTGCTAAACATTCGTTTCCATTTTGCGTATTTAGTGTTTAACAACATATTAGTGTTTAACAACATATTAGTGTTTAACAACATATCCCCGGAACTACTAGTCTTATTGTCTATCCAGTCAGTGAATGCTACCATCTGGAGACTCTACTATGTATGCTATTGGTTCAGTAGTAAAGTGTCGGCTCGTTCCAGGTTCTCATAGCTTTGTTTTTTCATGCTGCACATAGACCTTTTAATTAGCGTGTAAGAGTGAATGCTGTCGACCTTTCGGTTTATCGTAGCGTTCTCTTCATTTGTCCTTGTACTGCTGTATCGCCAGTCTGCTTTGTTCATAACCAAGCTGCTGTTTCGATACGAGCGGTGTCCGTATCCGTCTTCCATTGAGCATATCTGCTGGAGACTTAAGGTTAGCTGACAGTGGTGTCGCTCTAAACGACATCATTGCCATCTGACAGTCATGTCCGGTTTCCCGTGCCTTTAGAAGTATTCCTTTGCACACTCCTACCATCCTCCTAGCAAAACCGTTAGACTGCGGGTAATATGGTTAATTTGGTGAGGATGTTTTGTGCAGAAAAGTATACTTTATAGGGAAGTCTGCAAATTCTCTACTCGCGAATTGTGGACCATTGTCTGTGTAGAGGATCTCTGGTACACCTATTCGAATATTACCATCATATGTTATATAATTACTGCCGATGAGGTGGAATGGAAGCGTTGGATGAATGGGCTTTGGTTGTATTGATCTGCCACCAGCAAGTATTCATTTCCTGCCATTATAAAGAGATGAGCGCTGACATATTGCCATAGATAGGTAAGGGTTTCGTGTTCGTGCATGGATTCAGCTGGAATACTTGCTTGATACTTTTGGCAAGTGAGGCAATTGGCGATAACATCCTCGTTATCCCTATTCATCCCCACCCAGTAGGGGAAGTCGGGGTAAGTTGAGCATAGGGGTAAGTTGAGCCACCCCCTTTTAACCACAATTGACTAAGCCAATCCAAGTTTTTATGCAATCTATAAACAACTGATCACGTGACTTTAACCTCCACCATTTTGTTTTGCTGAACCAATATCGGAGGTTGATGCAGTAAAAGAAAATCAGATTTCGTGCCAAAAAAGTAAAATAAAGCGTTACAGAGGTGAGTGCATGTTTCTTGTGTGTAGTAATAGTTTGATTAGATATAATATGTGGTAGTTGTTTGTTCAATTACTTGCCTTCATACCTGTAAAAGATTTTTACATTCACCACACATGAGATGCATGCATTTGAACAGACAAGTCAATGAGGTCAGACTGGGGTAAGTTGTGCCACTGGCTCAACTTGCCCCATATGTCTTTTTACACGTTTTCAAGAAACAGATGAATGTGCAACCACATCAGTAGGCCTGTTATAGAGTGAATTCAAAATGCATGTTGTATAAGTTACATGCTCTACTTGTATAAGAATTAGATCTATGGGTTACCTGGTAAATGTTTAAGATGTGTAAGCCGTGCATGATGTCATGCATCGTCCATACATTTCACCATCTGTAATTCAGCCATTTCCGAAAGCAGCACCAAGAAAGGCAAGAAGAGGTGGTCACAAAAAGGGCAGCTCAAAGATTTTGACTGACAGCCCTGAACGACAGAAGCTGATAGCCCTTTATGAAAATAGAAAGAGGAGCCTATTAACAACAACAAAGCAGTGTTTGTTCAATGCTGGTGGGAAAAAGTCATGTCCCACGAGATCTAAAACCCCATGTTCAAGTGACACTGATGATTCAGATTTTGAATTTGATGATGTGTCATCAGATAGTGATGGTGATATTGATCTGGATAGCCCAATGATCGAAGGTGACTCTGTGGTTGTAAAATGTGCTGGCAAATCACGAACTGTGAACTATATTGCCCGGGTTGACACTCTCAACGGGGAGGACTTTGAGTTTGAAGGTGTTTTCCTTCAAAAAGTTGCTGGGAAGGTAGGAACGGACAAGCCTGTGTTTGTTCCAAACCCAAAGGACGAAGCGGGTTTCAATGCAGAAGATGTTGTTTACAAGCTGCCACAGCCAAATAGTGTTGGCAGTTCTGTCCGTTGTTCTAGCCAGCTCGTTTTCAGCTGTGACTTGTCACAGTGGCAACTTCATTAACTTACTTTCAGATATATGTTTCAAATTTTGTGCTGGTTCATTCGCTGTAATTAACATTTCTACTTCATTATTATAATTTGTTTTATAACCACAGCAACAATTTTGGGCTTGTTCTTTCTTTATTTGCAACACATTTTTGCGTGGCACAACTTACCCCAGTGTGGCACAACTTACCCCAGAGGTTGGATCAACTTGCCCCATGGTCGGGGCAAGTTGAGCCATTTGATATGCATTTTTGTAAAGCACATGGTCGGTTTAGGTGTACTAGCAGAAAACTGCAACTTGTTTCAAAATGTTCCCAAATAAAAGAATTTTATAATAATACACTCATCTTTGCAAAATAATTAGTCGTTTGGGTTCTGAAGAGGCAAAATGGAAAATTGGCTCAACTTACCCCGACTTCCCCTATACTACTGTTCGTGCCCTTAATCTTGTTTTCTCTACTCCTTGGTGTGATGCATGGGGTTCTGCTAATATGCCTTTCTGCAGAGATATTGGTATTATGATTTTGTCACTCTTTAGCAGAATACCGTTGTGAAACAACGTTTATGACCGACGGAGATCGTGCACCTTAGCGCACCAGTGTGCATCTCAGCGAGGATGCTGGAGCCTACGTAGAAATGAGGTAGAGTTACCACTAGTATATATTCAACCCAAATCGGTCGTCTTGGCGAAGAAAGGGAATGGCGCCGAAAGTCTGGAAGGATTCCTTAAATTGTCTGTAGCAATTATGTCGGTACCTCGATGAGTTTGACCAGCTGAACAATTTGGTCAAGGGTCTTTTTAGTTACTGATGGATATCAGCTCGTGGGGGGGTCGCGCGCGCGAACGTCCCCCCATAGAGAGAGAAAGAGAATAAGTCTTTTGGTCACTCCCCTCCCTCCATGGTGGCGAGAGAGGGAGAGAGAGAGAGAGAGAGAGAGTATTAGTTGGACGTTTTTCGTTTTGTTGTGGAAACGAGAAGACAGAAAGCCGGCAGTTAGAAATTGGAATTCGAGCTGGACAGTCGTGTTAGCTGAAGCATGGGCCAGCCAGCCAAGCAGGGGGTCGCGCGAAAGGCCCCCTCATTGGAATGGCGTTGGCCGTGCTGTTCCCCACACACACCGTTTTCAGTAGACAAGTTACGGCTTAATTAACCACTTGGAAATCGTAAAGGGAATTTCACACACACACCGTTTCTCCAAACATAGATTAAGTTACAACTTATTTAACAACTGGGAAATCGTAAATAGAGATTCATACACACAGAGAGATAAGATAGTTTAGTAAACAAGCCATTATCGAAAAACAGACTTTGGGTTAAAGTTTAAAACCAACCGTTCATTTTGTCAAATAATTATTGCTTATGAAAAGACCTAACCGTTTGTTGACTTATTTCTGTTGTCGATTTGTTCTGTTTGTGTGACATTGCTTTCACAGCGGACGAAGCAAACATCCCGACCTAGAGGAGATACGACCGACACATCTTGGTTTTCACTGCCACTATAGACGACATCACGAGCCAAAGAAAGGGTGTTCACAGTCAGGAAGGATTCCTGTGCCGAAGACGGTTCTCATTACATTTGATGCCGTCGCAAGGAAAGAGCGTGTGAGGACACTTGTTATAAACGGTGCCGTGACACAGGAGCGTGTGGGTTACTGTTCATAAGTGGCGCCGCGACCAGGATATCAAACACCTGTGCGCGAGTGGCCGACTACGATACCCACGGGGCGAAGAAGAGTGTGAGGACAAATGGTTATACCGTCTTGAACTCCTATTTCATCTTTGAAGTTCCAAAAGAGTTGGAGACAGTTTGTGTAGCTGATATCAACCGAGCGATATTCCTAATAACGTCTGCACCACCGGAAGTGAATATCTAAATATCAAATCATCCGGTTCAAATAGATTTTTCCAAATCAGACATCTAAGCGAGGCTTGAAGAGTCCCATACGGTTATTTCTAACTGCAAATTATTTTCAAAATTTATGGTAACTCGATGGATGAAATATGGGTACTTTTAACGTATGCATCAGGGATGCGTATTCTCCGCTTTTGGGCAGAATTCCACTTTTTTTTAATCTGGAAAAGGCGGAGTTTCACTTAAATCGTAAGAGCCTCCCACAGATGTGAGTTGTCCGCTTTTGGTCGAAGTTTTCTTCTTTTTTTAGACGAGAAAAGGGGTGGTTTCTGCCAAATCGCTGGAGCCTTACCTCCTTATTTTCTTTTCCTATTTGGCTGAGTTTTATTTCTCTTTCTTCCTCTTTCTCTCACTTTTTTTCTTTTTTTTCTTTCTTCCTCAGATAGGCAGTTTCCGATTGGAACTGCTTTTCCTGGAGTGTATTTCATAGTGAAGTCGTATCCTTCAATTTTCAGCAACATTCTTGCAAGTTCTGGGGGAGCTCATGCTATTTTCTTCAATGCTATGGAATCTAAACGCTTGTGATCTGTTTGTATCACTACCTTGTGACCCCATGCATAATGGTGAAATCTTTCCAGACCGAAGACGATTGCCAGCATTATCCTTTTCCGTATCTGAATATCGAGTTTCTGGACCCGATAGTGTCTTGCTTACGAAGCGAATGACATCTCTTTTTGAAGAAGAGCTGCACCGATACCTGCAGTTGATACGTCAACTTGGATCACAATCGGTTCTTCCAGGTCAAAGTACCTAAGTATTGTTGTTCTACAAATCTCTTCTTTGACTTCTTCAAATGCCGTCTATTGTTGAGATGCCCATATGAAGTCTTATCTTTGGATAACAAGTCGTGAAGAGGTCTCGATCTTTGGTTAGCGCTTTTCTGTACTAAAGGTTCATCTCTGGCGGGAGTGTCAGACTCTATTGATAAGGTTAAGGTTACTAGACCCAACTCCCATGATGTTTGGAGCCCTAGAAATATTGGTCCCTCAAAATTTACAACATGGAATTTTGTGCCCACAAATCTGTCACGAAACCTTACCCCTAGCCAACATGCCCCTTTCTGTTCAATTGTTGCTCCCCCGAAAGCGAATAGTCGCACAACAGTCTTTTAAGAGACATCTAATTTAGTTTTTAAATGTACTTTTGGGTAGAGGGTTGCTCATAGCTCCTGTATCTACTTTTGCTTGGATATCTATTTGTTTTTTTCTTGTTACCAATTTTTAATTTTGCATATGCCTCTGTGGCATTTGAAGGTAATTCGTCAATAGAATGAAAATAAATATCCTCACTAGAGCTGATTCTATTTTGTGTTGCTGTGTGTATATTCTTGTTTTTGTGCCGTTTGACTTCATCATTCCTTATCTTTTTTCTTTTTTTTCTTGTACAGCAAACGTTGGCAAAATGTCCCTTTTTATTACATGTGTTTCCCTTTTGCTAAACACTCTACTCGATAATGTCTTCCGCCACAGAATGTGCACTGTGTAAACATTTCATTCTTTTTGGAATGAATCGCATGTGCACTCATTTTTTCTAACGAATAGCCTCGTTACTTGTTATACGAAACGTTGTTTCGGCCGTTACATCTCTCCCATTTTTAATTAAGGATTTCTGGGTTGATTTTAAATCAATGCAGAATATGAAAAGATTGCACTACCATTGTTTACTTTTCTGACAAATGTTGTATTATCTAAACCTGATAATACGTTGTGTCGTAATCTCTGGTCGTCGTAGAACCTTCGTCGGTTGCTCCCTAAACGGGAAGATGTGTCGTTTCTCAGTCCGGGCGACGTCGAGTTGTCTTGCTATTCGCGTTTCCCAGTTGCAGGGAAACTATTCGTACTAACCGTGGCTCTTTCTTCACTGTCATTGCATCGCCGTTGTATGGACACTATTTGTACTAACCGTGCGTCCCTCCTCCTCACCGCCATTGTCGTCGCTTGCTTTGTGTCGGGCTGCTATCTCTGTCTGTCGCTTTGCCGAGCGTCATAATCTTCTATACCGGCGGTTTCTTCGTGGGATGAAATCAAATCTCCCCGTACACAAGGCCTTCTTTTTACTTTGAGCCATTTATTGGTATTAGCCTGTCGACACTGAGCAGTTCGTTATATAAGAGAGAGAGAGAGACTTACGCTAGTTAATTTTCTAAATTAATCACCTAATCACTTAGCTACTTGCAGAGGGAGGAAGATGGGGGACATCGCTTGGATCACTTTGGGGGATCCGAAATCCCCTAGCTTGTAATCACCACATAGCTAAAGCGTGTTCCCTCGTTGGCTTCCAGTCAAGAACTGTTAATCCCACTCCAGTTTTCCCAGCGGGGAAAAAACTGTGACGTCACGAAATCTCGTGATCAACACGCAGGTGTGATCTAACCTTTGAACTCAAGGTCTCGTCACCCGTCACCGCGACCGTGAGAACAACATTGCACTAAACCTGCACGAGACTACCTCGCTACAAATAACGCAAGTCAAACCCGATCTCCAACAGATGCGTCCATCCCCATAGGGCCATTATCTAACACTAAGGCGCTTGAGAAATGCGTGTGCCGATTAGTTTGATGTTTGCCGACACTGTAGCAGTTCGTGTCTGGCTATACGAAAATTCGACCGCGGGCTTACATATTGTTTGAAATATTTAATGTAAGTATCGACTGTCCTTGCTTCATCATGTCGAAGAGTAAATGTGTTGCTTATTCCCTGCCCATCGACATCGGCCCATAGAAGAAGGTAGTTCAGTTTGACGTCGTTGTCGATTTCTCGCAATGGTCCTTCAAAGTGAAGTATGATTTGGTACAAGAATCTGTCCATCTCCTTTGCAGAGTTCGAATGGAACGATTCTATTGTCGGGGGAGGTATTTAGCAAGTCGCCATAACGAATTACTAAGAAGGTAACGGGTGAAATTCGTCTTACCTTTTGGTGAGTAGCAATACGATCCTTTTTGTTTTTATTTTTTATCCAAGTTTGGTAAAATATGATTGTGTACCGTGATTTCCATAATCCTAATAATATTAGGGGCGGATATTCCTAATAATATTAGGGGCTTAAGGGATTAGTCAAGGGACGTAACTAATACAACACTGTGTGTAAAACTTCGCTGAAAAATACCCACAAATATCCAAGTTATAGAATAACGAACGGCATCATGTCCCTATAAACGTTCGTTTCCATTTTGCGTATTTAGTGTTTAACAACATATCTCCACAACTACTAGTCCTGAAGTGATGACAATTAGTAAGTCGATCGACAAATGATGTTGTAATGTTTTAAAATATTCGCTGAAATACAAATAAAAAACGATCCGCAGCTCATCATATCTGGCTAAACGTTCGTTTCAATTTTTCGTATTTAGTATTATACGACATATCTCCGCAACAATAAGTCCAAAAGTGATGAAAATTCGTAATTAGATCGACAACATCTCCATTGTACCGCGGGTGAAATTTCGTTGCGAAATATTCATCAATCTTCGAGTTATAAAAGAAAACGTTATGCATCTTCATGTCGCGCTAAATGTTCGTTTCCATTTTGCGTATTTAGTGTTTACCGACATATTTCTGATACTACTAGTCCTAAAGTGATGATAATCAGCTGATATATCTATAACAGCTAAGGCTAGTAGTCGTAGCCTCACTATAAGTATAAGCACGGTAGACGGTAGTCATACGAGGAAAAACTCAACGCTTCTTTTAACATTAAACAAATCTTTATTAGGTATCCTATACCGTTGGGGTATAGCTTAGAAAAAGGTAGGACTGGTGTCCGATGAAAGGAAACGAAGTTCTTTTACTGCCCAGAGAGCGGTGCTCGGAAATCCAGTGGATGAGGGGGCAGGAGAGAGGTGAAGAAGAGAGGTGAAGAAGAGTTCCTTCTAGGTTGACGGCTAGGGTCTCTATGACGATCCGTTCCACCGTTCAACAGGGGTGCAAATAGTCCGCAAGCGACTAGCTGAAATCAATACGCCCTGTGAGCTGATTGGTTAGTTTAAGACCAACTTGCCCACAGTGGATGCATAAGAAATAGGTCCTATTTCAGAATGCTACATCTCTTATATATATATATATATATATATATATATATATATATATATATATATATATATATATATATATATATGTTACTGTGTGTAATTTCGCTGAACAATAACCATAAATATTCAAGTTATAAAAAAAAAAACGATACGCATCTTCATATCGCGCTAGACATTCATATCTAGTTTAGTGTTCAGCGAGATATCTTCACAACTACTAGTCATAAAGTCATGGGAATTAGTAGGTCAATGGCCAAAACAGCCATGTAATGTGATGCGGGTTAGATTACGTTCAAAATAACACATAATATTCAAATTATAAAAAACAACGACGTGCATGACGTCATGTCCGGCTAAACCTTTGTTTATATTTTACGTATTGAGTGTTTAACGACATATCTCTGTAACTACTTGTCCTGGAATGATGGGAATTAGGAAGTATATCGACTAGAAACGCATTGTGTTGTTGGGAGGATTGCGCTGAAAATACCCATAAATATTCAAGTTATAAAATAAACGATATGAATCTCAACATGTCTCCATGAACGTTCGTTTCCTTATTTTGCATATTTAGCGTTTAACGACATATTGTAAGGGGATGATGAGGGGGTGAAAGGGGTTATCCGTTTATCTTCTCGTAAAGAAACGGAACAACGAAAAGTATTTCTGTAACTATAACAAATAGGCGTTTTATTAACTCAATGTTACCTATACCGTTTGGTATAGGTAGATGAGAGTGGGACGGTGTCCGTCTGAGGAAGAGGAAGAACATAGGAGTTCTTAGGGCTGCCCGTGATTTTCTTCAGGTGAAGATGGTAGTAGTCGTCAAGTGGACGACGGCGGCAGGAGAGAGAGCGTTTCCTCGTTCCTCACTGGTGCTCTCAGCGATGCGTCCAAGCTGGTGCCAGCAGGTCGTCTGATCTTCTTCCTCGAACCCTAAGGGGACATAAGTAGTCCCCTTAGGGAACTAACGATATTACTGCGCCCTGTGATTTGATTGGACAAGCCAGCTCACAGGGACAGTGATTACGCATTCAAAAGTAGTCCCTATTGGTGACTGCTACAATATCTCTAAAACTAATAGTCCTTACGTGATTACAATTATTAAGGTGATCGATAAAATAGGCACGATAATTTGTGTATAATTTCGGTAAAATATATCCATAGATATTCAACTTATAAAGAAAAAAGATATGCATCTTATATGTCTCGAAGAACGTTCGTTTCCATTTTCCGTATTTAGTGTTTAACGACATATCTCCGCAACTACCAGTCCATAAGGTGATAGATCGACAAAAAAGCTATGGTCGTATGTGTAAAATGTCGATGTATAATACCCATTAATATTCAAGTTATAAAATTAACAATATAATTCGCAACATGTCCCCATAAACGTTCGTTTTCTATTTTCCGTATTTAGTATTTATTTAAATGATCTACACCGTTGGGTGTAGGTTGTTAGAAGTTTACAAAAATGCTGAAAGGAAATGTCTCATTAACTACTAGTCCTATTTAGTAGGTAGATCGATAAATAAGCCATTATACTGTGTGTAAAATTTCCATGAAAAATACTCATAAATATTCAAGTTATAAAAAACGATATGCATCTTCATGTCGCGCTAAACGTTTGTTTCTGTTTTGCGTATTTAGTGTTTAACGACATATCACTCCAAGTATTAGATGTAAAATGATGAAAATTAGTCGGTTGCTCGACAAAAAAAGACATTGCAATATGTGAAAAATTTCGCTGGAGAATACCCATGAAAAGTTATAAACATTCGTTATGAATCTCATCAGTAGGTTGATCGATAAATACTATGGTAATGTGTTATAAATTTCGCTGAAATATACTCATAAATATACAAGTTTTAAAAACAATGATATGCATCTAATGATTTCCCGCTAAAAGTTCGGTTCCATTTTGCGTCTGGTGATACCAGATCAGGCTGCCCTGTGGCTCCCTGAGACGAAATTCACCTACATTGACGTTTTTTTTTTTTTTTTTTGTAAAACTTAATTATGTTCTACAAAACCAAAAACAAAAACAACAGCCCCTCTCCCTTTCTCCCTCCCCTTTTTTATTTTATTTTTAGAACTTGAAGCATAAATCTTTTACTATAATGACCAGATTCGGCATTAAATAACCCAAAAAGGGTTGATGTGCCGTAAAACAAAACTACCAAACCAAAAACGATGATTAAACATTTGAAGATATAAAGAACTTGAAGCATAAAAACTTTTACTATAATGACCAGATTCGGCATTAAATAACCCAAAAAGGGTTGATATGCCATAAAACAAAACTACCAAACCAAAAACGATGATTAAACATTTGAAGATATAAAGAACTTGAAGCATAAAAACTTTTACTATAATGACCAGATTCGGCATTAAATAACCCAAAAAGGGTTGATATGCCGTAAAACAAAACTACCATACCACCATTTTGCGTATTTATTATTTAACGATATATCTCCACAACTACTAAAGTGACGAAAATTAGTTGATAGATCGAGACAAACGCCATGGTTATATGTGTACAATTTCATTGAAAAATACGCCTAGATATTAAAGTTATAAAAAAAAAACGACATCAGTCTTTTCATATCCCGCTAACGTTAATTTTCATCGTGTGTATTAACGTTAATTTTCATCGTGTGTATTAACGTTAATTTTCATCGTGTGTATTAACGTTAATTTTCATCGTGTGTATTATATGTTTAACGACATATCTAGGCAATTACTTCTTCGAAAGTGATAGCAATTAGTAGTTACATTGACAAAAAAGAAATTGTAATGCGTGTAAAATCTATCTAAAACAAAGAACTATGAATATTAAAATTATTTCAAAAAACGATATGCATCTTATAATGTCTCGATAAACGTTCCTTTCCATTTTGCGTCTTTAGTTTTGCGCGCCTAACATTACATTGACAAAAAAGCCACGATAATGTGCGTGAAATTTCGCTGGAAAATAACCAATATTCAAGTTATGAAAACACACACACACACACACATATATATATATATATATATATATATATATATTATATATATATATATATATATATATATATATATATATATATATATATATATATATATATATATATATATATATATGTAATGAGTATTGTTAGAAGGTGGTGACAATGCGTTGGTTAGGTGAAACCAGCGGAACGTGAAATTGTAAACAAAAATGACAATATAATGTTAACAGGGAGGTTTTTCCAATTTTCATCGGTCGTAACGTTTGAATGCTGACGGCTTTGTGATCAGGTGCATTGTCATGATAAAGCAGAAGAGATGTAAACAAAAGCATAGAGAAAAAAAGAAATGCAATGGCTACTGAAAACTAAGATTACGATTATATAGGCGCAAGGTATCATGTTCGATGATAAGGCAATCTGATTATCTCTCTTTCGCCCATACATCCACAGCACACAGCTGCTTTTCAGACCGATCTCATATACCTTTTTCCTGTAAAAAATTTTCCAATATTTCTCGAATCCACATCAAAAAGAATCTATATTTTACTTCCCAGAACGACTTTGTCAGAAACACAAGATTCAATAAAAAAAATGTTCTATGAGAAATAGCGCACACAAATGATGGGATATAAAAAGTCTAAAATATAAATAAAAACTTGAATTTGAAGCAGCTGTTAACTCAAAAGAATTAAATTGCCCTGATTGCTCAAAGATGACCTTACACCACTAATCCCAGATAGTCTATATTACCTACCTACATTTGACACATTATAACATGTAAAAGTGTATGCTTAGAATGTGTATGTGTGTATGTAAGGTTCAGGCAAAGTTATGTGGTGACCATTGCTCCAGCTTTTTTTTTGTTTACTAATGTGTCCTCACTTATCAAGGCCCGGGGGCCACTCGAGGATAAGGATTAAAGAGATGTATGCCACCACGAGAGGATCGGGATAGGTGGGTGGAATAGGCAGAATATTACTTGAGAGAAATTGATTATCCAAGAGCACGGCTCAACAAGTATATACAGGGTGGGCCAAAATAAGGGTCCTATCTTTAAATTTGAATAACTTGAATTTGAATAACTTCCACAAAATAAAAGTTAAACTCACCAAACTTTATATGTGTGTAGACTGACCCTTCCGAGATTTTTTGAAATAAACAAAACAAATTTTAGCCGAAAAACACTTCTTAAAACTTACAAAAACTAAAGTATTGTTTTTTATACTGTTTTGAGTTTTTTAAGCAAAAATAATGTTTTCTAAATGAGGGTACGTTCCTTAGGGCTAATACGGCTCATGCTTGCTTCGGAAGGAGTCCTTTACTTATTCTAAAAAAAAAAAAAAAAAAATCAATAAATAAAAAAGTTATGAATTTTTAAAAATAGGACCCTTATTTTTGCCCACCCTATATAAACATTATATGAGACTTGAAGACAACCTTGTTGTAGTCGGTTAGAAAGCAGCCTCGTGGTATTATGTTTCGCAGATTGGATGTTCATAGGAAAGAAACTTTGTTCATAGAAATTCCCTTCGGTTTTTGGTACAGAGAGGGAGAAAAGAAAGTTCATTGCTGTGGTTGCAGCTAGGTAAGTTCTTGCTGTGAATGTTTCTTTCTGGGAGGTGGGGTGCAGAAAGTAGAGCTTTGTTGAACATCTACTATAAATATAACAACACAGTAGAGAGAGGCTAGCAACATCTATTCTGTGCAAAGGAGGCTGTAAGAAAGAGAAGTGATCATCCCTCACTAGATTTCAAAGTCGGTTTTGTACTCTTGTCAAAAGAAGAAAGACTGCTTCGAACAGCACCTCCCCATATATGACAGCAATGCTCTTAAGATGTATTTGGTTCTTATACATGTAGAAGATTGTGTCAAGAGTGAGGTACTTTCTGGAGCGGTAGAATGATCCTACCATTTTTCCAGCAACTGTAGCAACACATTTGATGTAAGTTTTCCATTTCAGGTCTCAAGAGAAACTCAGTCCTAGGAGCTTATAAAAAAGGGCGCTTCCTGAAGGAGAGCTTAATTCTCATTTTAATTCTTCATTTCCATGTGAGAAATTTTCTAATATTAAACATTATTATTTTATTTCATTTTCAACAGAGAATATTACAAAAAAAAAATCTACACACATTATTTTATTGGATTATTTGGATGATTCAGACTACTGTTCTCATCTTGGATGTTATTTTCACAACGTTTCAGCCACTGTAACCACCGACCTTCTTCAGGTATGTCTTATGAAACTCAGGAATCTTTATGTCGAACCCAGGAATTGCTATGAAATTTCAAACATTACACTTTATTTAATCCATGTGTGTAACTGGTTCTTGTTCTGTCAGCCATTACTTCGTAGAAATTTTAAGGATTGTTTATTAAGTTTATCTTATTTTTTTATAATTTTATTTAGCTTAAGTTTAAAAAACTGACTGATTTGTTGGACATTTGGAAAGAAAAATGTAGTTGCCATCCGAACTTAGGAATAGTGGTAGGGTTAGAGAAAGGTATGTGTTTTTCTTTTAAGGCTTTTAGCATTGATTTTTTTAATACTAAAGTTTGATCAAAAACATTAACTATACAATAAATTGTTCATCAACATGGCGGGGTAAAATCTGATTTTGAAATCGATTCAAACAAAAATAAAGCTTCATTTTAATTTTAACTTAAAAGTCATAAAAAATACATGCTCTATTAAACTCTATCGCTAAACCTAGGTCCGGGTAGCAATATGAAAAATAAATAGAAAATAAATTTTTCATAAATTATGAAAAAAATGACTATAACTTACATAGATTACAGTAAAAACTAAAATTAAAACTAAACAATCTGCTTAATATTGTAATTTGAAATGACAAAATCAGAGTAAAAATAATTATGCTCTGAGTGAGGTTCTAACTCACAACCTCCACATTACTTTGGTGAAGTTTAGATTTAGGGTTAGGGCTAGTATGTAAATTTATTGAGACAGCAAGACAAGTAGGAAATGGTGACACTATTAACTACATAAACCAGAACCAATGTTAGGCTGCATGCAAGTAATGAATATTCTTGCCATGGAAGACTAATATTGCTATAAAAGTGCTGTATAAAAAAAAACACATGAACTACATACCTGCAAATACAAACAAATAGTTATGAGTCATTCGTTGCTATCTGCGTCAACCAGACACTGGCCGACGATAATAGATTAATTTCAGATTTAGATTTGTTTCTTTAAAAATGAGTCTATTTATATATTATTGTTTTCGACTATTATTATTGTAATCATGTTTTTTTTAACTATTTCTCAATTATTTTGTAAGTTATGACATTCTGTAAATAGCTAAAATAGTTCATTATTGAAAATGTTTATTTAAAGAATCCACTTTGAAGTAGTAGTCTTTTAATGAATATTTTGGATTAAGTAGTGTTCCTCTCTTTTTGGCTATGAAGGACCGACAGTTCTATAAAAGGACTTGTATAAATGTAGGCCGTTCGTTGTTATCAATGCCCACCAGGCACTGACTGGCAATGACAGATCGAGTTCAGATTCAGACAAGTTTCTTAAAAAATTAGTCCATTTATATATTGTTTTCTACTATAATTATTGCAATTATGTTTTTTTAGCTATCACTTTATTATTTTGTCAGTTATGATATTCTGTAAATAACTACAATAGCTAATGACAACACCTAAAATATGATTTACTACCAGTGAATATTGAAAAATTGTTATTAAATTTGTTCCCGGTGTTCATGGGTGACAGTGGTAGTAGATATGAGTGCAAGAGTAACACTCCTCCATCTTCCTTTATTTATGACTAGCAAGGCTACCCAGCGTTGCCCAGGGCTCTCTCTTTTGATTGTCCCATTTCACCGGCCCCTCTTCCCGTTGCCACCTTGTTCCTGCTGCCGTCACTGAAAGCACCCTCTTCCCCACCCTTCTTCTACTGTTGCCCGGGGCAACAGTATGACATATTTCTATTAAAAGCACCACCTCTGTCTGCGCATTCTATATACACACGTACCTCTAGCCCGGTGCACCTACTATATACATACCTATCACCACTCCAGTGTGCATACTATATACATACCTATCCCCGCCACACTGCACATACTCTATATGTACCTATCTCCGACAAGGTGCGCATGCTATACACGTACCTATGTCCGCCTCAGTGCACATGCTATATACGTACTTATCGCCGCCTCGCTGCACATACTATATACATATGTATCTGTGCATGTATGTGCATACTATATACATACCTATCAAGGCCCCGGTGCACATACTATATACAAACCTATCTCAGCCCCGGTGCGCATACTATATACGTACCTATCTCAGCCCCGGTGCACATACTATATACGTACATATCTCCGCCCCGGTG